>CM008282.1:52627017-53040236 GCA_002319775.1 Fagopyrum tataricum | reverse complement strand
AAAACCAATATCTTATGAGAAATAAAATTAAATCAGAGTCTTATTGGGTAGTGGTAGTAAGTAGTTGATTAAGTACTTATTCACTTGTAAATGAGGTTGTAAATGGGTTGTTTGGAATTATAGATTATATTCGGATTTTAAATCTAAATTGGGTTATTTGACGATATAGGTGATTTAGTGGTTACTTGTCTTCTTCTGTTTAGGGTTTTTTTATAAAAAAAATTAATACATATAAAATATAACCTCATTGGGTGGAGAATATTGTATTTTGGGGCCATAAACTCAAATAAATTATCCATGTTATTTTAATGATATACGAGTAAATATATCCAAAAGATAACCTTAGAGAAAATAACTTCAAATAAACTTCTATAATCTACAAATAAACAGACCCTTTAAAAAATTCGATAAGTTTAATGGGGTTTGTGATAACATGTTTTTTGGAGTTGATAGAGTGGTAAAAATTATCAAAAAATAAAAATAAAAATCTTACTTCCATTGTATTAATATAAGAAGTAAATAAGGTCATATTATCGTTTAATTAACTATTGTAAAACTGAATAATATTTTTTGTCTATTTTATAATTTGAATAAAATTTAAACTCTTATAAAATTTACATAAATTTGGATTACTACTTATAACAATAACTTATGTTTTTCATGTAAATTATCAAAATTACCCACTAAATAGGGTCATTTACAACTAGTCACTCGTTATTTCAATAATTACTGAAAATCACCTTTAATAAGGCCTCCCGTTAGCAAAATACCACCCTCACACCAATTTCGTTATCAAAATAAGGTCTCCGTTAATAAGGCTTCTGTTAGCAAAATACCACCTCACACCAATTTCATCAAAAATACATTCAAGGGTCTCACTTTTTAATTTTTGTTTAATATTTCTTTCTCCAAGAAACAATTAAATAAATTGAAGTCAAAATTGGATCAAACCGGATTTTAAAACCGTTTTTTATTTCTTAAGAATTAAAAGTTATGGCATAGAATTGTATTCGTAAAGCTCTAGGCACGAACTTCAAGCATGGAACATTGTTACATTGGAACGTGCTTTTGTTCTCTTTTTACAATTAGTTTAATTTTTTTATCATATATGGTTGGTCTTATATAAATAATTTTTATTTTTAAAAAAAATTTAAAATTAAAATATTTGTATTTTAATTTGATAAATACTCGAACATATATAAAATGTAGACATAATATCATATATAAATAAAAGTTGTGGTTCTAAAAGAATTAAAATTTAATCTAATTTAATAAAAGTTGTTTTTTAACCTTTTTTTTGTACAGAGATTAAGATCACAATGGAAGTATAATAGAATTTGTGAGATTAAGATCACAATGGAAGTATAATAGAATTTGTAATAAAAATAAAAGTAATATATTTCTTAGATAAAAGTTCTTTATTTATAAAAGCTATATCTAATTTAAATAAAAGTTTTATAGTTTGTTTTAATGGCGGTGGAAGTAAACATATAATTTAAATAAAAAAAATATATATTTTTTAAAAATAAATAAATTGATACTTTAATTTCAACGCGACACGTAGACGAAACGAACGTGAGTGCAACACATAAATTTTATTACCTTAAATGTCTAGATAAAAAGTAGTTTAATGTAGTAGACATAAAGACCATGTTGACCATGTGTTAGTTAGAGCCGTAGAGGGTTTAGGCGGAGTCAGTAAAAAAATGTAGTTGTTTAGTTAGAGTTTTAAGGTTAGGTTTTTCAAACAACTTTGTAGTTTTGGGAGGTTTTTACTAGAATTTAGTCAGCCAAACCTTTTTGAAGTATGATTGTTGTTGAGAAATTATGTTTAAACTGTCCTTTAAAAAAAATTTAAAATTGTTCCAAGCATTCTCAAGAAGAAGAGGAAATCGACCAATACCTTCTTCTCTTCTTTAATTCTACTCTTCAATTATATATATACGAATATCAAATTAGTAGTGTTCTTCTCTTCTTCAATGGCGTCCTTCACAAACCATGTAGAATTAAAGAAGAAGTAGATGAGCCGATGAAGAAGGAAGGAGAAGGAGAACTATAGAACAACAAATGAGAAGGAAAAAGAGAAAAAGAGAAGATCGAAGGTATCGGAGAAGATTGTATAATAGGAGAAGTTCAATTTCTTGTTCTTATGTGATGAAAGTATTGAAGCATAAATTAGACTGAATCGTAAATTAGGTCTAGGGGTAATTTGTTTTTTTAATCTAAAATCGATAGTAATTCCGAACCCTCTATACGGATTTTTTTTTATAAACCACAAATATCATAACAACCCTCCCTACAACCGCAATTACAACTACAACTGCAATTTTACTAAAACACGTCCAAAATCAAGTCTATGTATAACATGTTTTGGTTTTTTTCGGTTAGGTAAAGAGACTCAATGTATCGAAAAACCAAAGTAAACTCAACTACGTAAAATTGTTTTGTTTTCATTTTTTCTTTTAATGGAATGAAAGTGGTTTAGTGTTGTCTTTCGCATTATATTCTATTATTTAGGTTATAACTGATAATAAAATTTTGAAATTATATATATAATGTAAATGACTAATCTTGTATATTTATAAATTAAAAAAAAAAAAAGTTGTTACAAATAAATTTTTTTGATGTACATGACTAATCTATATTAGTAATGTAAATGACTAAGTTAAATTTACGCATATAATATTTATTATTTTATTTTCAATATTCTAAATTTATATTTATAACGTACATGATTATTATTGTATATTTATAATATTTAGTGAAAAATCATTTTAGAAAAATTTACATTTTAAAGAAAACATTTACCCCCCGTTTGGTTGTAACTCCCGGAAACGGAAACGGAATGGAAACGAATCTAGTCCACATATGTACTTTGTTCATGGAATCATTCCGGTTGGTTTCATGTAAAATGCACATGTTTTCCCCTACTTTGTTATCTTATATGGTATTAAAACTAATCAGATTCTACTACAATTAGTTCAAACCACAAGGACTGATTTCCAACAACTTCATGAACTCATGAACAAGGGTGTACATATGGACTAGATTCATTTCCATTCCGTTTTCGTTTCCGGAGTTTAAACCAAACGGACCCTTAAAACATTCATCGTAGTCATTTTTCAAAGTGTTTGCACGTAAATGTTTGTTTTGTCGCCAATAATTCGTGTAGGATAATGGGTTGTTTGAATGTAATTAAAAACGAAACGAATTTAATATATTGGTAATTGAAAATCCTCTTGTTCGTACATTAAAATTTGTTTTTTATTGAACAAGCAAAATTTAAAATTTAAAAGCTTTTAAACCAATAAAAAAAGAAGGGAAATTTCGGGTAGTATTCATGTACTTTTTTTACTTTTCGGATTATGCCTGAGGGGTTTTTTTTTTTTTCAGTTTCCGGAAGGTGCCCCTGAATTTTAGATTATTCCGAATAATACTGAATTTTAGATTATTCCGAATAATACACTTCTACGGTTGAACCGTTCATCATTTAACATTTATTAACATTTTAAAAAAAACTAATTAAAAAAAGATAATTTATTCATTCAATAAATTATCTACACCTAAAAATGCATTAACAATAACTGCCAAAAAAATATTTATCTTTTTTTACTCAAAATATTAATTTATAAATAAAAGATATAATCCGAAAAAGTCTAAAACTCGGACACCATCCAAAAATTGAAAAATCCTTGAACAAAATCCGTAAAAGTCATACCGTCCGGAATTTCCAAAAGAAAACTCACATCCCAAGCTACTAAAGTTTCAGTTCGAATGTAAAACATGTTATAGGGAGAAAGTTTAATGTTAGCAGTCCCCTAAGCGCTTTCTGCGCTATACACCCATTTTCTTGACCTATGTATCTCCTGAGAGTCGGGGGAAGAAATCACATGATGCGATAGCAACATTATAAACCATTTCATTCAACAAACAAAAGGAACATCTATGATCAATGCCACAAGAACAATCTGTACAGCAGCACCGAGAATCAAGCCTCCCAAGCCATTACAACTTACAACTCATAACACCATAAGATTCAACGTCAACAGTTCATCACAACGCGTAAGCAACCTCCAAGATTCACCTGACTGTAAGTTATGTGGTAATAACATTGGAGCTAACAAAACCAGTCCCTGCGAGATCAAACCACAGTTAAAACTCAGCAAAACAAACATGGCGTGTGGACAAGGCAATCAGTGTCAATTCCGATAAAGAAAGGGGAAAAGATAAAATCTGATGGGTAAATAGATAGTATTCCTAGAACACTGAAAAGGAGAGGGTACATAAAAACAAGGAGATTCAAAATAATGCTTAGGCAAGCAAACAGAAAGAGTCAGTTTCACCACAGCATTGTTTTCTGATAACCAAAAGGGGGCAATTGAAACTGGAAAAGACTAGAGCCAAATGAGCAAAAGGACCCAAAAATTTGGTGTCCACTTGTACAAAGACAGCACATGACCTGTTTCAATCACACTAAGATTTCTCAGCCACATGCATAGATTCTAGCAGAAACAACCCACCAAATTATCAATTACTTGTCACGTTCCTATTCACGCCGCTCAGATAAATCCACAGGAAAGACATAAAAAGTAAGATGTATATTTTTTCCAAGGCCATTTGATATTGAAGGTCAAGCAGACGAGAGGGCATGACCCACCACCCCCACACAAAGGAGGTGTGAAAATTAATACTTGGAAGTATGGGCAAACGAGAGAACCGGGACCACCTGTCTATGCCCAAGGATATAAAATTGATATCTCAAGTATTGGCCAAAGTAAGGTACCCTCTGGGACTTTCGTGTCAAGGGTATTTAGCCCCACATGATCACAAGAATGAGGCTTGACAAAGAATCAAGACAGAGAAATTGCAACAGTATTGTGATTTCATACTCTGAAAACGAGAAGCTCCTTAGAAAAACAATCCCACATGCTTCCGCTGCCAAACCCATGTACCATCCCCTCAACCATATCATCATATAAACACGTTTCACACTTTCACATAGTTGTATATGTATCTCAAAACCACAATCAGTTCTAATCTAATTGGTGGTTCCTCATCTTCACTAATTAACTAATTATCTCACAAATGTATAATGTAACTCGTACAAAGTGTAGAATCAATGCATGAAGTTTTTCCACTAGCCTGGTGCTTAAAGGCACTTCTTTATTCTGAAATATACTTTTCATACCAAATAGTTGTTTTTAATTGATGACTTGTCCATGATGTTATGTAATGAATGCCTCTTTATTTATTAAAAAATGCATAAAGCTTCAGAACTTTTTATATAAATTTTTGAAACTTCAATAATATAAACCTGAAAATAAAATATCCCTAGCAGGAGCTAATTTGATTGAACAACTTTCATTTAGAACATATAAGATACAGGTCCCGAATTGAATATTTTCTCAACAAGCCAAACCAAAAAAAATAAAGAAATTGTGATTCCGCAAACTAAAAATGAAAGGTTATCAAAATAATTTTTGACAATACAAACCAAAGATATGGAAAATTATACTTCTGCAAACTAGAAAAGAAAGGTAAACAAAATTGCTCTAAATAAATAGACATAAAAAGTCAAGAAAGTGGGAAATCATCACATGACAAAGAGGACTCTAGAAAATGGAGAGAACTAACAAGAGAATCTCAAGGCTCAAGCCAAGGTGTTACCAAGACTAATATCTAAAAGCAGGCTGTAAGAACAGAGACTTGCAGTTCACCCAACCGAAATATGTTTATTATAACTAAAGAGCAATGACGGGTGCCAAAATTATTATTAGTGAAAATGATATCACCATATTTCAGCTTTTAGTAGCAAACTATGATAGACAAAGAAACAAAAACTTACAGCATTTTTCTATATCCCTGGCTTGATTCCTCTTACTAATAGGATCATGGAAAGCACCTCATTCTCTACAATAATAGTAACCAAATTAGTATCATGCACAAATAGAAAATTATGTTGCGGAAAGAAAGAGAACTTAGAATCAGCATTACCCATTTCTCAATTTCAACAGCAGATGAAAAGAGCTGCCTCCGCAAAGCAGATTTTTCTTCTTCACATGATTCCAGTTTTGTATCTAGCAATAGAATGAGGATTAATTTCGATACAAAACATTGAACATACATTTGATATTCCAAACGAAAATTTTCAACGATGTAGCAATACAGTCCAGTTGATTAAGTACAAAGTAAATTTTAAACTTAGGATTATCAGTAGTTTCACAAGTAATACGTGATGGCAAGTATCTAGGCAGGAACTTCACTTTCATACATCATCAGCACCAAGGCATGAATAAGAAGGGATTGCACGTCTATTTACCTTAAGTTTCATAGAGATGAGGTTTTATAATTATATAGCAACCCTACACACATTTACGAGGCTAATACCAAAATTGCCTATATGGAAATGACATGCGTGATATTTAATTTAGTATAAATAAAATAGTATTGAGTGTGCACAAACATTCTAATAAAAAGTACTTAAAGCCTCACCATAATAGTATGATGACAATATTGTGATGCGCTCTATAGGCTGCAATAAAAAATAGAGATGACCGATGAGTACAACACTACAACTATTCCAACAATAGTATAAAAGTAGTTCATTATGAATAAAATGTTATTAATTCAAAACTACAATAACCATCATGGATATCCATATCCAAGTGAAAACAAAGCACGGGTAATAGTGTATACCATTACAAACATTCCCTCGCGCCGAGTTGGAAGCTCCTCTAGCTTTTTCAAAGTATCGTCACCCTTAGTGACCTTACCAAATATTGCATACTGAAATGTATTACAAAGTCTAAGCCATGGCATAAAGGAGTGCTAAAATCACTTTGGAAGTAGAAAAGGGCAGAAATCGCATGCACCTTCCCATCAAGATGTGGGGCATTTCCAAGAAGCATAGAAAATGAGGATGTTGCACTGTTTGGATCATCATATCTACAGAAAAGAGAAGCTGAAAGTTCTGAAAACCTGAAAACAATATTTTCAATGCAAACTCGCTTGGAAAAACTAAGGATCGTATATTGATGACATAATTCTAATTTTCATGAAAGAAAGACAAGTTCCAGCAAGTCGCCTACCCGCATGGTGTTGACATGTTTGAGAACTTCTAAAAGTTAAACCAAAATAAGGTTGGAGAATATGGGCGTATTTGAAGCTTCAAATGTTACCATGGACCCGATTCTGTTTGGATCTATAAATTTGAGATTTGAGTTCTTCGTTGACTATAATAGGTGAAAGAATGCTTATAATTTCACATAACAGATAACTCGTACTATGAAGAAGAGTTCCATGGTAAAAACCTCAGGAACTCCTCCTTGATTGAAATTTTCATACCTTCCCATTGAGAGGATACCTCTGACATGCTTGACTTCACTAAATTCACCAACAACAGACTTTACAGCTTCTTCTCTTTGCTCGGAATTCATAGGAGCTGTTCTACCACCAACAACATCAGCAACCTGGGCAACAAACCCCTTGTCAACCTGTATGAAGGGTAAGTCTTTATTACCAAATTCAGGGCAAAAGAAATCTTCAATATAAACAAAAGTATGATCAACCAAGGTCCAGTAGCCAACCCTGAAGAAATGGTTAGTGTTGTAACCTCCCAAACGAACAAGTTTGAAAATATGATCAACTGTCTTGGGGGCAACTGTTGGGTAGAAACCAAACTCAATATCTCCATAATTTGTCTGTAGAAAAGAGATGATCGTTGATCAAGAGATGGACAATTGAACAATATAAAATGAGAACATGTCTAGTCACCTGTTGAACATGATAAAAAGATATCTAGTGATTTTGACAATGATCAATTGGCATCCAATTGCAGACTAACCTAGTCATTAGGCCACCTTAACAAATTGAATTAGAATTCAAGCATAAATATAACTAACCAAGTCGTTAGATTTATTCTTCAATGTAAGCAAAGGAGACAGAACAATGACCCTTACACTCCTCCAACACGCAACGCAATTCTATATCTTGATTTCTGATATCCAGAAATTTTGTGCATTCTAATTTCCCATCCTTATCAAGAATATGCAGTAGAAAACCACTCCTAGGGTTGAGTAACAATCCATGCATTTCAGATCAAATGGAATCACGGATAGTTCGATTCTCCACTAATCAACACTATAAGGATTTATGATATCACTCCTAGAGTTGAGTAACAATTAGGATTTTCCACTAACTACCGTCAATTGGCGATTATGGGTATAAATTTGACAATCATCTGCTTCGTTAGGATACTGAAAATCGATTCCTAGGCAATAAAATTCGAGTAGAAAAGAAAAAGGTCAATGAACAGAGAAACCTGAAAGACAACACGAGCAGATCCAAGATGTGGTTCATCCATTGAAACAGCAACGCCAAATGAGGAGCAGATGAGCAAAAGCACAGTTAGCGGCCGCCATCCCTCGCTTTTTCTGGACGACATCTCTCCTCTCCCTTCCTCGATAGAGCTGATAAGCAAATCCTTCCCTGTTTCCAAATTTCCGGTCAGGATTCAGGACCAATATCGGACCAAACTGGACCGGAATAATGTGGACCACCGTTCGAGAATCCGGTCATCAGATTTATACTTTATATTTTGGTCCGGTTTGTTTCGAGCTAAAGTTAGAAATTCCGATCTTGACAGGATTGTAGAAAAATATTATTTTGGTCCGGTTTGGTTATGATTTTGGGCCCAAACTGATAAGATTTTGGTCTAATAAATTGGGTCAAGTTTAGATGTTATGTCGTGTAAAGCATAAATTGGGTCGATTCCCAAAGCCCGTATTTTGAGCTATTAACCTCAGGTCATCACTTTTATAAATCTTGTAAGTTGCAGTTTATCTTAATTCATTTTTTAGGGAAAACTCAAAACACATCCAACGACTACTTTATTTATTTATATATATATATATATATACTCCTTTTAAAATAGGATTTTTAAGAACAAAGTAAGGAATTGTATTGTTCCCATATCATAGTACTTTCTCCGATCACAACAAAATGATTTTCTAACCATTAACACAATTATTAAGAAAACTATTAAATAACATTAATTTTATAAAGTTTTTTCTCAATTTTACAACTCATTAAATGTTCACCACCATTTTACACCAACGATTAAACATTTTATTATAAAAATATTTAATTAAAACAATTTTCAAAAACTATTCTCACAACTCTCTCTTAAATAATAACTTTGAAAACATAAAAACGACACTTAAACTTGATCAAAATTTTGATGCTAGAAAGTCATTTATTTATGATCGGATGAAGTATTAATCTATATTGGACTCGTCTGGTTAAACGTTTGAAGTAAAATTCATAAAAATAACTTATTGGAAGTTAATTATATAGCTATAAAATCCATTAGTATAGTTTATTTTGTTCAACAAAGCTTATCTAGAAAGTCAATAATAATAATAATAATATTATTAATAATAATAATGATGAAGGTTATTAATTTATCACTCAAACCCATGAGAATAAATCTTACCACCATTCAAGATAAGTGCATTTTTTATGATTTGAATAAGTTAAAATTTTTGGTAAATTAATCTAAATATTTAAATATATATATATATATAACAAACGTTATAATTGAATAAACTTATTAAGAATGTGTAACATTTCGTAAGTAAAGTCCGGATTGATCTTTCGGATTATTATCAAGAAATTATGATAAATATACGATAGATTAAGAGTAAGAGTACAAGTAACAATCTATTTGATGGCTAGAAATTTAATAAGCTCTTTATTGGCATGTGTAAGTGCTAATGTTTGTGATATTAAAATGAGTTAATTTACTTCGCTAAAAGAAAATCAAAATCAGGTATTTAACACCAGGTAACTATCGATAGCTAAAATATGATAATCGCAATCAGATAATTTAAATTAGTTAATAAAAGGCCCATTTTAATGATTAACTAGATTACTAAATAGCCTACTTTCTCTCCTATAGACAAAATAGATCTACTTCTCCATTTAATCCAAAAAATAATATTTTTATGATCAGGAAATATGGTTCTAATTAGCTTTAAAAAATTTATTATAACTAGAATATTATCGGGTTATATTTTGTTCGAAGATATGTAATCAAATAAAATTTGTTAAATATGAGTTTGTTATTTAATTGAAATTAAAATAATCTTAGATATTTAAATTGAAATTTGACAACAAATGTGGTGTGAAAAAATTGATCAGATGATAGTAGTATTGTGTCAAGTTTTAATTTACGAACAATTTTAGTATATAGATAAGTATAAATTTATTAAAAAAATAATTAATATATATATATATATATATATATATATATATATATATATATATATATATATATATATATATATATATATATATATATATATATATATAGCCTCTGGGGTTATGATACGCATATATGCGATAATTTCATGTGTGGATTTATGCAGTCCACGTTCACCCATCATTCTGCCTTAGAATAATGCATATATTTATGTGAATTGACACACTCAATTTCTAGGGCACGTACTATACACGAAAATTATATGAATTAATGTCAAAAAATTCAATTTACAACCGACAAACAATCATATTATTGGTTCAAAGTAATTGGGTTGGACTATGCAATGCCTTTAATATACACCGTATAAGTTAAATTTATCGAAAGTACGTGATATGATGTAAAGTTTCCTTCAATTTCATTGGTACGAAAGGTATCATTTTTTGGATTGAAATGCTCCAATAAATTATCAATTTGCCTAACTTTTGAGTATGAATATGTAGTACAGTTTCGAATATGTGTAAGTCTTTCATTTTTTTTTTAAATATTGTTTACAACTAAGCCACCAAACTATGTGCGTATTAAGAAAATGTTTTCAAGGATCAATTTACAGCTATTAATAAATAAATGAAATATACATCATAAATTATATATAATGTTTTTTTACAAAAAATGTTAATCAATAAAGAATCACAAAATTATTGATTAATTGTTAAAAAGAATAAGAAAAAAGAAGGTTGATCTTCTGTTGGAACACCATTAAGAATTCAATCCAAGCCTCCTATAGCTTTTGGCATAACTTTTAGGCTATACATTAATAAGACAAAATTATTTGAAACTATATTCTAAAGTAAATAACTAGTTTGCATATTTATAAATGTATATCCAAAAAAAATAATGTATTGATTATTATTTTTAATTTTTTTTAATTTTTTTTTTAAAAAAAGATGCAAGTATAATAAAAAAATATTTTTAAATCCTCACACTATGATAAAACCAGCACGTGTTTATTCCGTTCGCTTTCGATACTTTTGGTTTTCTTGCGCCTGATGCCGTCAAGATTCTCAAGAGGGTGTAACGGGTCTTACATGGTAATATTGTGTCACCTAGATCTTCTAATGTAGTGTTTAGAAGAATCGAATTTGTTATTTAGAAAGGATTGACGGCACAGCTTGTCGTGCGCCTAACTTATAACTTGATTTATTACTTTAATGTAAGACTCATTTTTGATTTAAAATATTATCATGTCACATTTAAGTTAAAGGGTAAAAAAAACTCTAGAAGGTCATACGATTGATGGTTTTATTAATAGCTTAGAATCTCTGTAAAAATATTATATTTAGATTTACATATTTGATTAATTAAAAGAAAAGAAAGGTAGGAGTAATTTTGTCCTTTTACAGTTATAAACCCTAATAAAGCCCAGCAATTAGATATTGAAGTCCTTGTTTTACGTAAGGCGAAAGAAAAAGGAATCTTTTGACATTAGTATATGAAAATCCATTGAGCAAATGTAGGGCTTTGTATTACGAATTAAGAATGTTATATATATTATAGGATTAACGCTCCTTGTCACGTGTCATGCAGAAAAATATTTATTATCATGTGTCATTTTAACATTTAACCACATCTCACCAAAATATTAATTAAATTTATTAATTATAAAATTATTTAACAAAATATTAAAATCAAATCTTAATTAAATTCATCTCTTTCCAATCACCTTTTTTGTTACGTGAGATATGTATGACAGATTAGAAACACATTCATAACAAATTTTAGCAGTAAAAAAAAGTGTTATTTCTTAAATTAATTTACATATAACAATTAATTTAACACCATATGCTACAAATGTACTATTTCTATTAATATATGCTACAAATGTACTATTTCTATTAATATATGAATCAGTATAATAAGGGGGAGAAAATTAAAATATAAATTATTATACGGTTAGATACTTTATTAATGTATTATATAATATTATAGGTAAAATGTACAAATATTTATTGCTTATTATCTACCAAAAAATAGTTATATATATTCTCTTAAAAAAATATAATAACAAATAATATATTTATCAAAATCTCGTATAAGATACAGATAATACACTAGCTTTAATTATAATAAAGAAACTCCGCCAATAACATCTAAAAACCCGAAAGATTCGGGTTATTATTATTCTACAAGGCAGCCCATCATTGACAGACGTGGATATATACAAGTGGATACTCCACTTTCATCGCCTCATTTAGTATCAAATTCCTCTATTTACTATCTTTTTTTTTGGTAAACTACTATGATTAAGCACTAACAACCTCTTGACACTACATTTAGAGTTGCAATTTACGTCGATATATTGCATATATAATTGTATTTTATATAATTAATCGGACCCTTCACATTGGTTGGGTCATAATCGGGCTTGTGGTCATTGTAAGGAAAGCGATGGTGTGTAACGTCCAACTATTTTACCCTATCTATCACCCTTCTTCGCAAGTCAATCATGTCACCATCATCTGGCTAATCTAGTACTTAGATGTCTCGTCATGCCTACCGCGAGGCGAATAAAATTGCGGATTATCGAGCAAATTTTGCTTTTGAACTGTCTACCGACTTAACTGTTTTGTGTGGTCCTCCTGATAACGTTCTTGTTTTTTTTTTAAATGTAATTAGAGAGTATGATAGTGGGAAAATTGAAAGGGAAAGATGAAAGAGGCACCCACATATGATATATGGAATTTGGAATACGTCTCTTTCTTTGATTGACATTTTTCACAAAAATACGAGCATCTTATTAGCTTTAATTTCCTTCAAATGGAGTAATAAAGGTAGCTTTTTTAATTAATCACCTAATTAAGTACCCTAGCTAACTAGCTTAATCGGTCAACCACCCCACACTTTGTGTGAAGTTGAATTTAATAAGTTGTAAATATTTATATATTAATATATTTTATAAAAGTCGATGAAATGGAGGATGAAATTATATTTTTCAATTCTGTTTTACGTCATGTATTTTCTTGAAATAGTTCGGTTTTATAAAGAAAAATGTGCCGAGAGCACCCGTGGTAATAAACGCTTCTTTTTTAATATATAAATTAGTTTTTATATTTTAAATTCTCATAAATATTATAAAATGCAATAAAAATTAATTTTTATATTAAAAAAACGAAAATCCAATCTAGAGTCGGAAATAATTATCCCGACTTTTCACGGACAACTCCACAAAAGAGGATATTGAACCAATTGATAAAGAGCAAGTACATAAGAATGAAGTGTGCCAAACAAGACCTATCATTCTCTTCTTAAAAGAAGAAGTCATCATCCTTAATTATATTATGATTTTAAAAATATATTGTATCGAAAAGTTTTGCGAGTTTCATGTCATACACGTCAGACGAGAATATTGATATTTTAAGACCTGTATATGCATGAATCAAATTGAAAAAATTTAGCTATATCGTATGGCTTAATGTACAAATGTGCAATTCACAACATTATAAATGAAAGTTGTAATATTCATAGAGTATCTAGCCACTTTGCGACAATTTATGCATTATTGGCATAAATTCAACTGTTATGCGATCATCGGCATCTCTTTTTTTTTTATGTATGATGTTACATCACATTTGTGTATATTATTATAATCTAGCTAGCTGTTTCATTCTTATGCATGATGATATTTTTATTTTTATGTAAAGTATAACAAGTGATTCCATTACATTTTGTGTGACAAGATGTATTCATGTGAAGAATGTCGACATTAACTTATCCAAAGTTCTTTTCATGAAACGCAAGCAAAATGGAGATATCGAGTTTTATTGGAATCAAGTTGATTATAAATCATTATGGATTTAGGAACGATAAACACAAACTTCAAAATTTTTGGCCTCGAGCTGAGTTATACATATATATCGATACATATATATCGATGAGTTCAGGTAAGTCTTATGATTTACTTATCCAACTTTTCCTTGTGTTAGCATTTATTGTTAGAGTGGTGTATGTTGAGTGTTTTCTAATTATAACTTAACTAGGACCACACTACCCTTTTATTAGACTCAAATGTATGAATAACGGGTCGTAGCATCACTACCCAACTCTGCCTAAAGACTGGGAGGTTCTTTGCGATTAGTCCATATCGGTATACGGTGAAGTGCATCGGATCAACTCCGGTTGGTATATGGGGACAAATTCGAGGTTCATGTCGTTAACATTTCTATAAGTTTTTTATTTGTTTTATTTATATTTCTGTCTTGTTGTAGGATCTAGTGAAATTGTTGTCAAGTTAGGGTTTGAACTCATTGTGAGATTCTAGCCCGTATATAGCACATCGAGTTCTAAAAATTTTGGAGTGTTACAATACGTAATGAGTGTGGGATCCCGCCGAAGGTGAATTCTTGGTTGATCCTTTTATAGTTTACTGGGGCCACAACGATGCACCGGAAGATCCGAGATGCATATTTATGGGAGATTTCTGTCTTCTCTCCTAATCAAAACTATGTAAATATAATTTTACTAAACACATATTAACAACCATAATCAAACCTCAAATACGAACCAAAATCACATATTAGTTTAATTTTACTAAACACATCCTCAAACATAGATAAGCATCTTCTCACCAAAAAAAACATAGATAAGCATCTTAGTTTGAAAAATAACAATTTTAGTTATATACAAAATTTCATCTACAATTCATCCATTTTGTTCTTAAAAATATAGTATATCAATCGAACTTATGTACACGCTCGGACTCAACGCGCATATGTACACGCTCGGGCTCAAATTCTTGGTTTTAACATTAAACCTCAATTATGGACAGTCTGATCGAGCTTATGTACACGCTCGGGCTCCACGCGCATATGCCCCATATGTATAATGGAACCCCCACGTGATATTTCACCTTCTGAAATTTCACATGATATCAGAACAATTCGATCTCGGGTTTTGACTTATTGGGTTTGTCGGTCTTAAGACATTCGATGGCGTACCCTATACTATAATTGTCCCTTCCGAGTGGGCTAATTGGCTTAAAGCATGTCATTAAGCGCCAATTAAACCAACCGGTTGCACTTATGTGTTGGATCTGTACCTAACACATATACGTTTTGATATTTGATCCTCCGGAATTTCACACTAGATAAATGTAATAATTTAGCATTTTTAATTGTTATCAGTTTGTTAATTGAGTATAAGTGTCATATAAGTCATTTTTAACTATGCGTATTACAGTGTCATACGCTATTGTTTTCAGTTTCTGGTAAAAAGTGCATGGTATGTTTCAAACCAACAGAAAGTTAAGATACAATTTTGTTAATCCAGTAAATTGAGGGCAAGTTATATTAAAAGATTAATTAGTGCGCAATTAAATACCTTTCTCACCGCCCAATGATATCCTTCACATTTCCACACGTCTTTGGATGAGTCCTAGACACGTGGACGGTAAAGATTGGATTATTTTGCACCTTGGTTTGTGTAATTGTATTATTAGGGAATGCACGCCAGAATCTAATTTTTTTAATTGTAAAGTATTACCACATTTTTGTTTTATGGGATGTACCAACAATTTTATGTACCATTATTTCTAATGTATAATAACTTATCTAAGCACCTCAAACAAATAAACATAAAAGTTATCCTCTATGGCCGGTGATAGTACCGTAAATTATATGATTACTCCAACTAAAATTACCAATTCCAAAAAATTATATATTTTTCATTATTATATAATAGAATGTTAATAAGATGGGAAATTTAAACTTTAACAATTTTCATTTACGACTTTTAAGCATATTCTTTTTATCAAAATACCATACATTAAAAAATTAAAAGTTTAGATGGAAAAGATTAGAAGAATAACTTTATTCAAAAAATATATGCAAAATAGAAGCAAATTTTAGTGGATAAGAATAGTTGGGTTTATAAATCAATTTTAAAGGGTATGTAACACCCGTAAAATTGTTATCCCACGTCATTTGAATGTGGATTTGTGATTGACTTATAAGGATGTGTTGTTATTCATGTTAACAAGAATACTTCTTTTTTTAGTGGTAGAGTGAGAACAAATAACTTTAAAGTTAAGTGTGCTGTGCGGGAGCAAATTCAGGATGATCTCCTAGGAATTTTCTACGCGTGTATGATTGGCATGGGATATACGAGAATGTTATCGATTTAGGCGGTGGGCCATGGATGAGTATGATATATTTCGACAATTTTGATATTAAAATATTAAAATCTTAGAAACTTAAATAATTATGTTTCGTTAAGAGCAGAAGAGTTCTCGATCATAGTTCACGAGTTCATGGTTAAATGGATCTTTGGTCATGAAAACATGAAATATGTGTCATACTTCACTATCACACACGAAAACTGATTATAAACCGACTTGGATCCGGAAAGAAAATTTTTCCCAAAACAAAATAAATAAGAAACGAAGCAAACATATACTCAGCAAGACGAGAGGATTTTTGTTCTGCTTTCTCAGCCTTTATCAAATATGTTTTTTGAGTTCAAAGTGTTATTAGCCTGAGATTATCCCTCAAGAAAAATAGTGTGTTCATATAATTCAGATTGCAGATCATGATTTGGAGCATAAAAGGAAAGTATGGCGCTTCATATCAAAAGTTCAGAGATAGAAAATGCTCTATCGTCCGGACTTTGGTGAAATTGATTGATATATACAGAGATTGAAAGTTACATTTTATATATATATTGGTGTGATGTTAGACATCTTACAAGATTAAGGTGATATTCAACGGATGTGAGACTAGGACTTATGTTTTAATTTTCTAAAATTTTGGTTGTGTTAAAAGAGGAGAAGGGTTTGAGTGTACATAAACGACGAAGGGTTTATGTCAGGTTGATTTAGGTCCGTAGACTTTTCTTTGCCTATACGAGTATCAAGTGAGTAATTTTTTTTTTTTGATATTACAAGGTAAGTTAGGGTGAATCATCTTCTCGAGACTTTCCACCTTACAGCATCCTTCCGGACGAGATCATCACCAATAACGTAGATGAGTCTGAGGTAAGAGGAAAATCGTGTCCCGGCTCAGCAAGCTTGTCTACAACACCGTTGTCTTCTCTAAACACATGAAAAATTCTTACTTGGCAAAAACTAACTAAAACATTAGTAATATTTGATAAAATAAGGTCAAGTTCTCAAGGAGGCTTCCAAACTGCTTAATTGAATTAATAATAGGCTACCCCCTTCAATTTCAATTTTATTTATCCCAAAATCATATGCATTAACTAAACATCCCCTTAGCGCACATGGTTTAACATGGAGGACCGATATGTTGCCACATTGTCTATAGCCCAGAGATATTGTCATAACATTCATGATTCCTAAAAATAAAGCCAAAAAGCTAATTCACCAAATTCTTTTTTGGAACCATCAAAATTTAATTTAACAAATTATTTTTCTGATTTAACCTACTAGATACTTTTGGTTTTCCTCTTGTTCTTTATTATGTTGACTTTATGCTGATTCATTCCTTTTCTTGAAAGATTCTAATCATTGGTTTGATTCCGGACAACTAAGTCAATATTTTGAGATTTCTTATTATTAAAGATTCTTTGATTTCTTGGAGACCACACATTCCACCAACATAACACAAGGTAGATGAGATCAGATTCATATAATTTATCCTTATGCCGTTTAATCTTAGAAGAAATGTTAGATTTCAAAGCATTAGATAGACTAATGGCTTTTTTTTACACTAGTAATAGTAATGATGTCAACTAAATTTTGGCATGTAAAGAAAACATGTTATGTTGATTCATACGGGTGATTACAGTGAATGCAATTAATCGGTACTAGTATTTTTTGTTTTTTCGAGATTCTCTTGTGTTGGAAGTCCATTAATAGATAATTTTCATAAGAAATTCTTGACCTTAGGCATTATATTCAGATCTCAAATCAAATCATTCAAATTCATATTTAAACCTCTGTTCAAATGAATAAGATTCATAGCTGATTTTGTGGAGTATATCCCGTTATCCGAAGGAGCCTAGTAGAGACGATCCTGAATAAAAGATTTTGGGAGTTGGTATGCTTTGATTATTAATAATATATCCGGATGTAATAAGGGACCTAAAATCAAATCTAACTTTTGGAGATCCCAATTATTTTCTTTTATATAGCAATTGACTAATTCTTCCTCATTAATTTTTTCAATATTCTTACATATACTAATGAGAGGTCATTAGTAACCTAACATTTTTTCCAAAATTTGACAGTATTACCATCCGAAACATTCCATCTAAATCCTAATTTGAAATTTGTTCTTAGCTTCATAAGTTTCTTCCATTGCCAAGAAGAATTTCCTTTGATCTTATAATTCCAAAGAAACGTCCTTTTAAGATATTTCTCATCAACAATTTTGACTCATATATAGTCAGGTTTCGCCATTATTTTTCATAATAGTTTCATTTGAAGAACTTTGTTCATCTCCTCAATCTTTCTAATTTCAACACCTCCAAACTTCTTAGGCTTACAATATTACAATATTTCTGGAATAGGAGAAGCTTTCTAATTTCAACACCTCCAAACTTCTTAAGCTTACATTTGAAGAACTTTAGTATTTTTCCGGAATAGGAGAAGCTTTTAATAGCTCGGCATACTGTAGGACTAACAATATTACAATATTTCTGGAAGAAACCCGCATGCATACCATCCAGACCAGACGATTTATCACTTCCAATTTCAAACACCGCTTTTTTTAATATCGCTATTTGAGATGGTTTGGTCAGATTCCTATTTTCCTCATCAGTAATGTAATTCAAAATTACTTGTAGATAATGTTCAAGCATGTTTCGGTCCCCATTAGAAGTGAGGAAACAATTTTTATAATCGTTAGAGAATTCCTGAAAAACCTCTTCTTTTATATTTACCCACTGACCATCATTTCTTCTAATTGGATTAATCATTTTTCTATTTCTTCTTTCAGTTGCTTTCCTATGAAAGTATTTTGTATTTTTATCCTCAACTTTCAAGGATTTAGTTTTTGCTCTTTACATCTAATATTTTTGTTGGAACTCTATTAAACATTCTCTCTTTTTATTTAATATAATTAGTTTATCATTTTTGTTCCGGGCATAGTTTCGGGAATTTAATTTTTGTAACTTTTCAATATCAATATTAATATCTTTAACTTGTTTATTTATGTTACCAAACTTAATTTTGGTCCAAACTTTGAGTTTAATTTTCACCAGATTAAGTTTTCTTGTGAGTTTAAACAAGTTAGTTCCCGGAATATGGGCACGCCAAGCTTGTTTAATAACATTCTCACAATATTCTCTACCAATCCAGATTAATTCAAATCTAAAAAGTTTATTTCTGAACTTTTGTTTTAAAAAACTAAGATTAGTTGATATCATACAGTGATCAGACGTAGTAAACACATGATTCTATATATGAATCTGATTATAAGCATTAATTAATTCAAAATGTGCCAAGGCTCTATCTAATTTTGCAAACGTATTATTCTCCCCGTCTTTCCTTCTTCTCCATGTAAATTCATTTTTTTTTGATGCTAAATCAACAAGATTACACTATTGCATAATATTATTAATTCTTTAAAAACGACTAGTAAATCATTATAATCCCCCATAACAAGAGAATGAAGGCCTTGTAATTTTATCGAACTCATTACCCTTTCCAGAATTCATCTTTGAATTTTTCAATCGGTGGGGCATATATGACAATAATATTACACGTAAAATTATTTTCAAGATTTGTGTGTTCAACAACTATAAATCTTTCATTCTTATGACTTAGACTAATTTTTTCATTTAATAGCCTATTATTTTCCATAATAAACATAGTCCTTTTGCAAGGTCAAAAGACGGAACAAAATGAATAGTGTCGAAACCAACATTACACCAGTAGTTTTCGTTAGGCTCAATATTCGTGATAATCCCTGCAAGCATAATCATATTAATTTGTTCGTTATGCGTAGTGATTTTAAGATCTACCCAAAAATTTTTTTTTTCGCATCCCACGACGATTCCAATAAGCAATCTTCATTTAAAGAACTGACATAATAGTTGGTCTGTAGAGACGAATAGTAACATACTAGAAATTGAACGATTCATTCATTATTTGTGTACTCATTTTATCTTTATCAAGGTCTTGTCTTTGCTTCATTTCACTTACTTCCCAATGCAACCAATTCGTTCTAAGATATCCAAAAACCATAACTAAAATGCTAATTACTTCCCATATGACAAGAAGGAAGTGATCAAATCTAGGAGCCAATTGTTTGACCTTAACCGACAGAGGGAGATCCCAAAATTCAAACTGAATGTTTAAATTGTTGATCAAAAGTTGATATTTATTGGATGGTTCAAATAAAGTCATATTTTAATCAATGTTAGACCAATTCTTACTCGAGAATGACGTGCAAGCAATGCTAGAAAAAACAGCATAAGCAAACCATAGAAAGGTCTATGAGATTTTAATAGATGCATGCACTTAAAGATAGAAGAGATCTTTGCAAAAATCACACAATACATTGGAAGGAACCCAATGCTATTACATACCACAACGTCCCATGTGTACTTCTGATTGGCACTTAAAGTACAACTGGATTATAGTGTTTTACAATATGTCGGCATGTACTAGCCTTATTTTGAGCTATGTAATCTGTAATATTTGGTTGTATAGTTATAAGTTGAACTCCTTAGCTGTTGTGCTCTTAACGTTATACATCAAATAATTAAAGTTTAGAAAAAATTGGGTTTGTAAAATCATTATGACATACCCCTTAGCATTATACATGGTCTTGTACTTCATAAACAATGATTTACTTCTTCAGGTTCATAGAACCCTTCAGAACCAAGGAAACAGTATCATCATCCACCTCCATCGATTTTCTCTTACATGAGTCAGAATTTGTGTTCTATTGATTCCTTACTTCCATACCATTCAATAGCATCTTTACGATATTAAAGATTGGAAGGAATGCTCAGAAAAGAAGTCATCCTCCTCTTCCTCAACACCCAAATCATCATTGATCATGAACTAAACAATGACATCATCATGGTGGAACTCAGGAGTATCATCATTATTAGGGGTAAGCAAGTCAGTTGGTCCAGAGAGGAGCTTCAACAATTTTAATCTCATCATTCTCAACAAGAGGAATCTTAGGAGTTGGTTTAGACATGGCCATATACTCCATAATAAGTTCATCATTAGAGTTGTTCTAAAAAGGGGCTACCATAGAGATACCGGCGACCACAATAGTGAAACCCTTACTGGAGGTACCTCTATGGTCTCAGGAGCCAGACAAGACAAAGAATTTTCACTTGAGATTGCTTTTAAGTTTTTGATACTATACATTAAACTGATAGGAGAAATATCAGATTCAAAATTGGTGGTAATGCCCCCTCTACCAAAAAGATAGGGCCTAAACCCACCAGTGACAAATGAAGAAGCATCACCATCCTTCTTAAATCCCCATTTGGTCTTCCAGAAACCATCCTTGTCACTATCATTCCCATTCTTTTCTTTTTTTTCTTTTCTAATTTTCTTGTTCCTTTTAAAATTGATTCTAACTTTCCTAGCATTAGTTACACGCAACGGGCAACTATCAAAGGCATGATTCTCATCTCCACGATGCCCACATCCCTTAGATAAATCCTCAAATCAGATCGGAAGATCATGAAGCACATCATTCTCATCAGGAATAGGCACATAATCATTAATGATCTGCTTGTCATCAACATCAAGATTGATACAAATTCATATATAACTTCCCACTTTCCCATTCATAGAAAATGGATCAAGTTTAATGAATTTTTCAATATTGTTCTCCTCAATGATTGTTCTAATAGCATCTTTGTTAGCAAACTCTGCAAACAGTAGAGGGATTCGGACCCAAAGGTCGAGTTCAGTGACTGATTCGGTCATAGTATTAAAATTTGACTTTCATGGTTTTAGTACCACAAGTTGACCCACAACATGATATGGCCGAAGATCTCATACCATCTTTTTGTCAATTGGGTTAGAGACGTTAATCTCGAACCAATAGTTACCCTTAGGGATCATGGAGACTTCATCTTTGATGTTATTCCATTCATCCAGAAGTTTATTTCTAATTTTTAGGAAGTCAGTTGGGTCACAAAAGATATGCCCCATCAAACACGACTCTTTCAATTTATGAAAATAAGTTCTAACCTTGGCAATCAGATAGCTAGGAATATCTAGTAAACCCTTGTTAAAGGAGCTTGGGATTGAATGGTATTGCGCTTTCCTCCCAGCACCTGCCTTCACATTAGGACCATCATTCACTTTGTTCTTTCCGGAGTTGTCAGTGGGAACGACACACACAACAATTTTGAAAGATCTTGAGGATGAAGCCATACTCAGGAGCCAATCAAATCGAAATAGCATGAGGCAAATGAAATAGATTAGAAGTTTGTTAACTAAGAAGCTGCAAAACCAAATTGAGGAAAAATTCTAAAAGGGTCTCTGAGGCCTTAAAGAGAGGAAGGGAATACAAGTATTTGATGGTTTGTGAGAAGGAAAGGCGTTAGAACAACTTTTAAAGACCATAAAGTACACTATACCTGTGCAGAGAAGGTGAAGGAGACGACTACCTGGTATCAATCGGTTCGAAACAGAGGAGGAGATCCACCCTAAGTTGTAGCAGTATCGAATATTAAAAATCTTTATCAAGGAAGGAGGAGTAGCATAAGAGAACACAAAATCCGCCGATATTCTATATACAGTAAGAAAACTATACATGACAGTCATCCACACATCAATCCAAGAATATATCTAGGAAACACGCAATCGATGGTAGAATCGGCATAGTACAACACCTAAAACCAACCAAGGTCTATCAAACTCAATCCACCAAGGATGAAACACGCACTAGGGTTAGGCATCCCACCGAACCAGATTTCATCGCTAAAGGATAGGTAGCTCATCATTAAGAGCTCATTTGAGACCCAATTTCAAAAATACTAGAACTTGGTAGTTAGTAAGTTTCAAAACTTAGCTGATGGATTCACTCTCCCTTTTTACCTATTACCACCTAGACTAATTGAATCTCATTATTCTATATTTTTTTTTAAAGTTATATTTAATTTCTAATTATCCAAACTAGTATTACCCAAACTGATCCAATTTTAGCACATACTACAAACTAGTGTTGCCCAAATTTTAGTGACCCAATTTCTAATTGTCCAAACTAGTGTTACTAAATCTTAATTACACAAGTTAAATACCCTTAACTACATATTAATTACCTAATTTTCTTTTCAATGGTAATACCCAATTTTCAATCATATTACCCATTTTATAAATTATCCAATCGTAATACCCAAGTTAGAAAATCATTTTAATTACTCAATTTCAAGACCAACAAGAAGCGAAGATAGATCGGAAACGTGGACGAGATTTGACTGAGTGGAGAAGGCGAAGACAAGACCGGCCGGCGGTTGGTGGAAAACACTCAGACGAGGACGAGATCTAGCTGAGGCATGGAGACTAAGAAGGATCCGACAAAGACGAGACTAGAGGCCACATCTAGGGTTCTCTTCTCTCGTCGGCCGCCGCGTTCTTTCCTATTTCGAACGAAGAAAGAGAGCCTAAAGATCGAGTGCGCTGCCAAGTACAAAGTTAGGTTGAACTGATTTGGAAATTTTTTTTAGGGTTTTTAATTTTATTATATACCTAATTAAAATAAAACTTTATTAAAGTATTTAAAATGGGTGGAACCGGATTAAACGGGTCGGGTGAGTGGATGGATGATGGATCAAGTGACGGGTGGATGAAAGGTTCACCCAAATCCTACCCGATTCATCACCCTTTTCACCCGTCAAAAGACTAATAAATGTATAATTTGTTTAATCTTCAAATCCTCCCTCTATTTATACAAAATTTCAAGCTATCAGACTTACTGAATAATCGATATGAGATAGCAAAATCCCTTAAAATATTTAACGTTTCAAGAAGATCTTCTAAAATCGGTGGGGAAAAAAGTTCGGATACACGTAACAAAATCAGATTGTTTAAATAAGATATTTTAAACTGAGATAGCATGATATTATATATTTTGAAGAGAATAATACAATAAAGTGAAGTTATATAATTCAATAAAATGACATGAAAATTTTAAAAATCGTATTCAATATATAAGTTGCACTGAGAAATTAATCTATGTATTCAAGATTAGATAATAAAAATAAATTAATTTTTATGGCTTTTGTATGCAAATTTTTTTAAAACAATATAGTTCAATTCTACTAGTGTTAATATATTAATTTATTAGTGTTAATATATTAATTTAGATAAAATCTTGTTCATTATACGGGTATAACACTAGTTCCTACCTATATCTCAACTAATTTTATTTTTGTTTCAAAAATATTTATTCATTCTTGGAATATATATACACACATACTTTTTTTTTTTTTTTGAAAATGAAAAGCGGTTAGATTGGTCTACCTATTCGAGGTAGTCCAACCTAAAGCATCATTGCGGATGAGAACACGAAGTTTGGGATCTTCAGAAAAATTGGTGTTGGGGGTCGAGATTCCCAGATGGGTCAATCGGTCAACAACACAGTTTATCTCTTTGAAAATATGCCTAACACGGATCTCGTCAAAGGAACGAAGATTCAGTCTGGAGTCGGATATAATCATCGCGACCTCCCACGGACAACTCCACAAACCTTGGAGTACCTTGATTACACACAGGTTATCACCTTCGATTTCGATCTTTTTAATTTGTAGTCTAATTGCCTCTTGTAACCCAGTTTTGAGGGCAAAAGCTTCGGCTTTTATGACCGAATTGAAAATATTTTTTTTGGCGTCGAGGCTAACAATATCACCATTGTGGTTCCGAATAACATATCCAATATATGTGATTCCCGAATCGAGTTTTGATCCATCAAAGTTAAGTTTAAAGAAGCCGGGTTTTGATTTTTCCCATTTAATATTGTGTTTTTTTCCGTTTGTTTGAGATATAACTTTTTGGTTGTTGTTTTATGTTGTAATCGTCTTGATCAGTTATGTTAGTTTTCCAGTTATATATTTGGTTTTTGATGAAAGTAATAACCTTATTATCAGGGCCCATAAGTTCATTACTAAAGATAATTTTGTTTCTGAAGAACCATATACTCCACCATACATTTGCGAGACACGCAAATTTATTTGTTCCTATTTTGTTTTTTAATTTCTTGTAGGATGACATGAGCTTTTTTATTTTGGAGGTTAATTTTGTTAAGTTCGGTTAAGATTGTTCTATCGATTTTAGCGATAATTTGTTTATTGCGATGACATTCCAAGAGCAGGTGTAATAGGTCCTCAAGATGATGGTTGCAAAGTTCACAATGCCTCGTTACGGCAATTTTTCTTTCGTCAAGTTTTGCTTTTGTCGGAAGTCCATTAACAGAAATTTTCCAAATAAAGTTTTTAATTTTGGGTTGGGTATCCAGTTTCCAGATCGCATTCACAAAAATGGTTTGGTTGGATATTTGATTCCTCTTCAAGCATGTCAGAAGCCGATTTTGTAGAAAACCATCCATTTTTACTGCATCTCCAATATAGTCTATCTTGGATCTCGTTTTTCGGGATGATTGTTTCCTTTATCTTTCTCAAAATATCCGGATTTATGAAATTTTGAAGCTCATTATCAATTTTGTTGTTATCCCACTCTCTTGAGTTATTTATGAAGTGACTAACTTTAGTGCTTGTATCAATTTAATTGGTATTTTGGACCATTTTTTTAATGGTATCGTTGTTACCCAACTGTCGTGCCAAAAGTTGATGGTTTTCCCATTACCGATCTGTCAGATAATACCTTTTTTGAAATCAATTTTTAGTTTCATAAGGTTGTTCCATTGCCACGAAACTACACCTTTCGTTTGGTAATATAGAATGTTCTAATTTTTTAAGTATTTTTCGTTGATAACTTTAACCCATATGTTATTTGGTTCCGCAAGAATTTTTCATAAGAGTTTCATTTGTAGAGCTTTATTAGTAATTACAGATTTTCTTAATTGAAGACCTCCACTCTTTTTTGATTTGCAGATTGTATCCCAACTGATAATAGGTTTATGTTGGTCTCCTTTATTCCAAAAGAATTTTTTGTAAGTTTTATCAAGTTCCTCTAGGTTATGGTTTGGGAGCATAAAGCTTTACATGGTAAATGTCGGTTTAGTTGCTAGATTATGTTTTATGAGAGTATTTCTTCCATTTATGATTGGACATCCAAGATATTTATCAAGAGATGTAGTATGACTCATGTTTAACATATGTTGATCTGCAGAAGGTGCAGCTGGACCCAACAATGTCAGCTCCTCCTAAAATCTCCTGATGGCCTTTGAGACCGGTACATCCTCGAACTCAGCCTCAACAAAGTCTCGCAGTTTCTCCCTCCTCAGTGAGGCAGGGCAGAAACGCTCTCGAATCATAGTCCTCATCTACTCATAACTAGTAACCTGTACTCGTACAGACCTCCACTAGTGTTGTGCCAAATATCTGAACAGAGTCTGCACTAACTCAATCTGCCTGTCAGCTGGACATCTAATAGACTCTAGAGTTGAGTGTACGTGTCCTATCCAAAGCTCAACCTCCAACCCCACCTTCCCAGAGAAAGGGGGTACTCCCATCTGATGAAAAGCCTTCAATCAAATGTCTGGTCGAGGCCCTCTATGCTCCTCTGTAGCTCGAGCAATCTCAGCGGCAGGTGCTGGCGCAGCTGGCACCTGTGTAACTGCATGGGATCTCTCAGATGATCCCTCATGTACTGGCAGATCAGGGGCACGCCTACCTGCTCTGGCAGCCTCCTCAACACGTCTAATGTACTCGCGGAAGGTTGGTCCCTCCATGGAGATACGATCCGAGTCATCTGACTGGACTCGCTGTGGACCCTGTCTCCCAGCTATGCCGTTCCCAGTCTCAAGGACAACACTCTCAGCAACATCCTCAAGGATCTCCTCTGCTGCACGTGGATCAACAGCAGGAATCCTACCCCGTCCTCTATCTAGAGGAGGTCTACCTCTACCCCGTCCAGCTGCAGGTAAGGCTCTAGTCTGAACCATCTGCAGAGGACACAGACCTAACTCAGAAGGCTATATATATGCCGTATGTATAGATATATATCAAATCAATCACAACAAAATCTCTCTATATATCTATACTGTCGAGATCTTCAGAGGGGCGATGGCTCACGTACACCATATCCCAAAACATTTTGTACTCATTTCAAAACCAAAACCTTTTGAAAAGTCAAACCCCTTTCGGGTTCTGTTTATTTATCTATTCGACCTTTATCGCAGATTACTAGTGTCATTGTTGTCAACCTGGGCTCTGATACCAACTTTGTAACACCCCAAATCCGTAGGACTCGAGGTGCTACTGGGCTAGGATCTCACAATGGATCCTTACCCTAGCCTGACAACAATTTCACTGATCTTACAACAAGGCACAAATAGATTAAAACAAAACATGAAACTGATATATATAAATATCAAAAGGTTTATACAAGTACTGCTGAGTACAACAAAACATAACCATATACATAGTCAAAAGATCCCATCCCACGAGGACGACCTAGTGTACAGAGCCCTAAGTAGATCACCCCTCTAGCTGCAGTTCTCCTAACCTGCTAAGGATCTACAACACGGTATAAAACCGTTAGCTAACCATACACATATATAAGAGATGCAGAGCACAAACACACATCAAATAATACTAAACACGTCAACATGATATCACACATTTACCCGGTTCATTATCTTTATAAAGTCCAGCAATCAACTCGTATATGTATCCATATAAACATATGTGACACGAGGAATATAATCCTCGCCTCTGGGTCCAATAGCCAGCTGGAATGGTGCCTGGAACACCTCCCCGTGTACCCTAAGGGAATGGAGAGTGCCCGAACCGTTTACCAGGTCTGACCTGCCTACAGAGAACCTCCCAGACTCTCGGCGGGATGAAAGGGCAAGTTATCACGGCCCTATAATGGGCAAACAATATACCATAGATCGGTAATAAACCATAACACATGCTATCAAGCATATATCACACACCACTCATGCACACATCCAATATAGGGATGGCAACTAAGTAAGTCCTACGGACTTACCTCAACCTCGAAGTCGTCTCAACTTGATCAAACCTCAAACACGGTCCACTCCACTCTGGAGGATAACACTGCCTAGCAACAAGGCATAACGAAACGTACTTATCAACCATCTATCCTCAACACATACCTAGCATGCTACTACCGCTCATACTAGGAAAGGAAAGGATCTTCCTAACTCTAGGTAGACCCGGGACAAGACGCATTACGTGACACAAGAGACGTAGGGGCGGAGCAGGCAACCCGCAGGCGCGGCGGAACTCAGCCGCAGACGCGGTGACAAAGGACGCAGGTAACGCAGGCAAGGCGCTGACGCGGGTGCTGCGGAACGGCTTCCACAGGGGTGGCGGCTTCCAGGCGCAGAACGTGACCCCGCGACTCCTTTTCGGCTCTTCTCGTGATCAACTCACGTCTTCATCATTCTACATTCACACACATACATATACATACACATTCCAACATTAAACTACATCCACATACATCTAATCCTAAGCTAAGCAAAGGAATCAAGGAAGAAGAAAGGAAGAAGAAGCAAGAGAAACATACCACAGTTGTGGCCTAAGCACGAAACTGATCCAAGGCAGTACCTCTACTAGCTCTCAAGCTCAGCAACAACATCATCATCATCAACCACACACAAAGCCACACCAAAACACTTTCCAATTATAAGAAAACCAAGAAGAAGATCAAGGAGGAAGGAGAAGGACGTGAAGGCAGTTGGGAAAGGAAGTGAAGATGCTCAGCAAGCCAAAGCAAGGATTAGGTTAAGGAAGTGAAAAAGTAAAGCACGGGTCAAGGGTCAATAAAGCCGGCTGCAGCCGTAGGAAACCGCAGGGGCGGGTTTCCTGGCCACAGGGGCGGAACAACAGGGGAGCCGCAGGGGTGGCCTCACAGACCCGCGGGGGCGGCTAAGGCTAAACTAGCTCCCAAAGACTAAGGCTCTTACATCATAATTGTTACAATCATCTTGGAGCATTTGGGTAAGAATTTCAGCTCCCAAAATGAAGATATATGGGGACAAGGGATCACCTTGTCTGAGTCCCTTCTCTGGAAAAAAATTGATTTGTTGGTCCGTTATTCACGAGGACAGAGTAAGAGACTGTAAAAATACACTCTTTAATTCATCCTACGAATTTATCATTGAAACCAAATTTTGAAAGGATACAAATGATAAACTCTCAATTGACTTGATCATAAGTTTTTTCCATATCGAGTTTAATGGTTGTCCATCCTTCCTTACTCTTTTTTGAACGAAAGGAATGAAAAATTTCATGTGCAATGAGGATATTATCATGGATAGACCTGTTAGCAACAAAAACACCTTGAAGAGGGTGAGTGAGTCTAGGCATTATGGATTCCATTTTTTTTGTTAATATTTTAGCTATGATTTTGTAAATTGTTGAGCAAAGACTTATGGGTCTAAAATGGTTAATTGATGTGGGATTATCCGTTTTGAGGATCATGGTTATAAACGTATGGTTGATTTGTTTGAGCATTTTTCCAAGTACTTTTCATTGCTCATTGCTCGTAATATTTATACATACACAAGCAATTATATAAGAATAAACATGTGTATAGTTGCGCCTTATAAGAGGCAAATATGTGCTTCATAAGACACACATGCTAGTACACTCCATGAATTTGGACCATAGATTCTGATTAAATTAATGGTCGTAATCGTTCTTATTTATCACATTCCGTCCCGATTTCACTTATGTTTGCCCTTATATACAAATTTTGGTATGCATAATGTAGTTGAAAAATATTTTATTTATCCTGTTTTATTTATAACCTACTTAGAAAGCCCCTGTATATAAAATGGTATAATATTTTTTGAAAATAAAACATGATAAAAGTGACAATATATTAATATATGCATAAGTTGCATTTTACACAAATGATTTAAGTTTTGGGTATGATATTTTGTGGAAGTTTTGATTATGATATAAGTAATTTAAACTGTAAAATTGTCAGGATATTCGATTCATTATATAATTGTTTTGTATGATACTGAACATATAATGTACCAAATTAAAATGAAAACAAGTTAAACTTTGTCATATCACCAAACAACCCCTAAGCTCCCCCTAATCAATATTATAATCACCTACATCTCTACAAGAGATTCGGATATGACAAATCACAAAAGATTATTACTGCACAGATTTAGCAAAAAGGGAATGAGTGGGAGGGTTGGAACTTGTTAGGCGATCATTAAAAGGCATGTGACCCACAAAAGTGTTTGGCATTTTGCTCTTCAAATTACCCAGAAACCAAATTTGATAGAAGATAAACTGAGAGAGACGAATGCAATAAGAGAGGAGTGTTGATGTGCCGGAATTGAAGTGACACTGAACAACGCCCATAACAGAAATCTGTTTATTGGGGTCAGAAGAGAGATAGAGATACAAATTCTTTGCTCAATTTCTCTTATTCAATCCAGTAAGTTGTTCTCTCTTTAATCCTCGCTCAATCTTCTCAAAGTGATTCTTTCTAATGATTTCTTCTTGTAGTTTTTACATGAATGAGTTCAATTTGATTATCAGATTCGATGGACAAGTGGGCATTGATCGACTGATGTTCTAATTTGATCATTTTTGTTATTTCAATCTGATGATTTCAAAACCCTTTTTGTTTTAGCTTTGTTAAATTTCCCTCTAGATAGTTTGATTTCCTTGCTGAGGATTTTCCATCTCAATGGTGGTTGGTTGTGAAATCTGTATTGATCAGATTCAGTTATTGTTTTGGCTGATCAGTGATTATTAACGAATTAATCGAAACATTATTGTTACAAAATCATACTGATATCTATTTCCCCCTTTCTGATCGATATTAGGGTTTTTCAGGCAATCATTTGGGGATTCTGAACCTTTGTACATTTGATTAGGGCTTTTGGATTAGATTTGAGTGAGGAAGCTCGGCCTTCTTCCTCTCAGTTTTGTATCGTGGCTTAGACATGTTGGAGGGTCAATCCTATTTGATCTCAGGATCATTTCCAAGCTCAAGTGAACAAGAAAGCAATTGGTCTTACTCCAACTGCAGTCTTGAATCTGTAATCTCCAGCAAGAAGCGTGAATCGGATTCCAAAGTCGAAGACTCAAGAAAATCATCAAAGCTCTCTGAAATCATGGAAGAAGTTCAGAACATTCAGATAGGATCATCATCCAATGATCAATCAGATGCAAACTCCCTTATCCATCCAATTGGCCGGGATATAACCATCAATTGCCTCCTGCGTTGCTCGAGGGCTGGTTATGGCTCGGTTGCTTCATTGAACACGAGTTTTCGCTCATTGGTAAGAAGCGGTGAGATCTATAAGCTTAGGAGAATGAATGATGTGATTGAGCATTGGGTATACTTTTCATGTCAATTGCTTGATTGGGAGGCGTTTGATCCTGTTGCTTGTTGTTGGATGCATCTCCCTCGAATGACTTGCAACGAATGCTTCATGTGTTCGGATAAGGAGTCATTGGGTGTCGGAACTGAGCTTCTCGTGTTTGGTAAAGAGGTAATGTCTCATGTTGTGTACAAATATAGTATTCTGACAAATTCATGGTCTCTTGGTAAAAGAATGAATGCTCCTAGATGTTTGTTTGGATCCGCAAGTCTAGGCCACATTGCTATCCTAGCTGGCGGGTGTGATTCAATGGGTAACATTCTGAGCTCGGTTGAACTCTATGATTCCGAGAGGGAATCTTGGGATGTACTTCCTAGTATGAAAAAGCCGAGGAAGATGTGTTCTGGTGTATTCATGGATGGGAAATTCTATGTGATTGGAGGGATAGGAGGTTCTGATTCGAAACTATTGACTTGTGGTGAAGAGTTTGATTTACAAACAAGAAAATGGAGGGAAATCCCGAATATGTCACCTGTGGGGACGGGTGGTCCTAGAGAAAACGAAATGCCACCTTCTGCTGAGGCTCCTCCTCTGGTTGCGGTTGTGAATAATCAGTTGTATGCTGCTGACTATGCTGACATGGGAGTGAGGAAGTACAATAAGTTGAGCAAAACATGGTCTACTGTAGGGAAATTGCCTGAACGGGCAGGTTCAATGAACGGATGGGGACTTGCGTTCAGGGGATGTGGGGACCGGCTGATTGTTATAGGCGGGCCCCGCGCTTTCGGCGTGGGATTCATTGAGGTGAATTCTTGGGTTCCTACTAATGATGTTGATCCACCTCAATGGGTCTTGCTTGCGAGAAAGCCATCTGGTAGTTTTGTTTATAACTGTGCTGTCATGGGCTGTTAAGCGGCTGTGCTGTTGCGAAAACTGAAAACCGGGTATAGAGGTCTAATAATTTGAAGAATCCAAACACACGTACGTATGTAGATTGCGTAACGTATTCTCACAGGATTGATTAGTATGCAGTATGAGTTCCTCTTTAACTTTGATGAACTGCAAGAAAATGGTTCTGTTGTTTTGTCCATGACACTTTGTTGTACTAATGATTCCTAAGCTAAGTTGGTCGTTTTTGGTCTCTTGGCTTTTGTCTGATGAGCATTTTCATGTTTTTGACTCTCAACTTCGTTAGCAGATGAGATTATAACTACAAGTATTTCAAATCTTCTTAGGTTCATACATCTCTGCTTGTTTCAACTTGTTTAAGGTGTTTGTTTGATCATGGCACGTTCTTGAGCAAAATGTGTCATCGAATCATCTGTCGTTGAAGATGATTAATTTAAGCGTTAGAGTGCAGGAATATGAAACTGAGTCTTTAATTGGATCTTAAAGTCTCCATTTTATTATATAGATATCGACAGGAATAAAACAAGGAGTTGACACCATATACATATAAGAGATAAGAGATAGTATCCATAAGAAAGTAACATATTATTTATAACATTTTTTCTTGATCTCAACCGGAGGTATTGGATGCAAAACCTGAATCAGAGAATAATTGAGTAAGGAGACTTTTGTGCATATTAGTGTTTGGATGACACATGAAGAACATGTGCCTAGTCTATTGCTACATTTTTTTCCATCAAAATGAATATCTATTTCAACATGTTTGGTGTGTTGCACCTGATTAAAGACAAGGTAGATAGCAAATATATTATCAAAATATACTAAAGTAGCACAAGTGACGGATGGCTCAAACTCGCATAGAAGGTTGCACAACCAAGAAGTCTCGGCGACGGTGTTCACAATACCTCTATAATTTGCCTTGATACTAAAGAGAGAATTCGTGGCTTGTTGTTTGGAAGTCAGGTTATCTCAATGAATATTCCAAAACTTGAGGTGGAACGTCTAGTTTTAGGGTAGCTATATCGGCCTCATTGTACGTTGTCAGGCTCGTGAATGTAAACTACTAAAGTGCAATCCCTTGTCCGAAGTGCCTTGCAAGTAGCACAAAATGCACTTTGTGGCATTCCTCGGGGTCATGAATGAAGAGACACACCTGTTGAACTACAAAAGAGATGTTTGGTAATTGGTATAGTAAATGTCATATAGCGTCAAGCTCAAGGGTGTGGATTTGAGCAGGTGCAAACCCATGTCCATAGTGCCTTGCAAGTAGCTCAAAATGTGTTTCATGGCCGGAAAATGATGTTCCTTGGGATCATGCATGAAGATACATACTTGATAACTATAAAAAATATGTTTGGTCTAGTAAATGTTAGATATTGTAGAGCAACGGACAAACTGTGATAGGCAATGGGGTTGGCATGGGCGAGGACTAGAGGATCCATTCAGCTTGGTCTTGCGGGCTTGTAGTTCGCAACCTTGGCGCGCCTTATCCAAAATCTCATGAGAATACTTCTTTTGATGGAAGAAAATATCTACGGAAGAGAGAGTGACTAACATACCAAGGAAATAACTAAGCTCACCTAGATTTGTCGCGGAAAACTAGGCTTGGGTGAGGGACATCATATGAGACTAAATGGTAGTAGATGAGGTTGTGATGAGAATGTCGTCCACATAAAACATTATATATGATAGAGAGTTGTCTGATTGACAACTATGGAACCCTAGCCGAGCCAAATAAGTGACGGATTTTTGATACACCGGGAACCTACTTGAGGCCATATAGGGAAGCAAGAAAATGTAGGGTGATTGGTTTGGGTTAGTGAATTTCGGGGATGGTGCATGTAGACAATTTCCCAGAGGTGGACGTGTGGGTATGCATTCTTTACATCTAGCTAGTAAATGGGTCAATCATAGTGTAAAGGAAGGCTAAGAACAAGTTGGACTGTAACGGGCTTCACGATTCAGTTGGACATATCATTACAATCAACTCTTATCTTATGTGAGCGGTCACTGACAATTAGACGTGCTTTATGTCATTCTAGTGTGCCTATTTTATCTCGTTCCATTGTGTCATATGATATGTACTTTTGCTTAAACAACAATATGCGTAGAGTTATATTAGAATCCCTAGATCGTGGAACCAAGTCCCACATGCCATTTTTAGTTAATGCACTAAACTCATTGTTCATTGCGACTTCTCAATTCACTAATTTAATTAGTCTATAGGAATATTTGTACACATTGTGTTAGAGAAGAAGAAGAAGATCCAAAAGTGAGCATTTTATATCTGGGTTGGGTTTTTCTATAAAGGATTGCGCCCAAGTGATAATTCGAGAAGTCAAGTTGACGGATGATAGGCCTCTAAGTTGTTGATCAAACAATGAAGGTGGAATGTAGTCCATTTGATAACATGAATTATCGACCTAGTTTAGTAGAGCATTTAATTAGTTTTTCCTTTTCCGCATGCATGTTTTAGCCTCAATTTGTGTTCTTTATACTTGTTTAGTGCAACTTTGCGGGTATAGATGTCTACACACACTTTTGATGTCTTTGTAGGTATTTTGGCGTGTTTTGGAGCTAAAACGATGCATTTGAGGATCAAGCTTCGGGATGGACGCTTTGGAGCGATCACGCATGCACATGAAAGGAGGAAAAGACGAGCCAAGACGAAACGCACGAGATTAGAGCAATCTCGGTCGAGATCCACAGGATCTCGGCCGAGATCCGAGCCATTTCGACCGAGACTCCACTCCATATCAGAAGTTTTTGTCGAAGGATCTCGGTCTCCATCTCGGTCCCAAGCTCGGCCGAGATTTGTGCCATCTCGGGCGAGATTTCTGAGACTTGACCGAGATCACCGACCGAGATTTCCTTAATGCTGAATCACGAAGCCAATCTCGGTCCCAACGTTCCGAAATCTCAGTCGACGACCGAGATTTCCGACCGAGATTCCTGTGCGCCGAAATATTTTGTTCTTTTGGATTAGTTTTGGCCCGGCCCGTTTTGTGGAAGATTGTTGGGCATAAAAGGGAGGCTCTAAATGATTTTCAGGGTTCCGCTTCATTCTATTTTTAAGGTTTCTATTGAGAGTGCCGCCTACTCCTTCTTCTTCCCCCTTGCTCTTCACCATTGTTGAACTACATTGAGTTTTTAGGAAAGATTCAGGCTTTTAGATTTCATTCAATTCAGATACGCTTCGCGATACTGGGAATTTGTCATTTTGTTGGTTTCATCTTAATAAAGTTGAGTACTTTCTTTATTCTCTCTTTTAGTTCTTATTTTATGAATTCTTCAATTGAATTGATTGTTGCTTTTAATATGTTGATTGTTGGCTAGAACCATTGTGGTTCCAAGGTGAATAGGGATTTATTTATACCTGGACTATGATGGAATAGTGTTTAATGCTTGGTTTGAATAGCTTTGAAATTCTAATGGTTAGTTAGGACTTGAACCTAGTTAGAATCCTTCTACCTAGTAAACTAAGTTGGAGTTGAGACTTACCCGGTGAAACCCCTTCTTAGATACCTTAGAGACTGACCATAGGTAATAGAGGTGAAAATCTCTATTGGGTTGAGTGTGCTTAGATTCCTTCCTAAGTAGGGTAATACCTGAGACTTACCCGGTAATGGTTTACCTTTCCTTTAGTTTGGAATCTGGTTTGTTTAGAATTTCCTACCTCTCTACCTTGAGACTTACCCGGTGATAGGTGGTTGGTTTGGAACAAGACAGTCTTGAGACTTACCCGGTAATAAACTGTCAGCCTAGAAACGTTCTTCTCTGAAGCTTGTTAACCATAGATCCTTTGAGAGATGTCCTGAGTCCATGCGTATAAATAATGACTTTGAATCCTTGGAATCCACGTTCCCCTTTATTGATATATTTTTCGTTCGTTTGTGTACTTAGTTTTCAATCAAATCCGATATTTGATTGCGAACTCTACAAAATCCATTAAAACCTTTTTGATATTTCTTCCCTTCTTTTCCAACCTCCTTCTTTGACTTTGATTTACTCTATCTTAGATCACATTTACAATTCAGACACTTGGTCCATGAGATCGACCTTGGAATACTTATCCTTACTGTAATTGACCCATACACTGTGGGTTCGCTACAATTTGGGTGTTTATTTCTTGTTTTATAAATTTAAAGCATACCGTGGTTTTTACTAACCAGTGAGCTTTTATCATTATTGATAAAAGTTTATAGGGGTGTTAAAATAGCGAACACCATTCTTGGAGGAAGTTTTAGTGGGTTATTGGACCTGTGTTGGTGGGTTGTATGGTCTGGGAGTAAGGGTTATACGAGGCTCTCGAGTAGGTGGTGGGACGTAGGCTCGTGTTGAGCTTTGCATTATGGCAAGCTTAGGAAATAAGGTAGAGGAGTATATTAATAAGGTTATTTGAGCCTAAGGGTGGGATACGCGTGTAGGTAGGGGTGATCCGAGAATAAGGGAAAACGTGTTCTTCATATTTGACATGCCAAGTGATTATGACCTGTTTGTTGTCCGATCGTAGACACTTGTACTCCCTATGAGATGGTGAGGATCTAATGAAGTAATGTTTAGGGTTTCACAAAAAAATTTGAACCATGTTAGAGTGAAAGAAAATGGGAGTCGGGTTTGATTGGATCTCAAGAGCTCTCTCCAATATATAGATGTAAATAGGAATATAACAAACAATTTACATTGTATATATAAAAATATTTATATAGAAATAATATATCATCTTTTGACATTAAGAAAGGTGAAGATGAGAAGAGAAGAGAGTTGAGGCAAGTGCCTTAAGAGTTGAACAACTGATCTGAGTCCAACAAACCACCTCAAAGTAACAAATTAACCACTATACTAAATCAATTCAGATCTTTTGAATTTTTTATTATACCTAATACTGAATCACCACTCAGATTATGACAGGTGTACATTACTTTAATCAATTCAAATTAAGTAAAAGCACTAATTTTATTCTTTGAAAATGAAAATAAACCCAACTTTCTTTCCCGTAATTCGCAATAAAACAACATAAGGTTTTTTTCTTCCATGGCAGCAAACTGGGGTTTTCTTCTTCGTGGGCTTGAGGTCCTAATTGGTGAGGGTTGGGTCAATCGGGCCAAATGACATCATGGGTAGCTTTGAAATTAATGATGATGTTGTCAAACACAAAGCTTTTCAAAGGCGGGCCTTGTCGTGGATAGAGTTTGAGTTATACGTGGACGTTGTTGAAGAAGCTAATGCCACTTTCACCCCCGTTTTGGTTGTAACTCTCGAAACGGAAACGGATTGGAAATGAACCTAGTCCACATGTGTAACATGTTCATGGAATCATTCCGGATGGTTTCATGCAAAATGCACTTGCTTCCCCCTATTTTGTTACCTATAGGGTATTAAAACTTTCAAATTCTACTACAGTTAGTTCAAACCACAAAGAATGATTCCCCAAAACTTCATGAATAAGGGTGTACGTATGGACTAGATTCGTTTTCATTCCGTTTCTGTTTTTGGAGTTTAAACCAAACGGGCCCTCAATGTATTTGATTTGATTCCATTCCTCTACTCTCATTGGTTTTGCTCAAAGTTAACCGTTGTTTTCTTCTAAACTCTGGTTTGCTGCCATTAAAAGAAAAAAAATCTTATACTACTTTGTTGCGGTTTACGGGAAAGAGAAAGTCCTCGTGGTTTTATTTCCTTTTCCGAAGAATAAAATTAGTACTTTTACTTAATTTTAATTCATTAAACTTATGTAAACGTGTCATAATCTAAGTGGTGGATAAGTATTAGTTACAAATTATAGTAAAAAAATTCATAGGACCCGAATCAATAGTTAATGCCTAACCTTGTGTACATAATTTTGTTTCCAAAAACGTATATATTTTCTTTTTGTAGAAAGAGGAGAGTGGCTCCTCGTACAAGCACTTTTATTCAACTGAAAGGGAAACTAAGAAAAAAGAAAACTGTGAAAACGAAAGACCCCTATAATCGTTCTCTAGAAAGGGTAAGGAACCCACAAGCATGTCAACAATAATATGAGTAGCCAAAAAAACTTTTGTATGCGTAATTGGCCAGATAATCCACAACTATATTAGTTTTGTGATAGATATGTCGTTACCGTTTTTCCCAGTCTCTACAAAGAAAGTCATGACAAGTATTAACCAGGCTAGATAGAAGTTGAGCAAGACCCACACTCTTCCTCAAATATCCCTCGACAACCTTCGAATCGGTTTCAATCTCAACTTTCTGTTAACCCAACTCCCAACACATGGAGAACCCAAATGAACACCCCAAAGCTGAGTCGTGGGCATTCTGCATTCCAAACACACACACACACACACACACACACACACACACACACACACACACACACACACACACACACACACACACACACACACATATATATAATTAACCAATAGCTAGACTTGGGCATCCCTGGACTCGGGCCGGACTTTTGGGAAAAATTTTACCCGTTTTTTCGGGCTAGACTTTGCCCGAGCTCGGAATTTGGGCATGGGGTCTAGTCCGTATCAGTCCGAGCTGGATTGAGGGGCGGGCCGGCGGGTCCCGTTTTATTTTTTCCAAAAAAAATATATATACATATTAAATATATAATAAATAAAAATTTTAATACATAAATCAAAGAATAGTCGTGAACATTTGAACCTTATTTGAGATCTCGGGTTCGATTCCTACTATTCGCTTATATATTTTATTTATTTTTAAAAAAAATATGGGTTTTCAGGCTTGACATCCCTTATGTGCTATACCCGTCCGTTTTCTCGAACGGGCGGACTTTCCGCGTTTACGCGTTTACCCTATACTTGAGAAAGTTATGTCTAAGTTATCGGGCTGGAAGAAACATGCTTTGAACATTGCTACTAGAACTACGCTTGCGAAGACGGTTCTTGCTACTATCCCTTTATATCACATGCAGACTTTGTTGCTTCCTTATTTTGTTTGTGCGAAGCTTGATCGTATTTGCCGAGATTTTATTTGGGGAAGTGCTCCTGGGGACAGGCGTATTCACTTGGTTAAATGGGATGATATTTGTAGACCTCGCGTGGATGGTGGTTTGGGTCTTCGGAAGGTTGCTGTTGTTAATAGGGCTATGCTTAGTAAGGTATGTTGGCGGCTCTTTCTCTCTCCCGAGCTTCTTTGGTCTCGAGTGTTACTCCATAAGTACAAGGTCTATATTACGGTGTAGCCTATGACTCTTAATGCTCCATCGGGTGCTTCTAGAGTTTGGAGAGGATTGTGTTCTACGTATAATTCGATTATTGTACCAAATAGGGTGTGGAATGTCAATGACGGTCGGATGGTCAAGTTTTGGTCGGACCCATGGTTGTTTGAGAAGGCTTTAAGGTTTCACTGTCACGTACCGCTGACGGATGTGGAACTTCACCTTAGAGTGTGTGATTTTTGGATCCGGGGAGTAGGTTGGAATTGGAACGCTCTTTGTGATAAGGTTTCGAACTCATGCTTTTTGCGGTTAGCTGCTAAGGCTGTGGTTGAGGGTGATGGTCTTCCGGATTGCATGAGATGGGGTTTGACGCAGTCGGACAAGTGCTCAACAAAAACTGCTTATGACTTTATTGTGGCCTCTCAGAATGCAAACCATGGTGTGCGCCATGGTTTATTTGAGAAAGTGTGGAAGTTGGGTACTCCTGAGCGGGTCCGTTTTTTTGTTTGGCAGTTGAGTTGGGGGAGGGTGCTTACTAATGTTGAACGCAGGCACATGCATCTCTCTGATTTTGCGGTGTGCGTCTCGTGCCCGGCATCGGAGGAATCTCTTTTACATTTCTTTCATGATTGTTCCTTTGCGCGTCAATTATGGCAAGGTTTGGTTCCTACCTCATTTATCTCCACTTTTTTGGAGTTATGTTGGGATGAATGGTTATTCTTAAATGTGGTTACCGAAAAGATTGAGGGGATTGAGGTGGTTTGGAGCTCCCTCTTTGCTTTATCGGTTTGGTGGCTTTGGAAGTGGCGGAATGATAGAGTGTTCAGGGTTGGGAACCAAGTTGTTAATATGGTGGAGTTTATATGGGAACGGTATAAGGAGATGCGTTTGGCACTTGAGGTCCGTGCTGGGCTTTCTACTATTACCCCTAAAACCCAACGCCTTATCTCGTGGTCGAAACCAAATGATGGGTGGATTAAGCTTAATTCAGATGGTGCGGTGCGGAAACATGAGGGAGTGTTAATGGCTATGGTTGGGGTGTGTTTTGGGATGATACGGGGGAGTGGATCTTGGACTTCTCTGCTAATCTCGGTTGTGCGACTGTCCTTGAGGCCGAGATTTGGGTTGTTACTCATGGACTCAGCTTGGCTTGGGAGAAAGGCTTCAAGAGGATAATGGTGGAGATGGATTCCATACTTGCGCTTGATTTGATTTTGAAGGGTATCGATTCGGGTCACCCTCTTTTCAGCCTGGTAACTAGGTACCAAGGCTACATTCTTAAAGACTGGGAAGTCACACTCGGTCATGTTTTTCAGGAAGGAAATAGAGTTGTCAATGCGGTCGCTTCTACGGCTTTCTCTTTTAGTTATGGGTTACACGTTTTTTATTCTCCTCCGCCTTGTGTTAGATGGATTCTTCTTAACGATTTACGGGGTGCTAGTTTTCCTCGTATGACTAGGTTATAATTTCTTTTTAATAAATTGGACTTTGCCCTCTTCTTCACCAAAAAAAACCAAATAATCTACCATTATTTTTAGGAGAATATTTTCTCTGTTGAGTTAACAAAAAAGTCGCAGTTACAGTTTTTTCTCTGAACCTATGGGTTTCTTCCTGAGCCCAAGTACGTACACATGTTAATTGGGCTACCTTTAGTTGATCAAAATGTGGTTAACATGTTAAGTTGGGCTGAATGGGTTTGAAGGGGTTAAGTAGATAATTAATTAAAAAACACAAAGGAAGTAGGTTTTGAGGTTCGAGAATATGCTAATCAAGTGAGCCAAAGTTTGCACCAATCGTAATCGAGGTTGTTGTGGAATCCCATTTCTAGACTTAGCGTTATAATATATGCCTCTTTTTGAGTGGGATTTACATCTTCTTGGCTAGCTATTTTATTACATAATCAAGATTAGTGATAATTATTTGGCCTCACTTTGTTATCTAGTTTATTTGACTTTGACATTTTCTATTGAGTTTTCATCATTATTAATCTGCAAAATTTAGTAAAAAATGATCCATGGTTATGGTTTTAATTAGTTTATATGTTAAGGGTTTCATGATTATGCTATTGAAAATATTGTATGGAGAGTTTATTTAGAATATACTTTAATTTTAAAATATTAAAATACAGTTTATTGTATTTTCTAAGATAAAGTTATAATAAATGATAATGGAAATTCATTTGATGAATTATGATGATCAAAGAAAATATATATTATATTGATAAAAAAATGTATATATATTTATTAAAGTTTTAAAATGAACCATTTTTAATATATATATATATATATATATATATATATATATATATATATATATATATATATAAAGAAGACTTTTGGGCACTTAATGACCATTTATAGTTAAAGTATGAAAGATTTCGGTGGGTGAGATATGACGTGGGGTTCATCACACATCCGAGTGTATATGTACATTGGATTCGAGTACTAAATACCTCACATGCAACCGTTTGTTTTGGTTGACACTTGATGACATGTCTACAAGACCAATAAGTTAGGACCCCATAGAGATCGAACTACTCTGATACCATGTGAGATTCTGATGGATCAGAATATGACGTGGAGTACATCACATGTTCGAGCGCATATGCGTGTCCGGCCTGAGTCGAGGACATAATCCCAACAAAGTTCCATCCTAAAACCAATTAACAATAGTATTAGCCCGTCAACCATATATAATAGACCTGTTATCCCGTTATTATCGATGTGGGAACATTAATTCTCCACGAAATATTGTATTACAAATTTCTATTTGCAATATTCTTGTACCATTTGTAATTCTACTTCATAAAATAAGAATAATATAATACTTTTAACTAACTAACACAATAGTATATAATTAGATTTGGGAAAATTCGGGCCGAGTTTTTTAGATTTTTATCTACTCTTTCGATCCAAGCATAAAGCCTTTTCCATATCAATTCCGGTCAGACTTTGGGCAAGTTTTTGAGTCCTGTTTTTTAGACAACAATGCTATATTAAATATAAATATCAATATTACACAAAAACAATGTAGCTTGATGATCGTAAAAAAACTTGTAGTTTATTAACATGAGCTTGATGTCTCAAGTTCAAATCTTAAAACTTTATACAGTTGATATGTATTTTAAAATTTTACCATAATTCCATATCCACCGAATGAAAGTTTGAATATTATTTGCCTGAAAGAAGTTGGGAGTCTTTTACTACTTTAGGCTGAATTTGTATTTTATTGCTTGGAATGTTATTTGCCAACAATGAATGGACTACTACTCTTTGATGGATTTGATGTGCTGTAATGGAGACTATTAATTATAAGAACTCTTCACAACCAATCAATAGAAGTAAAAAAGTTTATCATAATAATGTTTGTTGGTTGGTCCATGGACCGAACATAGACACATAAATAGTATGAGACCAAATTAGATTGCGAATAAAATGATAATCAACTCAACAAGCTTCGTTCGCTCATGGAAAACATGATTAACTACAAGGTCAGCTCATTCATTTCGGAAGCCTATTTCGTTAATCATAAAAGAACCCACAAATTATAAAATATAAGATATAATGAAAAAAATTGTCAAGATGGGACCTCAAACCTTAGACCTCAGCAAAGGTAGAAGCGTTTTTCGTCAACTGGGCTATCATGACTACAATGTGCAATGCAAACTGATTGTTGCAATATATGTGCATAGGATAAGGGTTCCCAATACCAAGAAAACGAAAAAGGGCCTAAATCACAACACGTGGCTACCACCGAATGATACTCAACCTCAACAAATGATTGAGAATTGATGGGTTGCTTTGTAAGACCCGAAGTCTTAGGGAGGTTGTTCCCATTCTAACCATGTTCGCGCAGAAACTTCTCAAGAGACCACCCGTCAGACCAAGGACCGTCCACCGAGCTGAGTGATCGCCTACTAGGGCAAGTTGAGTGACCGGCATAAACTTCTCTTAGTCTCCCATCTTGATGGGTGTGTTTGGTACACCTCGACTAATAGATCTTAAGATCGCCGAATGGTCCTTCAAAATTTGGATTCTTGACGATATTTTCTTTTCTAACATTTTAATTTTGGATTATCTTTTATTCCGTCCACTTGGGATTTTATCTTTTTCTTAGAAGATAGAGTTTTGCCGTATTAACCACAAACCCTCGGATGAGGATGTTAGAAATCCTTCTATAAATAAGGCGTTTTTTCACTTGTTTATTTATAGAGTTTCCAGTTGAGAATTTCATAGAGACAATTTTGTGCACAAATCAACCGACCACCTTGCTAATTGGCCGATCTCCTCGTTTTTCTTTGGTTAATAAAAGTTAAAATATGTATGTATGTTTTTTCAATTTCTCTCATTCTATGGACTGAATTGCTCGACTTCCATGGATAATCTCTGGTGTTTTAGGTGTTTTCTATACAAGATGCGAAAGCTACATGTACAATTGTTTTTATTCTATTTGTGCTTACAAGTGTTAATCAAAAGATGCGAGAGTTGCGTGATGGATATCATTAAGAGTTTGCAAGATGCGAGTGTTGCGCTAAATTGTCCCCTTCATAGTATGATGTATATGATATTTGGATTGGATTGATATCAATTGAGATTTGATATGTTTATTGCGGTGATTTAGATTTTGGAATATATAAATATCTTTGTAAATATAATTTGCTTATTTTCGATATCCCCGATATTGGATCATTTAGTGAAAAATCTCCTCTTTCTCGCTCATTGCTACGATTTGTGTTTATTATGTTTATTTGACCAATCGGCCGATTTACCGTAGTTGGTCGGCCGATTTTTTTGTTTTCTCCCCCTTCGTTATTTTTGTTATTCGGTTACATAGATCTTCATCTTCTTTCTAAGATATCGGTCAATTTCAGCATCATGATTGGCCGATTTTATTCCTTTTGTTTCTTATTGGTTTGTGTTTTTTTATTCGGTTTAACAATTAATCTATCAAACAAATATTATGTTTCTTTGAGTTTGATCTTGACCTTATACTACAACTGAACCTTGTCAATTATTTAGGAGATTTGAGGCTCACGTTTCATCCCTCCTCATATGGGTTTAGGTCAATAAACTACAAAGACACCTTGAGAAAACATTTGTTCTATCGTTATAAACTTTTCTTCAAAGTGTTGGTATGAGCATAAAACTAGTTTCCAAGTTTTCAATTGCTAGTACAAGCATTCAAAAGTGTTGTGTAACCTTGGGATGATATAGAAAAGGGCAAAGTTGGGCCGGCTCGTCCGGATAAACGGGCGAGTATGGATATGGGTCCAGACCTACTCTAAATGCCCGAGTCCGGTCCGAAAGCCTAATTTTATTTTTCGAATCCGAGACCTCAAGTTAAGGTTCAAGAGTCCACAACCATTAAACTACTTTGTTTGTTTTTTTTGTAATACTTTGATTTTTTTAATATGTAGTAGTAATGTTTTCTCTCTTTAAATTTTAATTTTTTTTAAAAATCCGGGTCCCACCCGCCCAGCCCGGACAGTTATGGACAACACCTTAGGCTTGAGTTCCGGGCTCGACCCGAGTCCGGTCTAGAAAAAACATGCAACTTTTTTTTTTAAAGAAAACTCGGCTCGAATCTAGGTTTGCCCAGGCATAGGTGATAACATTCATTAAACATGTTTTTTTCACCCTTATTCTTATCCATATCTTCAGCATACAGGGTAATATTGCATTTTTGAGGTGGATTTCATTGAAATACAGGCATTCGAGGCCATTTGAAGTGTAAATGAAGCATCTTTGGAAGAATGTGTACGTACTACCGGATACGGTTCTTTCTAAACAGAGGAGTTCATGTAAAGACTAAATCGATTGAGTGATGAAGAAATGAAGAAGTTCTCAAAATAATACAAGTAGTCGAGTCGGCCGACCACATCGACAAAAGCATATAACTATGGTCATCTGGTAATTTGAAGTGTAAATGAAGCATCTTTTAGATTTATTTATTCTTTGTAGATGTGCTTTCTAGGATTAGCCAAAATCATATAAATACGGTCATCCGGTCATTATCTCTTTTTTTTATCTAGTTTTTACATTAGTTTTACAATTCGACAACCTCCATAGGCGATAGACTGCCCAACGTTGACCGACTTGATCACCCTGGTGATCTACTCGATTTGTTCATGTTTTTCGATCCGAAGAATTTTTTGGTAAGATGTTTTGCTAAGCTCTTATATGTTATTCTAGGGTTTGAAGAGCCCTACTTTTGTACTATTAATTTATGATGTTTGTAATTAATTACGTCATTTGGGATATCGTCTTAATTCATATGTTACGGTAGTCCTATGATCTTCAAACACAAGATGTGATATATGAAGGTAGATAATCCCTTAACCGGTCGATTCGACTTGTGTGTTACTCTTTACCTTCTTTTTACGTTCATGTCTCTACTTAATTCATAATTCTATATTTTAGAGTAGACTCAACTTCTTGGTCGACTCGATCTCTTTTTTCTTTTTCTTTTTTTCTGTTTTATTTTAATTTTAGATTTTTTAATTAATTATTCTAATCATTACATCAGTCTCGTTGTATATATCTCGACTTTTATAATACAATCAAATCTTTTATAATTAATTGTGATCGAGATATGAGGTACTCATTTCAGAACTTGTCATTGGTAATGACGCTTAAGTTCTAACTTCTACATTGAGTTAGAATTATAGCAATATATGATGGTGGTCTACTATAATTTATACGCCACAACTTTCTTTTTTTCATCATAATTGATTTTTCTCAAAAGTCTACACAGGCACAACATCGAAATCATTGTATTTCCAACAGCCCACTTATATGTTAGATTTAAAGCTTTCTCACAATCGATATGAAATTTTAAAGGCTTGTTTGAAAGCGTTAAGAATCATCCTCGATAAAACAAAATAATTTCGAATAAATTAAAATTTACATCTATTTAGAGATCTTTTAATCCATAACTTTTTTCCCCTTAACTGCTTACATTTTTATTTTCATACCGCCGCTCCAACCAACCGTACACTAAATGTACCTAATAATATTTATTCGCTTATGAATACCTTACAAATCTGGACCACCACACACCATGATACATTTTATTTTAACTACATGCCGACAACGTGCTCATTCTTAAAAAAATTAAGCTCACCATGCAGTAAGCCAAAGAGTAAGTCTTTTTTTATATCACTTGTTGAGGAGAAATAGTCATATTATATATATATACAGACGTGAAAATGTGGTAGCGTTGATAGGTGATGTAAAACGACAGGTCGCCAAAATTTGGTACTATAAAGTCGTACATAATTTGTTGCCAACTAAAGATATACCTAAGTTGCTCAAATTATTCATCATAGTTAATGTATGGTACTTATCCCTACAATTTTAGGTCCACTTATCACATGCATCATGCATTCATGCTCTACTCTTTTAATTAAATTATTAAACTTACATTACCCTATCGACTCAATTTATGCCAACTCATCTACCAAACTGTAGTTACTTTCATTTTCAAAAATTAAATTTAAAAAACTATAAAATATAACTTGTACAATTGTTCAAAACTCTACTTGTTTCTTTGATAATTATATCTAAATATCAATCTAAATACGAGTTTATTTAAGATACGAGTTGAAATACGCGCAATATCTGATATCACAATGATATTCTATAATATATTAAACAATGATATTGAGTTACAATCTCATATACATATTTTGATATTGATACTGATATATAATACGTTGATATCAATATAAAAATTAAATTGACCATAATACAATATAGAACTATGTGTTAGAATTTAGGTATCGATCTTCTTCTTTTTTTATCGTAAAAGTTGACAAGTTAAACGATTCACAGAGATTTATAATAATATATTTTTCTAAGAAAGAGATTTATAAGATAAAAGGTTGAAATTTTTACTAAAAAAATTAGATCGTATAGTTAAATAAAGGTTTGTGAGTGATACTACTATTTAAATTTGTGCCAGTTCAAACTATAAAAGAAAATGAGAAAATTGGCATTAAGGCTATTATATTTGTATATAGGTTTCATGCATTGGATTTTATATCATAACTCGGATATAAGGTTTTGAATATCATAACTTTAATTAATATAATTATAACTTTTGAAGAAAAAATAAAAAAAAATAAAACGTAACTTCATCAATTATTAATAGAATAGGAGAGACTCTTCCAACACGGGCCAGTCGTCCCTCTAAGCTTCTGTGTGATTAGTAAGGATGTTTGTTTGCACTAAGGGTCCTTTCGGTAAGTCTAGATTATAGTGTTATTTGAAGGATTATTGGACCTTCTTTTTTTTTTGATTATTTTGAAAAAAAAAATAATGCAATTAAATTTAATCATCAATTATTTGAGAAATTAGTGAAAATAATAATCCTAATATAATATGTTGTAATATTGTGTATTTATGATTTAACGAGTATTGTATAAAAGTATTGACGACCGACCTAAAATTTAACGAGTACTAAAAAAACTGTATCTTTTTAACGACCAACATATAAAAACAAGTTTTAACGATCGAAATTTAACAATCATTACACAAAAAATTGTAAATTTACGTAAATCTTTATTCAAAGTTTAACGAGTATGACATTTAAAATTTAACAAGCATTACAAACTTGAACAAATACTAACGACAATAATAACAGACGAAATTTAACGAGTACTAAAAAACTGTATCTTTTTAACGACCAACATATAAAAACAAGTTTTAATGATCGAAATTTAACGACCATTACACAAAAAATTATAAACTAACGTGAAAATTTATTCAAAATTTAACGAGTATGACATATAAAAAATTAACGAACATTACAAATTTGAACAAATACTAACGACCATAATAACAAACAAAATTTAACGAGCATGATAAAAAAAAAGTAACAAAAATTAACGACTACTACATATGCAAAAATAACGACCAATTAAAGTGGATGTTATATGAATATATTCAGCTCAAAAATAAAAAAAAATCTTATTTCCTAATATATATACTTTTTAATGAATGAACAAGGAACATTGAACATTCATGTGATACTTTAAAAGTTTATTATGCACCTCTCATCATGAGCGTACAATTTTTAATCCAACGGTTAAACATTATTCACCAAACCACCACCCGAGCCATCACCCGTCACCGAAGTGATACAATTTTTAATCCAACGATTAAACTTTAAAAGCTCATTGAACATTCATGAGCTTGGGTGGTTGATGGTTCGGGTGAACGGTTTTATAGTACGGTTCGGTTGACGGAAGTGATACAACCACCCGTCACCGAACCACCACCCGAACCATCACCCGACCCGGCATTCACCCGATGTTCACACGATATTCACCCGATGTTCATATGGCTTACCACCCTTTCTTAAACATTATTCACCAAAAGTTGTGTGTTTATGCATCGATTTCATCGACATCTCCGACGGATCTTAAGCACCGGTGCCTCGTGAACCCCACATTTGGCTTCTTCTCTTAAACACCATCGCCGCCTTCAACAATGCCTTTTTTGGCGCCTTCCATCTCCACTGGTCAGACCCCTCACAACCACTGACGCCTCTTGAACAACAACCCCACCAAACCTTTTGAATCTGTTTATGTGAACCCTTAACAAATTTTTACTAAATTGATGCCTTTGCGCCTCCCTCGCAATTTCATCCCGGCACCGGTGCTTTTGTTCTCATCTACCGTTGTTTAATGATATATCGTATCTTAATTGATATTATGATAGCTATGGGCATATAATAATAATGGTTCTAAATCAGGGGGAAAATGCGTCAACAATCTCGACTTTTGTATGAAGAAAACGTGCCTCTCTACTGTTTACAACAATTTCGACTTTTTTTTTAATTAATGACTACCATAGTTACGGGTTGTTGAATTATTGTATACGGATAGTTTGAATATCATATATGCTTTATTATTTATTTATTCATGACTATAGCTGCGTTTTTAAAAAAAAAATCACAATTGACTAATTACATTTTACAAGTTTAATTTATTGGTTGAACCCGGGAAAAAAAACGATCCACCCGATCAACTGCGGTTATGGTTTAGGATGGAGGGGAGTTTGGTGGTTGATGGTTCAGGTGAACGGTTTTATAGTACGGTTCGGTTGATGGAAGTGATACAACCACCCGTCACCGAACCATAAATTGTCATCCATTTGCATCCGATTTGATCCAAAAGAAAATTCCGGATATTCAATCATATATGGATAATATTTTTATTAAAAAAAATCCAATTGTCTAAAGACATTCATTCTAATTAATTAAAAAAATAGTCCAAATATCCACAAATTATCAATAAACACGCATAAAGATTTGAAAATTTTAACTAAACAACAATGTTAACACTCAAATTCATAAAATAAACATGTAAATATGTTATTGATCCCGTGCATAACACGAACCTATTCAAAAAGTCAACTTACTCACCTCATATAGGATCATGTAGGAACCTCTCTTAGCGTAGGGAGTAATATTAATCATTAGATTAAAGTTAATTAACGTACAAGATTGAAAGTTTATATGGTAGTAAATTAAATAGGTACATCTATTTCTCCTAATAAAATTTGGAAAATAATCCAAAATAATACCAACTATCAGCATTGAACCGAAAATAATACCAACTTTGAAAATTACTATGAGCGATACAAATTATCAATGTATTTGCCAAACATAATACGTCACGCTTTTCCGGCAAAAACCATAATTCCGGCGATGACGTGGCAGCCGGAATGTTACATGTCATCATATAAATAGATTAAATTTGTGATGTGGATTTTATAAATATTTTTAAAAAAATTAATTTAATAATACTAAAAATATTAAAAAATAAAAATTCATTATTTTTAAAATTTAAAATTTTAATTTAAAAAAAAATTGAACAAATATTTTTTTAAAAAATATTTTTGTTAAAAAAATATTTTTAAATAAATTTTGAACATTTTTTTTAATAGGTTTGTAAAAATATTTATTTTTTCAAAAAAATATAAAATATATTAATTAAAAATTTGATTTTTCACAAATAATTTTTTTTTCAATTTTGTTAAAAAAATATTTATTAAAAATTAGTTAAAATATTTGTAAAAAAAACATTTTTCAAAATATTCACAAGAAAACGATTTATTTTTTTAAAAAAAAATTTACAACAATTTTTTTTAATAAAAAAAATTCATAAATATCAAAAAAAAATTACATTTTTTTACAAACCTATTTATAAAATTGTTCAAACTTTATTTAAATTTTTTTTACTTTATTTTAATATTTTAAATATTATTAAATTGTTTTTTTTTATAAATATAATCCACATCACACATTTAATCCATTTATTTGATGACATGTAACATTCCGGCTGCCATGTCATCGCCGGAGCTAGGGTTTTTGCGTGAAAAGTATGATATATTATTTTTGGTAAATACATTGATAGTTTGTATCGCTCCTAGTAATTTTCAAAGTTGGTATTATTTTCGGTTCAATGTTGATAGTTGGTAATATTTTGGGTTATTTTTCCACAAAAATTTAGTTTTTTAATTTTTGACTAAAATATTCAACAATAAATGTTCATTTCTTAATAGAAATATACATTCATCAATTTTTTGACTAAAATATACGGGATCAATGTTCATAAAATTTTAACGACCAAAATAAAATTTAACGATCAATTGTAACCAACATTCTTTCCATATTACATATTTTAACGACCAAAACAAAATTTGACGACCAAAAAAATAAACTAACGACCAAAAAAATAAATTAACGATCAATCCTAACAAATTTAACCAGCATAAAATTTAACGACAAATTTTAACGACCAAATTTAACGTTAAAAACAAAATTTAACGACCAATCCTAACAAATTTAACTAGCATAAAATTTAACGGCCAAACAAAATTTAACGACTGATATACTATATTTTAACGACCAAAATAAAATTTAACGACTGGTATACTATATTTTTAACGACTGACATACTATATTTTTACGTCACTTTAATGGTCGTTAATTTTTTTTAAAGTTCGTTAATGTATGATTATACCGATTTGAAGATTTGTTCATTTAAAAATATGATATCGACTTTCCTTTTTTAAAGATATATTAATGGCTGATAAATTAAATTAGAACAATTATATGAAACTCTCTTATTTAACCTTATTATGTACTTTCTATCATGGACATTCGTTATTTAGTCTAACGGATCTTAAAAGTTCATACTCACCATTTTAAAAGATGTTCTTATCAAATCTTGAACCTTTATATATATATATATATATAATTTACTCAACTCACACTATATAATGATAATCTTTTTTTTGTGTGTGTGAATATAGTGATAATCAAGATTTCTGAACATTTAGAAAACGAAGATTATAAATAAATCTTGAATTTTCGTTCACGTATCACCTAAGGCGGTTATCCAAAAAAAGGTGATGCGATGTGTTAATTAAAATACAAATGTTGAAGGAAAAGTCAAAAGAGGAAATAATGGAGAAATAAATAAAAGAGAGGGAAAGAAATGCACCACCCACTTAGCGTGCTCCCTACCACATCTAATCCCATCCTATTTCTTGTGATAGCTCGGCAAACGCAATCTCAACCATCCAACTTTGGCGCAATTATCATCTCATTTCAAGATATTTTTATATGTATTTGGCTTCAGATTTGAGAAAATAAGATGTCGTATCAATATGTGGATAGGTGCAACCACCCACACCTCTTATTGGTTCCTTCCAATTTTTAATAATTCATAAACATTTATTACTTTATGGTCCGTTTCGCACAATACTATTACTAGCTACACTCGTACTACACATGTAATAAATTTTGTCTTCATATATTTATATAAATTGTTTTAATGACTATAAAAAATATTATCTATTAGTTTATGAGATGTTAATATTTCGAATGTTTATTATATTGTAGTCGTTATTTATTTTATTTTTTTTAAAATGAAAAGCGGTTAGATTGGTCTATCTCCTCGAACTAGTCAAACCTAAAACATCCTTGCGGACGAGAACACGAAGTTCGGGATCTTCAGAAAAATTGGTGTTGGGGGTCGAGATTCTCAGATGGGTCAATCGGTCAGCAACACAGTTTATCTCTCTGAAAATATGCCTAACACGGATCTCGTCAAAGGAACGAAGATCCAGTCTGGAGTCGGATATAATCATCTCGACCTCCCACGGACAACTCCACAAACCTTGGAGTGCCTTGATTACACACAGGTTATCACCTTCGATTTCGATCTTTTTAATTTGTAGTCTAATTGCCTCTTCTAACCCAGTTTTGAGGGCAAAAGCTTCGGCTTTTATGACCGAATTGAAAATATTTTTTAGCGTCGAGGCTAACAATATCACCATTGTGGTTCCGAATAACATATCCAATAGATATGATTCCTGAATCGAGTTTTGATCCATCAAAGTTAAGTTTAAAGTAGCCGGGTTTTGGTTTTTCCCATTTAATATTGTGTTTTTTTCCGTTTGTTTGAGATATAACTTTTTGGTAGTTGTTTTATGTTGTAATCGTCTTCATCAGTTTTGTTAGTTTTCCAGTTATATATTTGGTTTTTGATGAAAGTAATAACCTTATTATCAGGGCCCATAAGTTCATTACTAAAGATAATTTTGTTTCTGAAGAACCATATACTCCACCATACAGTTGTGAGACACGCAAATTTATTTGTTCCTATTTTGTTTTTTAATTTCTTGTAGGATGACATGAGCTTTTTTATTTTGGAGGTTAATTTTGTTAAGTTCGGTTAAGATTGTTCTATCGATTTTAGCGATAATTTGTTTAGTGCGATGACATTCCAAGAGCAGGTGTAATAGGTCCTCAAGATGATGGTTGCAAAGTTTACAATGCCTCGTTACGACAATTTTTCTTTCGTCAAGTTTTGCTTTTGTTGGAAGTCCATTAACAGAAATTTTCCAAATAAAATTTTAATTTTGGGTTGGGTATCCAGTTTCCAGATTGCATTCACAAAAATGGTTTGGTTGGATATTTGATTCCTCTTCAAGCATGTCAGAAGCCGATTTTGTAGAAAATCATCCATTTTTACTGCATCTCCAATATAGTCTATCTTGGATCTCGTTTTTCGGGATGATTGTTTCCTTTATCTTTCTCAAAATATCCGGATTTATGAAATTTTGAAGCTCATTATCAATTTTGTTGTTATCCCACTCTCTTGAGTTATTTATGAAGTGACTAACTTTAGTGCTTGTATCAATTTGATTGGTATTTTGGACCATTTTTATTAGTGGTATCGTTGTTACCCAACTGTCGTGCCAAAAGTTGATGGTTTTCCCATTACCGATCTGTCAGATAATACCTTTTTTGAAATCAATTTTTAGTTTCATAAGGTTGTTCCATTGCCACGAAACTACACCTTCGTTTGGTAATATAGAATGTTCTGATTTTTTAAGTATTTTTCGATGATAACTTTAACCCATATGTTGTTTGGTTCCGCAAGAATTTTTCATAAGAGTTTCATTTGTAGAGCTTTATTAGTAATTACAGATTTTCTTAATCGAAGACCTCCACTCTTTTTTGATTTGCAGATTGTATCCCAACTAATAATAGGTCTATGTTGGTCTCCTTTATTCCAAAAGAATTTTTTGTAAGTTTTATCAAGTTCCTCTAGGTTATGGTTTGGGAGCATAAAGCTTTGCATGGTAAATGTCGGTTTAGTTGCTAGATTATGTTTTATGAGAGTATTTCTACCTTCTTGTGAAAGAGAGTTTGCTTTCCATTTTAAAAGTTGTTGTTTAGCTTTAAGATTAGTTTCACCAAAAGTTTCCTTATTAACTCTTTCATTTATGATTGGACATCCAAGATATGTAGTATGACTCATGTTTAGCACATTTTTTAAGTGGTTAATATTACTTTCGCAAGTGTTTCTTGTTGTTTGGAAAGCCGACTTTTGGAAGTTAATTTTCTGGCCCGATATAGAGCAATACATTTCCAGGATTTGCATTGCTCTTTGGCAAGAGGCTTCATTTGCTTTGCAAAAATTATCATATCATCAACAAAGGATAAGAACGGAATAGGTGTTGCTTGTTTGCATACCGAAAAACCGATATGGTTATCATAATTGTTACAATCATCTTGGAGCATTTGGGCAAGAATTTCAGCTCTCAAAATGAAGAGATATGGGGACAAGGGGTCACCTTGTCTGAGTCCCTTCTCCAGAAAAATTGATTTGTTGGTCCGTTATTCACGAGGACGGAGTAAGAGACTGTAGAAATACACTCTTTAATCCATCCTATGAATTTATCATTGAAACCAAATTTTGAAAGGATACAAATGATAAACTCCCAATTGACTTGATCATAAGCTTTTTCCATATCGAGTTTAATGGCTGTCCATCCTTCTTTGCTCTTCTTAGAACGAAAGGAATGGAAAATTTCATGTGCAATGAGGATATTATCATGGATAGACCTGTTAGCAACAAAAGCACCTTGAAGAGGGTGAATGAGTCTAGGTATGATGGATTCCATTCTTTTTGTCAATATTTTAGCTATGATTTTGTAAATTGTTGGAGCAAAGACTTATAGGTTTAAAATGATTAATTGATGTGGGATTATCCGTTTTGGGGATCATGGTTATAAACGTATGGTTGATTTGTTTGAGCATTTTTCCACTCCTGAAAAAACTCTTTACCGCTTTTGACACATCTATTCCCACAATATGCCAGTATTTTTGATAAAAAACGCCCGGCATGCCATCAGGCCCGGGGGATTTATCACACCCAATATCGAAAATTGCATTTCTTATTTCTTCATTATTTGGAGGTTTTGTAAGAATTACGTTATCTTCGGGGCTAACTTTATTTTTGATGAGTTGGATTTTCTCTTCAAGAAGAGATTGGTCTATTGGTGTTTTAGAGAATTTGTTTTGGAATTCCTTTTTAACTTCTAAACGGATATCAGTTTCAGAAGTTATAATAGCTCCCATTTTGGTTGTGAATTCTTTTATATGTTTTCGACTTCTTCTTCCAGTAGTAATGCGATGGAAGTATTTATAATTTGTGTCCAAAATTTTCAGATGAGTGTTTTTTGATCTTTGTCTCCAATATCTTTGGTGAAAAAAACTAGTCGATTTTGTTTAGTTAGGAGATTTCTTTGGATTTTTTCGAGGTTTTGGTTCAACGTATTAGTTGGATTGCTTTGAATTTCTTGTAATTTTGACTCAACATCTTTTAATTGTTTGAAAATATTTCCGAAATTAGTTTTACTCCATTCTTTTGCTTTTGTTTTCATCTGTTGTGTTTTTCTTGTAAGGTTAAACATTTCATTTCCATAAAAGTTGGATCGCCAAGTTTGTTTAACAATATTCTCAAAGGATTTCCGTTTAGTCCACGTCATTTCGAATTTAAAAGGATGTGGGATAAACGTCTTCGTACCTGCTAGCTCCACAAAAATTTGGCAATGATCCGATATAGTAAAGGCGTGATTTTTAGTTTTTAAATTTGGGTACCATTGGGTAATTTGATTATGCACCAAAACACGGTCTAATTTTTCTAGGATATTACTCGGATCATCCCGTCTTTTCCTCCATGTAAAGACATTGCCAAAAGATTGGATGTCTTCCATATTGCAAGAATTCTTTAAAATTCAACAATCTGTTGAATCTGTTTGAGTTGTTTGGAGCTCCTCCTTGTTTTTCGGAGTGTTGCTGAATTTCATTAAGGACTCCCATTAAAACACAAGGATTAGTGGAATTTAGTATAAACGTGGAAAGTGAGTTCCAGAATTGATTCTTAGAAGCTTCTTGTGGAGGAGCATAAGCAAATATGATGTTGATCTTGCGATTAAGGTTGTTGCAGATAAACTCAACACAAATGAATCTTTCGTTTTTGAACGTAAAATTAATGGATTGGTTTCTTAGTTGGTGAGCTTTCCAAAGAAGGCAAAGTCCACCCGCCCTTCCAACGGCCGGACAGTAAATCATGTTATCAAAACCTGCTGATTTCCAAAGACGGCCATCCGGAGGTAGTTCAGATTTTGTTTATGCTAAGGCTAAAATATTAATTTTGTGGATTTTACAGACAGCGACGAGGTTTGTCCAAAGGGTGCTTCGGCCCATACCTCTAATGTTCCAGAAACTTACAATCATTTGATCCGGGTTAAGGAGTCGGTAATTAGGAAGGCTAAGAGGCCCAGTACACCTAGTTTCCATTGAGATCGGTTGCTTATACAAAGCTTATGAGCTTTTTTTAGTCTGATTTTGAAATCTTTCTGTAAATCATTGGCAAAGCATCGAATGAACTTTGCGGGAATACGATTTGGGTATACCAAATGGTAAATTGAAACGACGGGTTGGATCCAAAAGCGAGTCATAGACCCACACCAAGTTACGCAATTTGAGTCGCTTTAAGTGTGTGCTAGATAAGAGAGAATGAGATTTGGTCTTTGGGATGAAAAGAAAAGCATCACCAATTTTTTGCAACAATTCGTTTTAACAATTCGGGTCAACCAATTTACAATCCATTTATAACCGAAATTGTAGACCAGAGTATTGCTAATCAATTTGTTCTTATTTGTGACTTTGTCATTCGGTAACTTATTGTCTTGACCATAAACATTTGTGTTAACTTGAGAAGGCTTTAAGGCTTGAAATCATGCTTCGGTAACTTATTGTCTTGACCATAAACATTTGTGTTAACTTGAGAGGGCTTTAAGGCCTTGAAATCATGCTTTTTAGCAAAATAGCGTTTTTCAGCAAGGGAAGGATGCGGAACATCCAACCCGGAACTTGATTTGTTAGTAAATGACCTCAAATTATCCAGGCATCCCGAAAATACAAGATCTGCGAGAATGACAAGAAAATCACCATAGTACATTGCTAGTTTAAAGCAGAGCCGTTTAAGGGTGTAAATCACTAATTGTGCAAATAGATAACAAACAATAACATCGAACAGAAAGATCCATACGAACAGAGTATTAATATGAACTAGAGATATAGGGCTGAAGAAGTTGAGAGGATAACAGGTTAAAACTCTTTTAGAGTCACCAAAATACGCATCAGAAAGACCCCTTTTTCTTTTGCAGAAAGGAAAAGGGATAAACCAGATCTCACCAGTGAAGTCGAAAACCGACTCCAAAGACTGAATAGCAAGAAGATGAAGACCGAAAGTTGATTGGGGCTGACCGCACCTTGAAGAACTGAAGGGGTATTTTGGCATTAGCAAAACTCCGACAGGAAAGGAGTCTAGACGGTTCCTTCTGGACCACATAAGCTTGAGAGAGAAAAGGGATTGCTCTGACGGGAGAGACAACCAGGAACCAACGAACCACATCTGACTAGGTTTCCTAATGCTCGAGACCCGGAATGCAGCGCATGATCCATCCCAAAACGTACTCAATTTGCTTTTCATATTTATAATTTGGGATTTGAACCAGCAATGATCGAGGAGTTGGTAGAGCAGGCAACAAGCAGCGGCTTGGTCGAGATCTACCACGACGGAGAAATCGTTGAGGTCGGCGGCGACGCCTTAGAGAGAAGGCATTTTCCGAGCCATGACCCTGAAATAGAGAAATCAGGGTCGAGAAGGGATCTCGTGGGTAGGTTCAGAAGGGAGCTTCCACTTGTGATAAGGGCTTCTTTGGTTTTAAGCGGCAGTGCAAAAGAATATTCATTAATTAGTTTATATCACGTGTACGGGTATTTGTCAAATATAAGGACTTTTTGCTTGTGGCTAGGTTTTTTGAAAGAGAGTGTTTTTTTCTCTCTCAAATTTGGTTTTTTTTTTTCTTTTTTAACGCTTCTTATTATATTGTAGTCGTTGAATATTCATTAATTAGTTTATACCACGTGTACGGGTATTTGTTAAATAGTTTAAAAATTTTCGTATATTTATTATATGAATAAAATATAACTTAAGAATATAATTGGTTAGATATAAGTTTATAATTGAGTAAGAATTCATTTACAATCACACCAATATAATATGAAAAAATTGGAATTCGCAGCCGAATTCACTAAAAAAATGAAAATATGATGGAGGATTTATCAATCATTAACTATATTTTTGATAACCTTGTACGGCGGGTATTTATTATAATTATGAAGATTAATTTAGTAACAAATTTATCTGTAGATATGAGAAGATTTGATATTATGTATAAATAAACTATAAAAAAAGTATTACATATTTATTTTTAATGAAATTCCAATCACAAACATAGTGGATCAATGGACCCCACATATTAGTACGGAAGTCAATGACTCACATATCAATATATTAATAATCCGTATATCATCAGGTCAGTGACTCCACATATTAGTATATAAGTCAATGATAACATATTAATAGGTTCATGACCCACATATCACATATTAAACCAATCAAAACAATATTATACACAATCTTCGCCAAAAGGGTAAATTCCGAGAAATGTATGATTTGGTTTGCCTTAAAAGTCCTTCTATTTATACAAACTCTCAAACCATCAACTTATTCGATAAACGACGTGGAATAATTAAGCATCATTTTAAACCCACATAAATCTTTATTTTCAACGTAATCAAATTATGTATTACTTAAAAATGATAGTTTAATTAGAATTTAGTAAAAATAAAATTGTGAAAAAAATTATGAGAACGTCACGTCAACATTAATGTGGTCTTCTTTAATTAAGATATATAAATTTTAAAGTTTGTAGTGAATACTTGTTTTGCGTATTCTATAAGGTGAAAATATATCAATCAATAATATAGTGCTAAAAAGTAATTATTTGTAAATATGAAAATTGTTGCTTTATTTTTTTTAATTTACAACGGGTATTTGAACTTGTACTTAAACAATATTGGATTCATCATTTACGCAAAGTTATCGCAATGAATTTGGTTGTATTTTGACGCTTGGATTTGTCCAAGTATGTAGGGTGGGAGCGTAGCCGTACCTGGACAGGTGGTGGAAACTACCAAGATGTAATCCGAGTGTGCGGGAGTTAGGACAAATTGTAATGCCCGGAATATTGTATTCTAGAAAACCAACTCGAATAATCGAGTTTAACGTTTGAATCGATTGAACCGCGGATTTTAGGCCTTCCCTCCTCTCTTCTAGCTTGGCCACACCAAGCTTCTTCCTTCTTGGGCCTTAACTTCTATTATCTCCTCTCTAGACCATACACACCGGCCCTATCTTCTTTTCTTCTCCAGGCTGCCCATTACCCTCTCTCGGGCCAACAATCTCAACAAACCAATGCTCCCTTATCTCTCTCTTGTAGCCTCTGCACCCAATTTTCGACCTACTAATGTAACCCAGATCGGCACCGGCCTCGAAGAATCGACATTGAAGAGAAGACGGGAGTGTAGTGACGAGAACCAACCCGGGTCCTATGAACGTTATTTTTCCTAATATCGTGAACCAGGCGGATTGTGACTTCCCTCTTAAATCCAATCGAACGAACCACCAAGACGAGTAGTGCAAGGCATTCCTTCTTCTCCTTCTCATCCTTCCTCGGAAATTCGGTAAGCTTCTTCTTTCCTTTTCCCTCCATGGACGCTCTTGTAGTAAGTTATCGACTCGCCTTACTCATATAGTTTTGTAGCGGCGAGGGACGTGATGCAAGGTGATAACATGATTTATCGCCATGTTGCACTCATGCATTCAGTTAGATTTCCCCTTTCTACATGCATGTTTTAGCCTTAGTTTGTGCCATTTATGCTTGTTTAGTTCTACCTTGCAAGAATAGATTTCTACACACATTATTTGTGGCTTTGTAGGTAATTTGGCACATTTTGGAGCTAAAACGACGCATTTGAGGATCAAGCCTCGAAGTGGACGCATTGGAGCGAGCTACGTGCACGGGAAAGGCGAGAAATCGAGCTAAAGACGCGAGGAATCGAGCTAAAGGCGCAAAGGAACGAAGAAGACCGTGTCTCGGACCGAGATGGACCGATCTCGGTCATACCAGACCGAGATGGTCCAAATCTCGGCCGAGATTTCACATGGCTCGGCCGAGATTCCACTTGGCTCGGCCGAGTTTCCACTTGGCTCGGCCGAGATGGCCCTTGGCTCGGCCGAGATGGCCTAGCTCGGCCGAGATGTTTCGAGCTCGGCCGAGATTTCTCGATCTCGGCCGAGATTCCCGATGTGATGACGCGTTGAAGTTTCTGTTGCTGAATCTCGGTCCCGACTGGCCCGATCCCGGCCGAGATTTCTGCCCGAGATTTCCTGTTCGACGATTTTATCTTACTTTTGGATCGGTTTTGGCCCAGCCCGTCCTTTGGAAGATTGTTACCTATAAAAGGGAAGCTCTAGGTTATTTCTAAGGGTCGCAATTAGTCCGTTTTTTTTAGGGTTAGGTTACCCCATAGGGGGGAGCCGCCTCTCTTCCTTTCCCCTCTTCTCCACCATTGTTCTTCATAGTTTAGATTTCAAGAATCATACTTTTACATTCAATTTTGTTTGGAAGACTTTCTGGGATTCAATATTTGTCAAGATTGCAAGTTTACATTTATTGAAGCTAAGTTCTTTTATTCCCCTTTTGTTATTTCTTTATTTGTCTTTTGATATGATTGTTATTGGCTAAGAACCTTGTGGTTCCAAGGTTGGCAGGGATTTGTTTATGCATTTGATTATGATGGATTAGACCGTGCTTTGTTTTGGCTTTGAATTGTTAGAAATCCTAATTGTTGGCTTGAACTTGAATCTAGTTAGAATCCTTCTAGCTAGTAACCTAAGTTGGAATTGAGACTTACCCGGTGATATTCCTTCATTGATACGTGAGAGACTGATCATAGGTAATAAAGGTTTATCCTTTATTGGTTGAATCTTCTTAGATTTCTTCCTAAGTAGGGTAATACATGAGACTTACCCGGTAATGGTTTACATTTCCCTTAGTTTGTAGTCTGGTTTGTTTAGAATTTCCTACCTCTCTACCTTGAGACTTACCCGGTAATAGGTAGTTGGTTTGGAACTAGATAGTCTTGAGACTTACCCGGTAATAGACTGTCAACCTAGAAACGTTCATCCCTGTCGCTTTTCTACCTTATATCTTTATGAGTCTTCCTGAATCTATATGTATAGACAATGATCTTGAACCCTTGGAATCCACTTTCTTTCCTTTAGGTTGATTATCTTTGTTTTCTCTTTTTGTTTGTTTGTTTTGACTTTCAATCAATAGTGACAATTGATTGCGAGTCCATAAAAAACCTTTCCAAAACCCTTTTGACTTCTTTCCCTTATCTTTTCCAACCTCCTGTCTTTAATTGAGATCTATTCTATTTATAATCATTATTGCATATTAATCCTCCCAGTCCCTGAGATCGACCCTGGAATACTTATCTTTACTGTGATTGACCCATACACTGTGGGTTCGTTGCTATTTAGGAAATTATTTACAGGTTAAAAATTTAAGACTATCCCTTCCTTGTTTTACTAACTTATAGGGGTGTAAAATCAGCGAACACAAGGTCCGGGTGTACAGGTGTGAGTTTTCCTCTCCTCTTCATCGGACCAAGGTTGGCCATGGTGAGTCCTCATCCTTCTTCTTTCAATTATGTTAAACCTTCGACATAAAATAATAGCTATATGTATGGTGTTGGTCACGAGATTCAAACCTTTAACCTGTTGCCTGCGAATTTCAGAGGGGAGTTGACAGTTGACACTACTTGGGTCAACTGCCCCACTGGTGGATCAACATCTCTATATGTTCTCAAGGAGATTGAGGGAGGATACTCGTTCTTATGTTGTTGGATTTCGTTTTGAGTCTTTGTTGGACTATCAAGATAGAGTCGCTGCGTATGAAAGAGACATGCCGAGTTCTAGGAGGATTGGTCAGACTAGAGGACCAGAGAAGAGACAAAGGATAGAACATTCCGGCTCCGTAACAGGAGCTTCTAGTCATGGTCGAGGTCAGACATATGGACGGCAGAGTTTTCATTCTAGGATCCGATCTCCGATGGGGGATAGGCGCGCGGTGTCGCAAATGTGGTTGTTATGATCATCAAAGACTAGAGTGCACGAAGCCTCTAATGACTTGTTTTACTTGTGGTAGGCTCGGGCATAGGGCCATGTTCTACCGTCAAGAGAGACTTTCACCGACTGAGGGACCTTCTCCTGTAGAGGCTCAGGGTGGTGGACAAAGACCGTCCTAGCACCAGACCGCTGAAGATCATAAGCAATACAAATCTCTGGGACACAACCCGCCACAAAGTTCTACTCAAGGATAGGGTCGTGATAGAGGTCATGGAGGTAGTGCGGCAGATACCAAGGAATCACAACCACGAGATTTTGAGTTGAGGAGTGTTGATCAGCCGACTTCCCCTGCAACTACAAGTACCATTTTGATTAAAGATGAGCCTGTCCGAGTGTTATTTAAAACGGGAGCTACCCACTCATGTATTTCTGATGCATGCGTAGATAAGTGGTTCTTAGATACATTAGAGGGGGTACCTTTTATAGTAGAGCTACGGATGGTGGTAGGGTTAGAAGCTCTTTAGGGATTCACATTTTTCCAATTGTTCATGCACTAATTGCAGGAGGGTGTCATATTGAGGATGGATTGGATGGTTAAGTATGGAGCAGTACTAGATATCGGTAGGAGGATAGTATTAGGAGTACCTATGTTGAGCGGTACACGGAGTTAGTTTCTACCTCAGGGCCGACGGGTTAGTCGTCGGACCTGCAGTTATGTGTTGTTTTGTCTTGGTGTTTCCTTGCTTATATGTTTGAGTGTTACCATTTGTTTGCTTGTATGTCTTGGAATGTTAGATAAGGTTAGTGACATGAGTAGAATTAGAAATTGATCATACTTCAAAGAGAACCGTAGATATACCTCGAGGCTTTAGACTTGTGAGACGATCTTAGTTACTTTAAGTTTCGGGACGAAACTTATTTTTTGAGGGTACTAATTTAATGGCCGGAATATTTTATTCTGGAAAACCAACTAGAGTAACCGAGTTTAACATTTGAATCGATTGAACCGCGGACATTGAGTCATCCCTCCTCTCTTCTAGCTTGGCCGGACCAAGCTTCTTCCTTCTTGGGCCTTAACTTCTATTATCTCCTCTCTGGACCATGTACACCGGCCCGTCTTCTCCAAACTGCCATTACCCTGTCCCGGGCCAGTTCTTGCTCTCCCATTCCCTGTTGGCCCAACTCCTTTCAGTTTCTTCCTCAATTGAAGATCAACCTCTATTGAAGCAATCTCAACAAACCGATGCTCCCTCGTCTCTCTCTTCTAACCTCCGTACGCAATTTTCGACCTACTAATGTAACCCATATCGGTACCGGTCTCGAAGAATCGGCATTGAAGAGAAGACGGGAGTGCAGTGAAGACGAGAACCAACCCGGGTCCTATAAACGTAATTTTCCCGGTTTTCGTGAACCAGGCGGATTGTGGCTTCCCTCTTGAATCTAATCGAACAAACCACCGTGGCGAGCAGTGCAAGGCGAACCTTCTTCTCATTCTCCTACTTCCTCGGCAATTCGGTAAGCTTTTCTTCCTTCTCCCTCCATGGACGTTCCTGTAGTAAGTTATAGACTCGCCTTACTCGTATAGTTCTGCAACGGCGAGGGATATGGTGCAAGGTCCGGGTGTGCAGGTGTGAGCTTTTCTCTCCCCTTCATCGGACCAAGGCTGGCCGTGGTGAGTCCTTCTCCTTTCTTCAATTTTGTTGAACCATCGACATAAAACCATAGCTATATGTATGATGTTAGTCACGAGATTCGAACCTCTGACCTGTTGCATGCGAAATTCCCAGTATTGACGCTCCCAAGGCTCGAACCCCAAACGTTGTGAACGTGAGCAATTTTTCAGAAAACCGACTTCGAGCAGCCAACTTCAGGGTCATATTTAGGTACTTTAAACTCAACTTTCACCGTTAAAATTTGATATGTTGTAGATGTGAATATGTAGTTTATGGTATAAAAAGTTGAGAAATATCCAACTTCATTGTTTTGTTAACAAGACGCCTTAGCAAACATCACGCTATCATCGGCAAAGAACAAGTGTGAAATTCTAGGTGCCGATCTTGCAATTTTTATCCCATGAATCCGACCACTAGCCTCTCTATCTGATAATGCAAGAGAGCCCTTCCGCACAAATCGAAAAGAGGAAGGGAGACAGAGGATCCCCTTGACGAAGACCTCTCCCAGGAGAGAAATGAAGAGAGGGATAACTCCACTCGACTTTGTCGTAGGCCTTAGCCATAACTAGCTTTAGAGCCATGAAACCATGCTTTCCTTACCTGGTCTTCATATAATGAAAAAGTTCAAAAACAACAATAACATTGTCAATAATAAGACGTCCTTGGGACAAAAGCACTCTGTGGAGGAGAAATGACTTTCCCGATACACCGTTCAAGCCTTGTAGCTAGAACATTTGCTAGAATTTTGTAAGCAACATTACAAAGACTTATAGGACGTAAATCTTTCATGTATGTGGTCATGTGGGATTATTCACTTTTGGAATGAGAGAAATGAAAGTATGATTAAAATCCGGGGGAAATGAAGCACCATTAAATAGATCAATGATAAGTTGAGATACCTCATCACCAACAATATCCCAATGTCTTTGGTAGAAAAGCGCCGGTAGACCATCTGGGCCCGGAGATTTCGTTGGATGCATGTCGAAGAGAGCAACACGAACCTCTTCAGCCGTGCAATCCGATAGTAATTCCTTGTTATCCTCATCATTCAACATCGAGGTGGGCATCATGGTCGACATGTTGATGACATGGTAAGATTCCGGTTATCACATCATCGCCGTAACTAGGATTTTTTTTTCTGGAAAAATAAGACGTAATATTTTTGGTGAATAAGTTAATAGTTTGTATCTCTCCTTGTAATTAATTTTCAAATTTGATATTATTTTAGTTTCAATGCTGATAATTAGTATTATTTTGGGTTATTTTTTTAAAAACTAATATAAAAACGGATAAGAAAGTCAAAAGGAAAACACGAATAACAATATGGATCGATCGATCGAAATCTTAATAGATATGATTTAGGCCATAACGACTTTCAGTTCCGCCCGGTTATAAAAAATAAATAATAATAAAAACATTACCACTCATAACTGGGCCTTGGTTTTTCTTCAAAAATTCATTTTAACAAGAAAAAAGGAGAGTAATTTTTTTAATGAAAAAGGTTACCAAATTGTGAAAAGAAAAAAATAATAAACAATTTCAAATTTCCTCTTCCTATTTCTTTTTCAACTAAAAAACAAATAGAAAAATATTTTGTTGGCTTTGGTTCAACTTGTTATGAACCAAACAAGTAACGTTTAGGCTTCGATTTTGAGTTGAATGTGTTGGCATTGGAGCTTTTGATGGATGAACGATTGAAGTCCAACGGTCAATAATTAAGTCTAAAAAAACATTAAGTAGGGATTAGGTTAAAAGATTAAAAAAATATTTAAAAATAGAATAATTTCACAAATTGTTTTTTTTTTAATTAAAATTTTATTTTATACAAATTCCAAAAAATAAATATGATGAAAAAATTTCAAATAATTTTTTATCATATTAATAACCCTAAGTTATTTTTAAAAATAAAATCCACGTCATATCCATTTGGATAATATTATGATGATATATAAGATTTCGGTTGCCACATCATTATCAGAGTTAGGTTTTTTGCCGAAAAAATAAAACGTATTATTTTTGATAAATGCGTTGATAATTTATATTACCTAACAATTTTCAAAGTTTGTAGTTATATTATTTTGAGTTATTTTTTTAAAAATAAAACCTTAATACTCCATTAATAAATAAGTCAAGATACAAAATACTATATTCTCGTCACTCGAAACAAATTATTAAAGAATAACAGTTCTTCATGAACCCTCACCACGTACGCACTGGTTACATATTATGTACCGTTGTCATAATATTTTAATACTACAAGTCACGTAACTTACGTGAACTTATCTTAAACCTAGCCGTGATTAAAATAATATATCCAAGAAAAAATTTAAAGAAATAAAGGAGGCAGCCAACTGCACACCTCCCTTGCCTCGACAATACCATTCGAGTACCTTCCGCTCCCCTCCCACCTTCTTTAACCATCTTAATTACATTCTAATTTCCCAATTTAATTAAATATTATTGTTACTTAGTTTCCAGGCGTTATAGTTTCCATTTCAACTTTATGCCCCTCTAATTTGGAAAAATATTAAATATTCCCCGGTTTTTAGGGTGTTAATTCATTTTGAACACCTAAACTTCCCCCTCTTCTTATAAAACCCCATTATGCCCCCTTCTCTTTCCTCATACAATATCCTCTCTCCCTCTCAAAGCTCTGTTTCACTCTGTTTCCTTTTCATCACATCCATGGCGGAAACTCATTTTAAGAGACAGAGAGTAGTAGAAGAGGAACAAGAAGTAGAATTATCAAAGAGACAAAAATCATACAAAGACATCCTCTCATTTCTGGAAGAAGATGAAGATGAGCCTAACGAGGACTTGTCTTCTCTAATCACGACTCTTCAACAGGAGATCTGTTATTCTCATGAATCATCCAGCTCTGAGATCGATTTTTCCTCTGTTTCCTGTTCAGACCGGAAGGAGGAGGAAGAAGAAGGTGAGACGGAGAAGGTTATGAGACACCTTCTCGAAGCTTCTGATGATGAATTGGGGATTCCAAACGTCGATGGATTTGACGGTAACCGTGAGATGTCATCGGCGGTCGAAGAGATCGACGGTGGAGATCTTTTGGTTCCTGTGAGCGTTGATGATGGTGATGGTTTGTGGGAGATTGAAGATGAAGCTGCTAATTATTACGCTCTCTTGCAGTCCCAACTTTTTATGTAGCCAAAATATATGATAGGAAAGGAATTAGTGCAAATATTAGGGCCGGTGCTTGGAAAGACGAAAATGAGGAGAAAACGTTCATTTTTGAAATTTGGGTCTTTATTTTAGTCCTTTATTTTAGTCCTTATTTTTAGCGTAATTACAGTTAGCACCCTTAAATCTCGGTAATTGGAAAGCTGAAACATTCATTATAGACCTATTAATTTACAACGATTTAAGGAAATCAAGGTTCCGTTAATCGTGATTCTCTTTAGTTGTATGTCAATAAAGTAAAACATACGAGAACGTAAACTAATCGTACATGGACGAGGGTTTCAATTTACGAGACTGGTTGTGAGGTCGTCTAAGTTTTTGGAGGTATTACGGTGAATCTAAACTTTATCTTCTAAAGTTTAAAATTACATGTGAGCATATTCTATGGAACACTGTGTAATGTATGCCTGATTGTGTAGTGGCGTATTATATTTGTGTATAAAACAAAGTATTATTTTTGATTGACCTAATATAAATAATTTATTTATTTTAAAAAAGTTTTATAATTAAAATTTGCGTATTTTAATTTATAAGGGTGAAAAAATTTTATTAACAGAAATTTAAATAATAATTAAATTTAAAAGTATGTATAAATGATTTCATATGGTTTAAAATTATATAAATTGTATAAATAAATAATTTAATAAGTTTATTTATTTTAAATAAGGATGAAATCTTTTTAAAAAATTTCTATTTTATTTTTTTTAAATAATAATTAAATCAAAAAATATATGAAAATTTTACTTAAGGATTGAAATATATAAAATAAAGTCGTTATCTATAAAACTATATAGAAAATAGTATTATTAGGGGCTGATATTAATTTTTCTTGGTTAGAGTTTCAAAAAACGACTTAGTGAATAGTAACTAATTTATACGAAAAATTAAATAAGAATGAAATGAGAAAGTAAGTACAAATTTACAATGCTCAAATCCAATAGTTATTAAAATAAATTAATAGTAACGGAAGTAAAATATAATATAATTATTTTAAAAAAAATTAAGAATAAAAGGATTTTGTAGCTTTAATATTCAGCGAAACACGAAGACGAAACGAACGTGGACACGACACGTAAGCCTTATTACATATGCTTTAGTATAATACTAATTTTAATACCCGTGTCCTATACGGGTTAGACGATAATTGTGTGTCAAAAAAATGTTTGAAAATTTATTATGTTAAGAACTGTCTTAATTGTTATGTGATATTTGTTGTAAAGATGTATTTTTCACATTATGAAGGAAATCAAGCAAGAATTCAAATCCTGCAATAACAATCGGAAAAAGAGGATTTTGAGGCAACATCCTTTGAGATACTCGATTGCAAAATTAGTATCAATCCTAGAAAAAATTAGGGTTTGTTAAATTAAATGTTAGAGTACGTGATTTGGGTTAATGAATAGACGACACTATAAAATTGATGTGGAGACCGCATGAAATTACACCAAGTACTAGTTAACGGGTTGTTTTATTATATAAGATAGATAAGAAGTCATGTTTAAAACATATACTAAAAAAAAGAAGGATAAAACAAATCATAAAATTTAAATTAACAATATTAAATAATAATATATTAAAATATAAATGAAAGAGATTTATATAATATAAGTAGCATGTCTAAGTCAAAAGTACGTTATAATATCTAATAGTTAAATTTAAATAGGGAATTACCTAAAAATTAATAAGACTAATAGCATATGTCAAGTTATTAGAATAATATATATTACTAAAAAGATTTTTTTTAAAATTCAAAATAAAAAAATTAGAGATTAGAACTATATGTATATTAACAAAACATTCGTAAATTAGATTTTGTGAAAAAGATTTTGTGAAAAATTATACATATATTAACAAAAAATTTGATGACTCAATATATAAAATAAATTAGTTAAAATTCATAAATTAGATTTGGTGAAAAAGTTTTTGTGATAAATTATATCTATATTAATAAAAAAAATTAAAGACTCGATATATAAAATAAATTAGTTAAAATTCGTAAATCAAATATTTTAAATAATTTGTTTTAACATAGTGGGACTTAGATTAACAAAAAATTAACACGTGTAAATTTTACGACGTGGATTCACCAAACTGTGTCACGTGTAAATTTAATGACGTGGATTCACCAAACTGTGTCACGTGTAAGTTCACGGGCTGCTTTAGTATATAGATAGAATATATATAGCTTTTTTAGAGTTTTTTTTAAAAATTTAAATTTGCAATTATCCTTCCAAAATGTTTAGTTTATAACATAGTAATCGGTGGATGCCTGATTTGAGTTTTTGCTTTAAATGTGTTACTGATCTCTTGAAACTTTTGGTACTCTTGTTGGGTTGAATATTATTTGAATATGATCATGTGAAGTTGTTTTTCTATTAGTCGGTGATTTTAGGTAAAAATATCAAAATGTATCCACATTATTAATCCTTAAATTGGCAAATATATCCTTTGTTTAAAAAGCGCAAAATAAAAAAAAATGTTTAAGTCCAAGTATGCTAAAAAAATAGAAAAAACAAAGAGTAAATTATAATAGGTAATGACCGAAAATTTTTATGTCAGAAGCCGACTCGAGTTATCGGACTTGTTGTTATAATTGAACATAAATCAGATTTGGGCCTTCTCTTTCTTCTCTAAAATTCCTAACCTTGACGGGCCAATCTAGGAGCGGCGCATTTTCTCGCCTCTCCTCTTCTTTCTCGGCCTATCTTAATACCTCTTTTCCTAGGCTAGTGACGAGGCAAGCCGACCATCTTACTACCTCTTTTCATGGGCGAGTGACGAGGCAAGCTGGCCCATCACACTACCTCTCTTCTTGGCAGGTAATGAAGCAAGTTGATCCGAACTCCTTATTCCTTGCCTTCATCGTCAAACAGTTAGGAGGAGAGATTGAAGCCGGCGTTTGAGGAGCATCGAAACCAACTATGTACACGAGCACCTGGGAGAATCGGTGAGCGTCATCTCTTGCCCCACTCTCCACCTTCCTCCTTCATCACTCTCTCTCGACAACTCTAGCCGGCGCAACTACAGTCTTCGTCGAGCTCCGGGTGCTTGTAACTACGAACCTCTCCGCCTTTATCGTAGCTTCTCGGCGAAGGACACTCTCTCTCGCTATTGCTCTCGCTCTTCTCCACCTCCGACGGCCAACGCTGATAAGCCATCTCCCTCTCTCTTCACTCCAATTTTCCTTCCTTTGGGCCAATGATGAGCATCCTCACGCTTTTCTCCCTCCTATTAAGCTCAGTCGAGCATCGAGGCTCCCTCGTCTTCCTTGGTGGCTGCAGCGTGGAGTGGGTAGACATCTCTTCTCTCCCTACCCTTCCTTCATTTCCTCTCTTCACATGTTCGTGCATGAGGAGCTTATATCTCTTTTTTGGTCTCGTACAGGTATCGAACTCAAGACCTTCGGGTTCTTGAATAGCCTCTCAGTTTTGTTTTTAGTGGGTTTCGAACCCCAAACCTATTTCTTGTACCAATTTTTCCAGGAATTTCAGACTCGAGCAGTCAACTTCGGGATCAAGTTTAGGTGTCTTAAACTCATGTTCCATCGTTGAATTTTGGATATGCTGTAGATGGAACTACGTAGTTTATTGTATTAAAATTTGACTATGATCCACCGGTTAGATTCAGAGTTATGAACTTGGAAAGTTGGTACAAAAATCAGTTGGTTAAGAGAATTTGTGAATTTTTGCTAAGTGTTAGAATAGTGGCTCATGAAGGAAACTTTGGAATTTTGTATAGATCTAATGAATGGATGTTTGTTGATTTTGTTTGTTCTAGCTAGAAGTAGACATAGCATAATACATTTAGGAATTTTCTCAGAGTTTTTGGGATTTAGTAGAAGGTATATATCTTAGGGCAAAGTAGGGTACTTAGTTGAATTCTGAAAGAAGCTTGCATAGGGTTTTGACTTTGGATGTAAGTTTGAGTAAACCCTCAAACCCGATATGGATCTTTTAGGGTTGTGATATGTTGTTGGACCATAGCGAGGGTCTTAGACCCGTTTTGGGCACTTTTCGGAATCTTAAGAAAAGTTAGGAGCATTTTGGTAATTTTCTTAAAAGTTAGGTTATTATCCTTTCTTTATGAAACCTTCCTTGATAAGTCTAGGAACCTTCTAGAAGCTTCTTAGATGTTAGAAATATGTTGTTAAGACGTTTTCCCGTCATGACCAGGATTTTGAGATCATATACGTGTGGATCGGAATATAGCGATAGTCAGATCTTGGATTAGTTCAAGTAAACTCTATTTACATAATATTGGTGTGCATTATTTTAATCGTGTGTGTTTGGTGGTTAGTAATGATGACTTGAGTAGGATGACTTTATTTTCATTGTTGACTCAAGTGTATGTAAATGGATCGTGACATCACTGCCCAACTCTGACATGAGAGTGGGAGGCTCTCCACGACCTGTCCACTTAGGTATAAGGTCAGGTGCATTAGTACCACTCCTGATGGTTAAAGGGGATGGAGGTGAGGGTCGGGAGACCCTCGTGCCACACAATAAGATGGATATAGTTTGAATCACTTGATAAAAAGATAATAAACGGACTATGTGTGAAATCATGGTATTGAGTTTAATTTCCGCTTTGATGTGTATTTGTGCTAGAGTAATGTTATATGATACTAGAATTTATAGCTAACGGTTACTACCGTCTTGTGTTAGACACTTTGTAGGGTAGGGCAGTTGTGGAGTGATCCGGAGTGGAGTAGTCAGCCGGGTTCCCGTTCTTGATAGGTCGGGCTGTGGGGGTTTTCTTTGGGCAAGACTTTTTCGCCTTTTTCCTTTTCTGATATTTAGACCCGCATGTGCAGTTGGTTTGAAAATGTATAATTAAGTTGTGAACAAAGACGTGCTTAAAATAGCCACATGTTCATTTCAATGTGGTTTACACTTTTGATCTTTTTTTGAAAAAATAATTACAAATAAGTACGTAGATCTCGTCTAATATAAATGTGTTTTGAGTTCTCAAACGATGAATTTAAGCCATAAAATTCAAATTAAATATGGAAAATTTTAAGACAAAAGAGGAGTTAAGATGATAATATATATATAAATAAAAGAGGAAAGAATTTGAACTCTCCTATTTTTTTGAAAAACAAGGTAAGTAACTCGATCCCTGTGAAAAACGGTGAAAACGAGAGGCCGTAAAAAGACGGTAGACGGAAACAACCGTCAAAAGAACAATACAAACAACAATAACAAAAAATAACAAGAAACATAAACATGAGAATGAAAAGAGCCAAGGGAGTCAACCAACGGATCAACAGGGGATGAGAAGGGAGAACTCCATAAAGATGAAGAAGGTGAGACAACGAGCCAAGCACTACCAAAGTAGCACCATCAGAAGCAGGTATAACAAAAAACAAAACTCTTGGGAAAGTGAAGACGAGACTCCAAGGAAGCATGTTCCATCAAAAGAAGTTATCGGAAAGAACACGACGACGACCGCGATCCAAACAGGACTCAAAACACTCACTACCATCAACAGAAGAACAAAGAACATAACCACATGTTCTAAAATGAGCATAAAGAAATCCTATCTAGCTCATGTTCATAAATCCCTAAACCAAGGGAATGATTGAAATCCCTACTCATGATGAAAAACTAATCCGCCTTCTTTTACCTTTTTTTATTATTTTTTGTTTATTTTCCTTGCTTGTCCTTCAAGATATTTTACAACTTGATTTTTTGTCTTTGTTTGTCATTTTCTTTTATCTTCTTGTTATTTAGACTAGAAAGGTAGTTCTTACTTTGACCTTCCATACTTGAAATTGGACAAAATAATTTGACCAACGGTTGTTCAAAGAGGATATAATTGTTTGTTCGTATTTTCTTTGTACACAATGGAGAAAAAATAGTGGGTTCCTGTTAGGCAAAAGCTTCAAGGGATCCACAAATTCAGATATGAAGTCATAAGCACCTAATTTGTTGATGTTTGGTTCTTGATTTTGGATTTCTCCATAATTTGTTTTCTTGAGCTAGATTTAGAATTTATAGATTGATAGATCAATTGTTAGCCAAAAGGGTAGAGAATTCATAGGTTGATGAATTGATTGTTTGCCAAATGGGTAGGGGTTGTAATCCAAATAAATTAGTTGAAGATTAATATCGGGTTTTCACAAGTGAATCTTTTAGAATAAACACTGGAAAGTGGAATGAATATTGTATAGCAGTAAAAAAATTAGAATAACAACCAAGACATGTTTTCAGTTTTCAAGAACCATATAGGGTCAAAAATTTTGTTCATGTTGTTCCTTGATTCATCTTGGTTTTGTGTATTATGCAAGCAAATACAGATTCAAAAATAACTAGACGAGAAAATACACGGCATAAACTTGTCGGATTATTTTTAATAGAATGAGTGTTCGATAACCCAAAAGATATATATATATATATATATATATATATATATATATATATATATATATATATATATATATATATATATATATATATATATATATATATGGTCCATAGACACAAAAAAGGTATACAACATATCGAGTGTACAAAAACTCTACATGATACTCATCTTCCCCGGGCGGCGCCTCAATCTCCGCAAAAGCCAAGTCCAAGGGTTCACCAAGAAGAGAGTGAGCAACAACAAGAGAGTCGGCTTATTTTTGTTCAAACTAGTTCATTGTGTGAGTTTTGTTTAAAAATAAATTATAATGTTTATGTATCAAATATTAATCTAAAAAACATGATTGTGACCGCAAAATAGTATGTCAACGACCGATATAAAGGATATTAATCCGTTATTTAAGAAAACGATACTTCAACTCAGCCAAAAGACCAAGAAATATATTATTTATACAAAATTTGAAACTATAAGCCTTACTTATTATCGATGTAGGATAACAAAATCTGAAAATACTTAACGACCCACAAAACTACATGAGCTTAGCCAAAAGTACAAAAATATATAATTTGTTTAATCTTCAAATCCTATTTATAATTCTCAATCGATATGAGATATCAAACAAAAAAAACAATAGGTTAATGACCCACAAAACGGTAGGTCACTGACTCATATAAATGATATTAATCCGATAAATTATACTTGAATTTAGCCAAAAGACCAAGAAATGTATGATTTGTTTAACCGATGTGAGATAGAAAAATCGCTAAAAAAATTTAATGACCGACAAACGGTCAACAACCCACAAAATAGTAGGCCAACGACTCACAACACAAAATAGCGGGTCAATGACCCATGTAATGGTATATCCGTTATGAAAGACCCGTTATGAAAGACCGACCCACAAAACAATAGGTTAACGACCCATATAACGGATATTAATCCGTTGTAAAAATATGATTAATAGATCAACGACCCATAAAACAGATATTAATCATACAAACCCTCTATTTATACAATATAACACAAAACAAATATTAAACATACAAACCCTCTATTTATACAATTAGTCAACAACCCATATAACGAAATATCCGTTATGAATAAAAATGTGATAGGAAAATGAAAATATTTGACAATCCACAAAACAATAGGTTAACGACCCACAAAAAAAGTCAACGATGACTATCCACAAAACAATAGGTCATGTAACAAATGTTAATCTGTTATGAATAAAAATTATACTTGTTTAAACTCTCTATTTATATAAGTTCTCAAAATAGTAGGTAATGACCCATAAAATAGTAGGTCAACGACCCAAAAGGGCAAGGAATGTGTGATTTGATTAATTCTTCAAATCCTCTATTTATACATGTTCTCAAACTATGAGTCTTAATTATAATCGATGTGGTGTGATAACAACATTCAAGAAAAGTAATGTGAAATCGTTCCAAAAAATTGTGTAATTTCAAATTTAAAGATTTGATGGCTAAAAATAAAATTTTAAAATATAAATAAATACCAATATAAATTTTTAGTTAAAATTTTACGTTAGATACAAGTTGATCCGATATCTTAATTTTTACGAATTTTTTGTTTTTATTTTTGGCTTAGTAAAAAAATATAAAAAATATTATGGTTTAATTAGTTATTTAGACAGAAAAAAAGATTTATTGGGAGAAAAATTATGAGAGCGCTAAGTCAAAATTACGACGGTTGTTTTAGTAGAGTATATAGAAGATTGTTGTAGTGGGAAGGAATTGAATCCTTTGTTCAATAGGCGGCGATAAGCCATGCTTCAAAGACATCGACGGTCAGAAAATGACCATCCCGGAATTAGAATGGACTATTGGTTAGATACGAAAGATTTCACAAACTAACACATTCTCCATGGAATAATCGAGCTTTGTTTCTATTGTCGAAACTTACTTTCTATTGTTATGGGTTAAGGATTTTACATTTCATTCTTCAATAAGTGACAATAAGCCACATTTTAAATCAAAAGGATCTAGAGGAAAGTGAGGAATATCCTTCTTATGCTTATGTCGTTTTTTATGGATGTCATCCAAATCCAGGATGTCGAACGGAAAGGAGACTTCCCAAAAGTTCATTGACATCGAGGTAATACATCTGACATGGATCAACCTTTTGAGATCTTCAAAGCATCGCTTCATCTCTTAGTTGAAACTCTCCGGACACAAGGATAGATCTCTCAGTAGATCTCTCCTTAAGGGAATGTGTATTAGGGATTGAAGGTATTGTAGGTTTTGTAGATGAAGGTGACAATGTTTTAAGATTTTTTGGATGATGAATACATACACCTTGGCAACTCCATCAATGGTGGCGGCTAGGGTTTTCTGTGGGTTTTCAACTTTCTCAATTAAAAAATGAGAAAAGCATACGCGGAAAGACGTGTACTTTAGGGGATATTAGATTTTGGGAGTTCTTTAGTGTTAGTTCATACTTATCATTTGAACTCTGTTATAGTCGATTAACTATGAGACAAAAAAGTTACAACCGACTAAAAACAAAAGTTGTAGTATAACTTGAACCTTACTTATAAAAAAAATAGGTATAAATTTTCTTCCTAAAATCACATTGTTGAATCTTCAAATTGATTTTTAGGCTCTAATTCAACGTTTGATGGCCCAAAATATATTTAAGTACAAATTTTAAAAAATGGTCAAAAAATAGCTTAACGTGGATGTGATCAACGTCATTGAGTAAAATTAAATTTTATGGTTAAATTTAACATGTTAGTCATGTTCTCGCAAATATCTCATTTGTTTTTTTTCAAATTACGGTCAATATTTACAATCTACGATAAATTTATACCGCGAGTTTCATCCTCAGTTTACTACGACTTTTAGTTATGATTAACTATAGATCATACACTAGATTTACCCATTTTATAAAACAAAATTTCAAGTCAACTAGGGTTTTGGATTCCAAACCCCAGCATTTCCCTTTGCAGCCAGCTCCTCCTATCTCACCATTTCTCTGCGTTTCCCACCATACCGTTGCCAGTCCTCACCAGCACCAAGACCACCGACCGGCGATCGGCTACCTCCAGTGGCCAGGTAATATTCTCTCTTCCCTCTAGGCTTCTTCTCGTTGAAAGGAAATTCTACTTGGCAGTAGATGAAACGTTTAGTCTCTAGCCTCCTATTTTCCCGTCTCTCTTGCGGTTCTCCTCCCTCGCGATATCTGTACCCTGAAACCACCACGGAGCTGCTTCACTTGCCGGCGGCCGCCTCTCAGCCTCTCACCGGCACTGCCTCAGTTCTTCACTTCTTCTCAGACTATCGAACCCAGCCTCCTGCCTGCGTCGCTGCGAGATCCTTCTCAGTCTGCGTTCTTCAAGATTCTTCACCGTTATCAGCGTCTCTATCCTTCCACTCTCCCAGGCTCTCAGTGAGTCAGTTCTGCTGTACTTCTTCAGATTCGTATCTGAGCAATGACCATTCCTCATTCTTTTTCGGTTTCTCTTCATATTTGAATACGAGATTCGAGATAAACACGAGTACATGACTGCATTGAGTAGTTTGAAGAGCTGAGAACTGATTATTGATTGCATTGAATTTCATCGAGGGTTTATTTCTCAAATGTAGTTCATTCAGGTGTTTAGCTGTTTGATTTCATTTCATGTACCGGTATTGCAATCAATCGATTTTTTTTCTTCTTCAAATGTAGTTTTTTAATGCTTTTCGTTTCCTAAAGAATATTTAGGATTCGCGTTTTCGTTTCACCTCTGAGTTCCACCTCCATTTCTTCACAGCCATGGCACACAAGGACGAGTCCTACCTCAACACTGTCATTGAGAAGCGCATTAAGCTCTTTACGACTATCCAGGCAAAGCTGAATGCCGAGCGCGAGGCCATTGCAGGCGATCCCATCAGGTCTTCTCTCTCTCATTACTCCTCTTTTTATGAGTTTTACTCTCTGCACTTGTATCTGACCTCTGGAGTTTGTGTTTGGATAGGATTACATTGCCGGATGGGAATATTAAGGATGGGAAGAAGTGGATTACCACGCCATATCACGTGGCGTCCGATATCTCCAAGGGCCTTGCAAATAATGCCTTGATTGCTCAGGTAAACGGGGTTCTTTGGGATATGACCAGGCCTCTTGAAGGGGATTGTGACTTGAAGCTGTTTAAGTTTGATGATGATGAAGGCCGGGATACTTTCTGGCACTCAAGTGCTCACATTCTTGGTCAGGTACTGATATGCATATCTATCATTTCAAAATTTCCATGAGAGTTTAGGAGCAGATGGAGTGTTAAAGTGATGTGTCATAAATATTTCTTGACCATGAGATAAGTTAGAATTGAGATTGATCTATACAAACATTGGCTAGGTAATTATCATTAATTGGTGCAACATTGCTTTAGGATTGTCTTGAGTGGTCAGTCGTCTTACGTTTTTTTTCCCTTTACAGGCTCTTGAACAGGAGTATGGTTGCAAATTGTGTATTGGGCCATGTACTACACGTGGTGAGGTAGGGCAAGAGCACAATGTTTCTTTACATGTTAGGCGGTTTCGTTATCCTGGAGAATACCATTTTGTTAAACTTTTGATGCATGTCATTGATAAGATTAGATTTAGAAATGAGCTTTGATGCTATAAATATGCTATTTAAATTTTGGATTTGAATTCCATCAGCTACATCCAACATATTGATATATAATACGTTGAGAATACATCCTTACAAGTATACATTTGTGTTGGTATTGCTTTTGGCTCAAATAAAGTTGAATGTCGTAAATTACAGATAGGTGGGCTAGGTGTTTTCTTTATGGGACTTTTGGAATCTAATAGAATCACCACAGTCCGTTGTTTGATTAAATTGTCATACCAATTGCTGTTAGCTACATCCAATGTATTGATGTATAGTATGCTTAGAATGCATCCTTACAAGTATACGTTTGTGTTGTTGGTATTGCTTTTGGCTCAAATAAATTTGAATATTGTAAATTATAAATAGGTGGGCTAAGTGTTTTCTTTATGGGACTTTCTATTAAAAGGTTGGTTAAAATTGGCTAGGTCATCTACTAAACTCCGCAGTGTTGCTGAGAAACTCTCATAGCATGTGAAGTTCGTGTTTTCCTATCCGCTTAAAAGGAACATTAGTAACAGTTCTGATTACCTTATCATGCTTTCATGGTTTGTTAAAGATCAGGGTTAGCATGCGGAGGATTAGCAGTAGGGAGCTTAAGTTACTATTTATCCTATATCTACTGTCATATGCTTAAGCATTTTTATCCTTGTGAAGATGGAGCTGAGAAGGTTGATCGAAGAGAGATTTAAGGGGTTCCAGCCATAATTTATAAATCAAGATGATTTCAAATGCAATGAGTGAAACTAACATATTTATCCACATGCAATTTCTCTGTATAGAAGTGTTTTCTTTTTGAAAGTCGACAATAGTAATAGAGATGTTATGACTTATGGTCATATTCAAGATTTTAAGGTTTTTGATGGTCCTTCGGTTTTCATGTTGTCTCTTTTGTAATCAAGTGTTTTGTCTTCTATTAACATGCTTTTTCTTTGATATATTTGTATGAAGTCTTGTTTAAATGGAAGCTCTAAATATGTAAATTGAAACCCATACGGATGGAGCAAATCGAGCAATCTGTCTTTTACCTCTAGAGATTAGTTTTTTTTTTCTTTTTTTTTTCCGTGTATTTATTTTTGTAGAAATGTTTTACTTTGTGTTTGCTTCTAGTGGAAGGAACTGGTAAGCTCTATTTAGTTATAGAAGGTACCATTGAGGTCCTAGTCCTACTAAAGTAACCGTACGTCCTTTGATATTCCCCCCTTTTGCATATATCATTGTTGCCAATTACTATCAGTTTTAGGGCTACCATTTGTATATAGAAGCTTAATCTTTATAACTAGATTAGTAGTAGTTCTTGAAAGTAGGCACATTACATTACTATTTTGCATATTTATTTAATAGTAAGCACAAACTTTTTCTTCATTAAATTATCACCATCTTTGGTTGTCCCAAGGTTGGTTTTACTTCTGCTTAATCAGTAGTTTCTTGGACTTTTTTTCAGCGTTGCAACCTAGCTTCTCAATTAAGTGATGTTAATTTCTTGTACAGGGTTTTTACTATGATGCGTTTTATGGAGATTTGGGCTTGAATGAGGACCATTTCAAGCAAATTAAGTCGAAGGCAGATAAAGCTGTTGAGGTACTGCTCCTTCTCTCTTTTTTATTAAGCTATAGAAGTATCTTCCAACTCTCATCTTATTTTGATTTGTTCTGACATTTATGATAATTTCTAGTTTATCACTTTTGTGCACTTGTGCATAATAAGTTAATAGTACCTATTGACTCGTCATTGATACTTCAGGAGAAACAACCATTTGAAAGGATCGAGGTATCAAGACAACAGGCACTTGAAATGTTTTCTGACAATAAATTCAAGGCAAGTGATTGATTCTTATGTTTCATATTAAGCTTTTCTCCCTCTATCTAGCTGGTTATTTTTGTCAGCAATCTTACTGTGTCTGTTTGTCTTTTTAGATTGAGATCATTGAGGCTTTACCTGAAGACAAAACCATCACTGTTTACCGATGTGGCCCCTTGGTTGATCTTTGTCGTGGGCCTCATATACCAAATACTTCTTTTGTGAAAGCATTTTGTTGCTTGAAGGTGATGTTTCAGATCACTTCGAATGCTCAGGTGTTATGAAGCATTTGCTTATTGTATTAATGTTCATATCGTCCAACAGGCTTCAGCGGCTTACTGGAGAGGTGACAAGGATCGTGAAAGTTTACAGCGAGTTTATGGAATATCTTATCCTGATTCAAAGCGTTTGAAGGTAATGTCAATTCTTGACTTTCCATTTGCGCAGAACTGCTTCTGCCTTCAAAGCATCTTACACGTTGCTCAAGGTTCCATGTTACGAGATGCATGTTTTCACATATGTTGGCAGTAAAAAAGGCATCTTCTTACTATGGTTGTAGATATTGGACATGGCTTATTCTTGAATGATATGATGGTACTTTGGTAACTTCTGCAGGAATATATTCGGCTATTGGAAGAAGCCAAGAAGTATGATCACAGGTTACTGGGTTCCAAACAAGAGCTTTTCTTCTGTCACCCACTTAGGTGAGGCAGCAACTGGAGCTTTTTCGGCTATTTATTTTACCATGTATATATGTGCATATAGATTATGTTGTACTGTTAAATTTCAGCCCAGGGAGCTGGTTTTTCCTTCCTTATGGAACTCGGGTGTATAATAAGTTGATGGAGTTCATACGTGGTCAGTATAGAGAGCGAGGATATACCGAGGTAAATACCTTTTTTATGGGTAAACAATTTACACTGGTTGTTATTACAACAATTGAGGCGTTATAATTGTTCTCTATGGTAGGTTATCAGCCCAAATATGTACAACATGCAACTATGGGAAACGTCTGGGCATGCAGCAAATTATAAGGAAAATATGTTTGTGTTTGAGGTGAGTGCTTTTACAAATGTCCAGAATGTTTTGATTTATGGATCATTTGAGAAAGAAAATCCTGTGGATGAAAAACCTTATATATTAAGGGGCCGTTTGATTTCAACTCCGGAAACGATATGGAAATGAACTTAGGTGATTTATATATCATTGTTCATCCATAAAATTAATCCATAGGTGATGCTTTCATATTTTCAATGCAAAATGTGTTTCCTATTCCCATTTTGTTTCCTTATAAGGTATTAAAATTAATCAAATTCTACTCCAATTGCTTTTAACCACAAGGAATGCTTCCAAAACTTTTCATGAACAAGAGTATATACATGGACTAGATTAATTTCCATTCTGTTTCCGTTTCCAGAGTTGCAAACAAAGGGGTTAAATTCTGAAATTACTTTGGGAAGTGATAGTAATGGTTGCAATAACGGTTAGCACATCTGGGAAATTTTTTTGCGCCTATTTTATGGGATTTCCCATGAAAGTTAGCCTTTTCCTTACCGATTGGTCATTCGTGTGTAGATTGAGAAGCAGGAATTTGGACTCAAACCAATGAATTGCCCTGGACATTGTTTGATGTTTGAGCACAGAGTTCGTTCTTATCGAGGTATTAAATATTATTTATAGGCCTACCTAATAAACTATTAGTAAATTGATAAGGAGCATGTTTAATGAGTCTCTGGCCATGACACATCAATGTTTAGATTTATCGGAAAAGTTGGTCATATGTCCTCCAAACCATTCAGTTAAATGCGTGGCACCCTATTTTCATCAGGAAATTGATAGGGAACACGTTTGAGCATTTTTTGTCCTAGTACTTCAAAGTTATATATTTTCATTCCATCTTTAATTTATCAAAACTTAGTCAAAATGGAATATACTACAATACAATTAAAATTTGAACTCAAATAAAAACCAGTTCTATTTTTGTTTTGATATCTTGAAAGTTGGTATGACATTGTAGTTTGAGATATATGGATGTTGAGCAAGATTTTATTGAATTTTTTTCATATAAAGTAAAATACGCAATTAAAAAAATGGAAGTTCTTTTTTTAAATTATTTATTTATTTGATTTCGTGAATTCAGACCTGAAGGATAGAATACTTGATCAAGTTTGATGACTTTCTGTCAAAACATAACAGGCAAAAGATGAATGTTTTTTTTGTGTGTGCGTGCAAAGTGGGATTGTGGATCAATGCATTTTTTATTTTACTGAATACCTTGAGGATATTATAGATGATCTATTTGATGTTAAAATCAATTAATTTCATATATGCTAAATGTTTGCATTCTTTCCAGAACTTCCTCTTCGGTTAGCTGATTTTGGGGTCTTACACCGTAATGAAGCCAGTGGGGCACTTACAGGACTGACTCGTGTTAGGAGGTTTCAGCAGGTCTGCTTTTGGTTATAAACTTGATATTTAGCTTTACAGTGCACATACTATATTTTTTTGTGGGGATGTTTAATTATCATATCCAGATTTTGAGGTGCCTTTGGTCTTACCTTGCTAATGCTAGTTAGTATGCTTGCTCTAAAATTCCTTTTTGTAAGAATATTCTAAATAAAAGTAGAGCACAAGTGAGCCTTTTTTTTTTGTTTTTGTTTTTGTTCTTTTTTCTTTCATTAAAAAGAGTGAATGTCATTGTCTTCAAAGAGAAGATCTTACTGAAATGGGCTTATATAGCCTGAAATGGGCTTATATAGCCTGAAATTAACATAGAAGTTGTAAGAAGATATACAAAATAGAGGGTCTTCAGCAAACTGCATACAGTTCTTTTCTTCACGTCTTATCGTTTTTCTTTCCAATGCAAAATACTTAAATTAGTCGTGTTCACTTTCTTTGAATAATCTTCTTTGCGCATCTGGTTTTGTAAATAAAATAACACCTTTAACTTTTTGGCTTATGCCTTCTGCTAACCTGGAGATTCACCTATGCTTTAATGGATTTTCTCCCTGTTATATGTCTCTATCTCTATATGCATATAATCATTTCAGCATCTTTGAAAATGAATAAAGAAATGAAATGCCTTATTAATGTCATCAAAGGAGCCTTTATTATTTGCTTCTAGATGCAAATCCTAATGTCCTCGTGATATTTGGACCCACCTTCGTTCTAGATGATTATTGTAGGTAAATATGTTTCTTGAAATTCTTGGTTTAAATTATAATTAAACGATGTTAAAATGTGAATACATGTAGGGTGTGTTTGTTGGGTTCTGGATTAAACTAGTTGATGTTAAGAAGCTAGTTGAAATTGAAAATATAAGCAGCATTTCGAATATTCAACGGGTAGTGAGATAATTTAGGCTGCTTTTTGTGATACTAAAAATGAAAAAATGTATAAATATTTTTTCCTCCTTAAACCTACCAAAAAGTAGTTTTTTCTGGGAAACTATTTCTAAAACTTGTAGTTTTACAAGATTACAGTCCTTGTTTCTTTCTGATTTTGGTACCTTATAGTAAAATCAAATGTTCAAGGCGGAAGTATGAAATGTTCAAGATTAAAAATGACCTGTAGACTTATGTAGTTGCTGATGCTAGTAATAAGTCTCCTTTCTATTTTTTATCCAATTTGTTTTTTGGAAAATGTTTCTTATAACAATTTGTTCTTGTGGCAGGATGATGCCCATATATTCTGTAGGGAGTCACAAGTGAGTATATTTCATTTCTAGATGTATTTAATTGTAGTATCTGCATATATATTTTGCCTTGAAAGTTATTTGAAATTTTCAGATCAAGGATGAAGTCAGGGCAGCTCTAGAGTTTATCGATCATGTTTACTTTATATTTGGATTCACCTATGATCTGAAGCTATCAACGGTATGGGAACTTCATTCTGCTAGCTTTCTTAGTTGCATAATTGTGCCCGACATAAGTGCAGTAGTCACTATTAGTGGAATAACGACTGCTTATGTACGTGCATTGTGTTATGTGGAACATTATTGCAGCATGTATTCAAGCTAATGTTGTGATTTGACATTTTCATGATCACAAACTAGGGACCCCTCTCACTGAATTCTTTTTTCTTTGTTTTCCCCTTTCATGTTATATTGACATGGCTCTTGTATCTCTATATACCATTCATTACACGTCAATGATATAGAGACCGGAGAAGTATCTGGGTGATTTGGAAACATGGGACAGGGCTGAGAAAGCTCTTACTGAAGCACTGGATGAATTTGGCAAGCCTTGGCAGGTTTATCTCCTTCTCAGATTTGCCTTCTCCATCTTTATGATTGAATTTTCATGCTTTCCTCCATCATGTATTTATTTTTGTTTTCTTTCTATGAAACACTGTTAGTCAGGCTGATGCTGTCTGTTCATGTCCCAAGTGTGCTATCTTAGTGAACAGAATCTATAACATTGATGCAAGGAAAATTGATTTCTTTTTTTAAAAAAAATTCATCATTCTATTTTTTTTTAAAATTTTGTTGTCTGGCAAATGTGTAAACTGGGGACCAATACATAAGATGTTTGCTGATTGTGACCCAGTTACATCTTTTGATCTTGGCTTTCAAATATGTAACTGAAGAGATCGTTAAATCGAACTTCCTTTTATAGAGTTAGATTTGTTAAGATATTTTGTTATGTTTATCTCCTCTTTCCCTGTTCAATAAATGAATTTTTGTTACTTGGTATGTTCTCTTTTCCTAGGTCCATATGTGACCCGAATGTGCTCGTAAGTGTTTTTTCGTTTTATCTGTAAAGCATAACCCTAGTGTTTGAGTACATGTGTGAGTATACATATATATGTAAATATATGTGTTTTTATTTACTTGAAAAGGATGGACTTAATTTTAGTATAGTAGGAACAGATGGACTGTCAGCTGCATAAAAGATTTAATATGAACCTTTAGCTTTTTGTAGTTTTTCTCGTATGTATAGTTTCTTCGGTAATGGTAAAATGACCAATTCTTCGAATCTAAAGGGTCAGATCTTCTCTTTTTATGAGTTGGTTTGCAAGGATGTCAATTTGGTTCTACTGGATGACTCTCTTTTTCAGGCTATGGGCTTAATGTTTGCTGATGTTATGCAGATAAATGAAGCAGATGGTGCATTTTATGGACCAAAGATTGATATAAGTGTTTCTGATGCATTGAAAAGGAAATTTCAATGTGCAACACTACAGGTTTACATCGTTTTACGTCTTATGTAGACTCCTTTTAGGTGCTTGATTTCTAATAAATTTATGAATTTTTCCTGCAGCTTGACTTTCAGCTACCAACTCGTTTCAACTTGACTTATTCAGCAGAGGACGAGGCTAAGAGGGAAAGACCTGTTATGATACACAGAGCTGTCTTAGGTTCTGTGGAGCGAATGTTTGCTATTCTTTTGGAGCACTACAAAGGGAAGTGGCCCTTCTGGCTTAGCCCTCGCCAGGCAATTGTATGCCCCGTGTCAGTGAAATCAAATACATATGCTCTTGAGGTAAGTACTTCAGTTTAGTTAACCTGTTTTTTCCTCAAATCCTCATATGCTAATGACTTGACTTAATTTTATTGAGTTTTAAAGAAAAGAAGCTTCTGAATTATTGTTAAAGTTTGCTGATCCAAATACTGGCCACCCAGCCTAATCCTGTACTTGGTATTTGTCTATTTGATAAATTTGTGATTGAGTTGGTCTGACTTTACAATTTTCGCAAAAACCCCTAGATAATGAAATCCAAAAAAAGTTTGCCTAATTGGCCTTGAAATCATCGGAATAAATAGTGTTTATTTTTGAAATGACCCAAATCAAACCCAAAGATGCTCTATTGCTTCCTCTGGGTATAATCTCATCTGCTACTGTTCTATATTGAGGTTATGAGTTATGATATTATACTAATAAATGTAATTTATTAGAGTCTTGCTAATTGGTAACATAAGATAAATGGCAGGAGTTTGAAGTTCACTTTAAACTATATATGCCTCCAAGATAGTAAAATTTAGGAATCAAAATTGTGAAAAAAAGAGTCTAGTTTCACTTTCTCATTGAAGTGAGGAGTGTTTGCTTCCGAAGCTTGTAGGCTTTCTGTCAAATACCACTTCATTACATAGTAGTGCTTGATTATGTAGTTTGGAAAATGTGTTGGTAATTATGTTGTATTATCTGCTGGTGGGATGTAACTGTGTCACCTGAATTTCATAATTCCAAATATTCTTTCCTAACTTTCTCATATAATCTCTTTGATCTGAGTATATTCATCGATAATTTGTCCAATTTCACAGGTCCAGGACAAGATCCATCAGGCTGGCTATCATGTTGACATTGATTTATCTGATAGAACAATGAATAAAAAGGTGTGAATATATCTGAAAATAATTTGAGGATTGTGTTGTTTTCTGTATTACCTACTCGTTTACTTGACCCAGAGAATTTTGTTTATGTCCAACACAAACTGATAAGTACTTTCCGCAGGTAAGAGAAGCTCAACTGGCACAATATAACTACATAGTAGTTGTGGGAGAAACCGATGCACAGAACACAACGGTATGCTCTTTGATGTGTAGTATGGTTTATTTACAACGTAATTTCGCCACGCCATGGTGACGTATTATGATTGTGGTGTGTGTTTCTTGTTCAGGTGACTGTGAGGCAGAGGGATAAGCAGGACCAGAAGGATCTTCAAGTAATGAGCATTGAACAGCTATTAGATAATTTCAAGGAAGAAGCTGCTGCTTTCCACTAAGCAGTTTTTATCTGAATTTTAAATTTCATTTTTGCTTATTGACGAGCACAAATTAGACATTTTTCATCTTTGCTCGTCTCTTTTTGTGCTTGTATGTACTTCATTTTAGAATGTTCAATTATTTTTATAGTTGCTACCAAATTTGTGTTGAACTATACCATACACTTCATAGAATGTGACAACACTTTGTTTACAATAATTATCTTCAGAACATGTTCATCTCTCGTCTGTATAGCCTTCTTATATCACATTTTAGCTTTTTATTACCATTTTCACATACCATCATAAATATTCGGTTTTGACAGTTGAATCCATGAGTTGATTAACAATCGCTAATACATAATGACCAAGTGTAACTTTTGAGTTAACATTGAAACTACATGTTTATCCAATTATCGAGTATGCTAGTAATATCATATGATTGTCCAACTATCAATTATAATTATCGTATAATTTTAACTCCGTGCAGAAACACAAGACACTGAACTAGTTTGTTCAAAATTGAAGATTTCTTGTTTTAGGCTAAAGAAGTTTAGAGACTTAGGCCTACATCTTCTACTATACCAGCTTCAATAATCTCTTTTACCTTTCATAAAACATCATCTTATTTCTTCTCCTTGCTCTTGTTTCTCTATCATTAGTCTGTAAGAAATTCAACCAAAATTAACTTCAAACCCTAAAAAAACCCTCTCTTAATTAACTCAATCAGACAAATTGACAATCTTTAAACGAGTAGAATCCATACCCTATTTATGAGTCTCTCAAAGGCTTCAGTCCCATTCTCCTCGATATACCTTTCAGCCGCGGTTAAAACGTCAGTCATGTTGCTTGAAAATACTCATATTCTTGTGGATGTACATCATTAGAGTGCTTTGTGAAGGGTTCATGTAGACTGGCCTAATGTAGTTCTTATACACAAATGCAGCCCCATTGAAGTGGGGTAACACCAACCAACATGTTAAAAACAGCTTTACATAACCCCAAATAGTAAGCCTGCAGTACAGGAAGAAAAAAAAAAACTAGCTTAATTTTTCTATGTTAAACTTTCTTAGGTTTAGAAAGTGATTTATAGCTTACCATTCAAGAGCTTTAGCAAAATTGAGTTCAAAGAGAGTGATAAAGGAGTACAAAACCCAGTAAGTAAGCCATTGTTGATTATCAACCCTAGAACCTCTTTCTATTGCTTGAATGGATGCATACCTTTTTTTTTTTCAATTTCCATAACACAAAACATGTTAGAATTGTCAGTCATATGAAAGAACAGTAAAAGCAAACAAAAAAATAAAAATAAAATCAAGAATCTTTCTTCTCTTTTTGGTCTCTTGAAATGAAAGAAGAAACAAAGCAAGAATCTGCAAATTGAAAGAAGGCAAAAGTAAAACCCTAAAATTGCAGAAAGTGGAAGCATTTTGAAGGTGATTGGTAACTTACAGAGGGTAAATAAGAGAAACAACTGGCCTGCAAAAGATAAAGAAACCTATAAAAAAAAACCCAAAAGAAAAATACCAAAAAGAAAGCAAGCAATCAAACATGGTGCTAGGAAATACCCAGCAAACACATCAAAGTTCTTTGCAACAACAGAGATGAAATTCTCAGAAGCCATGACTTTATTTGAGTACTTTTGCTCTTCTGTTCACTATTCTCTGTGTTGTTATATGCTGTGGAGTCAGTGGGTTTGGTGCAGAAGAGCCTTGTTCGTGTAAAAAGCGCGAAAGAGTACAATTTTCTTAGGTCTCTAGCATACGTGCATGGATGTCTTGTTTCTTCGATATTCAGTATTGATAAGCTCGGTTACTCTGTATACTAAGAAATTACATTTAGTTTTTTTGGAAATAATCTTTAATATTGTTTTATTTATACAACTTCTTTTTACAAAAATATATATCCTTCAGGAAATAATATTTAGTTTTTAGGAATTTTTTATTTATCATTCCTTGAAATATTTTTTTCGGTTCGGTGTCCTTCGGGTTTGATTTCCTTTGTATCTAGACTGAAAACCTATCGAGTCGGTCCTTGACGTAACATGAATATGTGCGCCTAAGTTGTGAAGAAGACGGTACAGCCACTGCTGAACACCACCACGTTTCATCTAATTTCTTTGTTGACCCTCCGGTATTTTACTATACGTTGTTCAGGATTCTTACTCTACAGCTAGCTTCGGAGTTGTGTCACTGCTGAACACCACCAACAATTATAAACTTAAGGGTTTTGTTCCTGCATATATTGTAGGGTTCTCTTAGTCTCATATTATCTCATTATCATCTGAAAATCTGGGATAAGCTAGTTATCATCTGTTTATCCTCTCATTGTAATATGAAATTCCTCAATAAAATCTCTCTAGAAAATGGAGGATGTCTTCTTTCAATGTGACGATCGACAAGTTCACATGGAGGAATAGTTTCAGTCTGTGGAAAATCAAGATGCGAGCGTTGCTGAAACAACATGGCTTATGGGGCCGTTGTCAAGGAAGGAATCCGATAAAGAAAAGGGCAATGCTGTTGAGATGACCACTAAGGAGGATAAGACGCATTCGATCATCATGCTGTGTCTCGCAGATGATGTCTTATGTGAGGTTCCGGATCAAGATACCAAAACCAAACTGTGGTTGAAGTTGGAGAGTTTTTACATGACAAAGTCTCTCACCAACAAGTTGCTTTTGAAGCAACGTTTGTTCAGCCCGCGAATGCAGGAAGGTACGCGACTTCGTGAGCACTTAGATCAGTTGAACACAATTCTTCTAGATTTGCGAAATATTGATGTTAAGATTGAGGACGAGAATGTTGCGTTGATTCTATTGGTATTTTTACCGTCATCATATGGAAATTTTGTTTAGTCATTTGTTGTTGGAAAAGATACTATTACTCTAGAAAGCGTCAGGTATGCCCTTCATACAAGGGAACTACACCATAAAGTGAATGAAAGTGGTGTAGGTAGGGATGTTAAGACATATGGTCTATATACAAGCGGAGGCAAGATACAAGGAAAATAAGGGAAGAAGGACAATAAGCCGTCTTTTTCAAAAGGTCCTAAGCTCGAGGACGTCTGCAACTACTGTAAGGAGAAAAGGCATTGTAAGAATTGACGAATATCCTAAGAAAAAGAAACCGCAGGATTCTAGTACTGCAACTTTTGCAGAAGATTATTTTATATTAGATGAGGATATTGCTTTTGTTGCTAGTGGTCACACATATCGGAACGATACGTGGGTTCTTGATTCCGGAGTTTCCTATCACATATGTCCTAACAGAGAGTGGTTCGAAACTTACAAGCAGATAGATGGTGACAATATTTTCATGGCCAACAGTTTTGTCTACAAGGCGGTTGGAATTGACTCGATTAAAATCAGGACAAGTGAGGGAATATTATGTACATTGAATGATGTCAGACATGTTCTACTTATTACTAAGAATCTGATATCCTTGAGTATGTTGGATACCAAAGGATTTTGTTTCAAAGGTAAAGGTGTAGTTCTGAATGACTGTAAGGGTTCTAATGTTATTCTGAAAGGTGTCAAAAGGGGCATCTTATATTTCCTACAAGGATCTACTGTTTTTGGGTCTGTTTTTGTTGCATCTTCAGAGGTTCACAAAGAGGTTCACAAAGATGATATGACTAAGTTATGGCATATGAGACTTGGTGATATGGGTAAAAGAGGGATGCAAACTCTGAAAAAGGAAGATCAACCATAAGAAGCTAATTACCATAGCTTAGTTGAGGGACGCTCAAGAAGAGTTGGAGTTAGACCTCAACAATGGAATATCTTTGAGGATATGGTTGGTTATGCCCTACAAGTTGTTGAAGAGGTAGATACTCATGAACTATCCATCTATAAAGAAGTTGTATTTGAGTCTGAAGTTGCACAATTGTTTGCAGCAACGGGACATGAGATGCAAGATCTGGGAGCAACTCTGAAAATTCTAGGAATGGAGATTCTTAGAGACGGGGATGATAAGAAGCTTTAATTTGTTATCATTAAAGGATTTCATTGAAAAGTCGGATGGTAATAAGGAGTATATGTCAAGAGTCCCCTATGTTATTGCATTAGGGAGTTTGATGTATGCTATGGTATGCACATGCCCCCACACTACGGTCCGTCTATATCGGACTTTGACATGATATCAGAGCGGTTAACTCAATTTGGCTCTTGATCCTGACCCGTGGGCAAGTGTCATGATGTTGTCAACCTACCATAAAATTCCTTTCTCAAAATCGGATTTAAGTTTTTTTTTTGAACCAAAGGTTACGATTTATTGAATGTTGGGGGAGAAAAGATTACAAGGGGTCACGTGTGAATTAGTAAGGGAGAGACAAGGATGAAATAACTAACAATTAGGGAGGGTGATACCTAGGGCAATCATCCAATTGTCGTTAGAATGGGACGGGTGGTGCCAACGAGCAGTGCAATTAAGTTTGACCTCGTTCATGATTTTGGTAGCAGTACTAGTAGGGGAGGGTTGGGTTGCATTGAAGACGAGCTCGTTTCTAGCTCTCCAGATGTGATAGATGAAACAAGTGAAAGCAAAATTCGTGATCTGGGTCTTGAAGGAGGACGGTTGGGTGGAGGAATTGAGCCAGTCAAGCCATCCGTGGAGTGAATAAAGTCTCTGAGAGATACCAAGCCAATTAAGGATGACGTGAAGAGTGCGAACCGCGTGATCACATTGGAAAAGGGCGTGGTCTTCAATTTCTTCAGAAAGGTGACAAACGGGGCAGATGTCAAAGGTTGTTGTGCCCCAAGAGGCAATCTTAGAGTTGGTGGGGAGCTTGCTGTTGATGGCAATCCAAGAGGTGAAGCTGCATCTAGGAAGATTGAGATTTCCCCAGATAATTTTGCTCCAATGGGGTTGGTTTGTAGCCGGTCGAAGAATTGGGTAGATGGTGGCAGCGGTGGATTTGGAGTTGGGGTTGCTCATGAGTTGGTTGGGGATGTGCCTAGGAGTGATGGCAATGAGGTCGTCTCTTGTGTCGATGATAGCACGCCAGATCCAGCTGTGAGAGCATCTGACATTGGAGGTCCAGATGGTGCGTTGGAGTAGGAGGTTCGATTTGGTCCAGCTTATCCAGAGGTTCGGGTGGTTGTTTGTGTGAATTTCGAAGATCAGTTTTGCAATGTTGGATTTGTTCCGAGCATGGAGATCTTTAAACCCGAGCCCTCCTTCACATTTTGGCTTGCAAACGGTATCCCATGCGACGAGGCTACGCTTATTGTCCGCTTTACCAGTCCACAAGAATGATCTGAGAATGCTGCGGATTTTACCTGTAATAACAGACGAAAACAAGAAAGTATTGCTCCAAAAATTGAGAATACCGTACATAACCGCTTGGACGAGTTGCAGCCGCCCTGCGTAAGAGAGGTTTCTTGCGCTCTAGGTATTGATTTTGGTGGTAAGTTTCAGTAGTAAGGGGTTGTAGTCTTGAGGTTTGGTGCGGTTGGGTCCAAGGGGAAGACCAAGGTATGTAGTGGGAAGGGTTCCAATGGGAAGGTTGCAGGTGGTTGCAATGATGTGTTGGGTATTCCTATTGATTCCACCAAAGAAGATGGATGATTTGTCCCAATTTATGAGCAGCCCAGTGGTATCACCAAATTCGTCAAGGGTATCTTTAAGAATGTTGACGGAGATTTGGTCGTCCCTACAAAAGAGGAGAAGGTCATCGGCAAACATGATATGGGTTATGGAGTCACGGTGACACTTGGGATGAAAGTTGAAATCCGGGTTAGTGGTTTTAGCAAGGATGGCTCTTGAGAGGTACTCCATGACAATGGAGAAGAGGTAGAGAGAGAGTGGACATCCTTGACGAAGGCCTTTGGCACCCTTGAAAAATCTCTCGTAATGACCATTGATATTGATGGAGTAGGTGGTTATGGTAATACACATTTTAATCCAGTGGGTGAAGGTGGGAGGAAAGTTAAGCTCCTTGAGGAGGCTAAGAAGGAAAGAATGGTTGACGTTATCAAATGCTTTTCTGAGATCGATTTTCATGGTGCATCGTGGGGAGATGGTTGTTCTGGAGTAATTGTGGAGGAGTTCATTACTTAGAAGCACATTGTGTTTAAGAGATCTTCCACTACCAATGATGGTAGGGATGAAGTTTTTCAGCCTGGAAGCTAAGATTTTGGCAATAGTTTTGTAAATGGTGGAACAACAGGAGATTGGTCTGAAGTCGTTGGTGGATGTGGGGTTTTGGGTCTTGGGAATGAGGGAAATGGCAGTGTGGTTAGTTTGTCGGAGTAGGTTTCCCGTCTTAAAGAAGTCTTGAACATCAAGGGTGAAGTCTTTGCCCGTGATATCCCAAGTACTTTTGAAGAAGAAAGCATTGTAGCCGTCTGTGCCGGGAGCCTTATTGTTGCCAATAGAAAAAAGGGCGAGCTTGATTTCAGTATCCGAGACATCAGAACATATGATGGGATGATCAGAGCTAGGGATGGTTGGGCCAACAGAGATGTATGATTGGTTGATGGGTTGGTCAATTTATTCCATTGCCATGATGTTGATCATCTCTTTTGGCAATACATAATGAAGCATTTTTATGTATTTTTCGGTTACAACTTTATCCACATGTTGTTTGATTCTATCGGTATTTTCCAATCAACTTTATTTGTAAGGCTTTGTTAATGATGTTATCTTTTCTCAGGCCAAGACCATCATTCTACAATGTATCAAATATATCTCGAGGATCTTTTATTTAAACTGAAAGTATTGCAAATAACTTTACCGAATGTGTCCATGCCAACCATTGAAATTCTTGAGTTTATAAAAGCTGCAGATCGATTGTTATTGAAATGCATGTTGGATCTAATTAATTGTGCATGTAACTGTATAACATCACCAGAAATAAGTTTCTCTAAGTTAAAATTGTTGGAAAAAAAATACTTAAGGTCAATGTCACAAGAAAGGTTGAATTGTCTAGCCATTTTAAGTATTGAGAAATATATGGTGGAAACTATAGATATTAATAATATTATTGATGATTTTGCTTCTAATAATGCTCGGGAAAAAAATGTTTTTATATAATTGTTTGTGCTTGTTTCTTTGACATATGATAGGAGATGGACATCGAAAATGATTGATTGAGTTGTTGATAGATCGTATACATATTATTATTGTTGAGGGTGTAATGTTATACTTATATTTTTCGTTTTTAGAAAATAATTCAGTTTTTGATATATTTAAGATTTGATCTATATTGTCTAGATATATCATATTCAAATGTTTAATTTCAAGAATACTTTTTTTAATGTTAATTAGAGCATCTAATTGTTATTTTCCCGAGGCCTATATAGGTCAGGAATGGACTTGCACACATGTGCGCTCTACTAGCTCTCACATTTATGTGTACTCTACACATGTTCACTTTATACTCTCACACATATATAGGTGCAATTTACTCTAACACGCACATTCACGTACTCTATACTCTTACCCATGTGTTTACTCTACTCTTATACACATGTGTACTCTATTCTCACACATATGTGCACTTTAATCTCACACATATGTACTCTACTCTAACACATGTAAAAAAATTTTATTTACAAAATATAAAATACTATTATTTTAAAAAAAAATCAACACCGTGATAAATAATAAAAGAAAAAATATCAGTTCTTATTTCGCAGCCCAATATTAATTTTCATTGTCATACAATCCAATATAGAATATTGAACATATTTCAATGGTCAAAATTTAAAAAGATGAATAAAACAAGCTCTGAAGTTTGATGGTAGAGAAGTGCGTGAGATGACATTGAACCTAATTGGGTGATATACTAAATAAAATTAGACAAGTTAATGATAGGTAATAAATATCATTTACGTGAGCTAGTAGTGAATGTTGTATTTGGGTATATTAATAAATAGAAGGACAATAATATTGATTCTGGGCCATGCATGCAATATTTGGTAGCGGTACCAACCAATATACATTCATGCAGTTACTCTTTAAATGCAAATATCATTCACATTCATTCAAACACAGATCATCATTCACGTACGCTGTGAAGAAGAAAACAAACATATATACAACTCCTCCACATCTATCATCAATTATTTATAAGAATTTAGCTTATCAAATCTGAGGTTCGTTGGTAGGATCATAAGATAAGTTTTTGGTGATGAAATTAAAATAAATAAATAAAAAGGTAAAGTTGATTGATGAATAAGATAGAGTAGGGTAGACTTGTACAAAAGTGGACTCGGGTGGGATTCGGGCTGTCATATATAACTAAAAAATTCTGCCCATAAGGTGCAATCCAGTCCGTTGTATGAGCCTCGAATGTTGTCCATATCCACTCACGTAAAAAGCAGACGGGTTGTTTGCGGTATGTATTTGATTGCTCTTCCCGACAAGATCAGACTGACCCGCGAGTCAAAATGTTTACTCGGCTCATACCTAACTGATTAAAAACGAGTTGGACCGTATTCAAACGGCTAAACTAACTGTCTATGTACATGGTTTTTGGGATGGCTCGCCCGTATTTGTACGGGTATAGTCGTATAGAGTAGAGGATAAAGGTAAATGATAATGAAAGTGGAGGAGCAGTGTGGAGCTTTGGCAGTTGAGGGCAGAGATACTGTTGTGCGTTTAATTTTGGTTACTTTGATGTGAAATTGATGAGGAAAGCAAAGTGTAGAGCACCTGAAAGGCTGTTACTCTGTAACTCTCATGTCTACACCTGCTGCTGCTGCCACTCACTTCTGTGTAATTTAGGGTTCTACCTTCATTAAGGTTAACAATCACTTTGTATTATTCAAATACAATATTCATATGAAGATATGAAAGTACATCTAAAGTAACAGCTAATTTTATTTCAAGAATATATATATATATATATATATATATATATATATATATATATATATATATATATATATATATATATATATATATATATATATATATATATATATTTATATTCTTCTCAATTACCGAGCGCATTATTGAGCACTGAATCTTCATGTCCTGGCCTTGTAAATTGTAATCATTAACTCCATGAATGCACACAAACAGACTACAGTACGTATGCATGAATGTACCAACACAAACGTACAATAACATAATTATATACTATCATTCAGCTCTTCTCATACTTCTACTTACATACACATCCTCTAAATAATATAGAAAAATTATAGAAAAAAATGTTTAGGTTTTACCGAATGTATATGTAGTGTTGTTTTCATATCGAAAACTTTAATATTGTTTTCCGTATTTTATGGTCCCATTTATAAAGATCTTCTCGATATCAATTTCTCGATACGTGGACTCAATTATGTTCAGTATATTTCAATAATTGCATTATGTAATCGTTTGAATTATGACTTGAGTGTCGTTTGGCATATTTTCGAACAATTTTGTTGAATTCAACCCTGGCAACCCTAGGTTGAATTCCTTGCAGTCTTGCGAATTTGGGCTCAAGTCATCAACTTTAACGTAATTGAGGTCAATTTATCACTCTCGTCTATTGATAGTGCTTCGTTTGCCCATATTTTGCATCTCCCCCAATTTCGATCTGGCCTCGTATGCCTTTTGTCGTTAATTTTTAGGGTTGGTCATTTTGTTGAAAAGCTATTAGGGTTTAGTTTTTTAAAATATAGTTTAATAGATCTTTAGTTTAAGGTGTTGAATTCTTGGGAGACTGAAGCTTGATTGGAGCTTCAAATTCGTTCAATGTTATTACTGTGCCTCTATTGCTAGTCAAACACAATAGTTCAATGCTTAACAAAGAACATGTATATAATACATTATAAAGCATTATTAGAGTATCACAAAAAATTTGAACGAAAAATGTTTGTCAAGAAAATAACTTTTACACGTGACTAGTTGTCCACCTTCTTTGTAATTTCGTATTAGATGAACAAAGACCTTGATTTGATGGTTAACATTTATCAAATTAGACACAAAGGTGGGTTTTTTTCCCTTCAAATTCCACTTTTGCTTATCTTAATCATAAAATTTGAATCCAGTGTATTAATTGCTAAAATAATTATTTGTACAAATTTAGTAATCAATTGATTACTCTGAATTCATATCCATAAACCTATCTTATCCCGTTAACACAATAATTAAATGTCTATACGATTTAAGGAAATTTTCAGAATTAAACACCCTTATTTTTTTACTTTTTTTTCCCACTCAAATCCATCACCAATTTTATCTACAAAAATACGTTTTGGGGTTTAGCCTTATTTACACGTAATTAAAGATAGGTTCTTTATAAGTTTGTAGACACGAAGGACAATAATTCTTTTCAAATCAACACCTAAAATCATATTCCTACCAGATTTAATACATACAACAATACAATAACCTTTAAGTTATGTTGTCCTTTATGGTCTACAGTATATTGTAAGAACGTAAGCCGTAAGGTGCTGTTTCGATAAAAACCTAGAAATGGTATGTTTTCAAATTTTGTTACAAAAGGGGATTGTTTTGCAGAATTATATAAATTAGGTGGCGAAAAATTTGACATAAAAATGGGCTTACGTACGTGCTTAGTGATAAGTCCCTACGAAGTGTCCAACTTAACATCATAGTATATATTACAACTTATAATTCCATATCAAGGAAACTTAAACTAGAAGGCATGAGAATACATTAAAATGACGAAAATAATTATTAATAACATTTGGTATAATAACCAATGAATTAAAAATGAATTAGGTAACTAGGTGGAGGAATGTTGGGTTTGATCAGTGACTCTAGTATGGGAGATGACATTCCCATTTACCTGATTCTCACCGGAAAAACGCCGGCCGATGGAATTCAAAGCCATAAGCATCCCTTCCGATTCACCTCCGAGCTGGTGGGCCTGTAGTAAAGCCATGGGTGTAGCAGCTGGTGTTGCAAAGTTCATCAACTGGAGACCCTCACCGTTGTTATAAAACGGAGGGAACGTCCAAGAGCCGGTAAAACCCGACACCGATCCGGAATTCTGATGATCGGAAACCTTTTTGGGCTCATATGAGAAAGGAAGGTAGTTTCCGGCGAGAGAGATTCCGGCGGAGCGGGAGGAGGAAGAGCGGAGAGAAAGATTGAGAGTGGAGAAGTTAGCGGGTATAGTTCCTGTTCCGGTGGCGGCGATCACCGACGGCTCAGCTTGTTGAAGAAGCCACTCTATAGTCTCGCCGTCGGTACGGTGTCCGAGCTCTTTAGTCAGCTGAAAAACCCTCGCGGCGCACTGTGCCGGCATTCTTATTCTCCGGCCACGTCCGTCGACTTTGGTGTGTCTGTCCTTACTCGAACCCCGCTTCGGCGGGGGCTTCTTGGATGGTGCCGGAGAAGTTGCGGTGATCGGCTGAGGTACTGGCGGGCATGTGGGGTCACCGGCGGCGGGTGAGGTAGAGCAGGAATGATCGTCGGCGGCGGATGAGTTTGGGTTTTGGTAATTGTGGAAGAGTGGATGGGTGAAGGTGGATTGGTCCATTGATACAGAAATGATTGTGAAAGAAAAGATCGATGGAGGAGAAAAAAGGTTGAAGATGAAGATGAAGATGAAGATGGGGTAGGGTTAGTTGGTGAAGAGTGGGTCTCCTTTGATTTGTGTTGTTGCGGAAGGGAGCTAACTCAATAAATGGATGGAATTGTACCTAGCTGTCATTTAAGTTAGACACAAGTCCAATATTTCAACCAATTTACACTAAAACTGCCATAATATATATATATATATAGGGATAGGATTAATATCCATAGTTACGATAATAAATAAGAACCAATCTAGAATCTAGACCACATGATTAAATAAAATCAACGATCACGATTTAATATTATTTTTGCATATTAATTAGATGATTGATATTTTAGGATAGATATACATGATTACCTTTTAAACTTCAAAAGATATTTACTGCCATCATATATAACTTGACACAATTAAGATAAACTATTATTTGATTTTATTTATTTTACTCATTCCGGCGTCTTGCTTATAAATTGAACTTAACGTGCATGATACATATCATTTGATCGTACATTGTGTAATATTATAATATATGCACAAAATGTACATGTGCACAACCAATACATGCACATGCACATAGATGTTCATTTGCACTTACTCGTGCATGCTTTCAAAAAAACATGAAACGTGTAATACTTACTAGTGCACTTACTCATGAATGCTTTCAAAAAAACATAAATCGTGCAATACTTATTAGTGCACTCAATGTAACTTACTCGTGCATATTATCTCTCTTTCATTAGGGCTGTGCAAAATTGACTCGGACCGGAAAACCGGTCCGGTCCCCGGTCCAGATTTTAGGAAATTCCGGTCCCGGTCCAATTCCGGTCCGGACCGGAAAAGACCGGCTCGGACCGGAATTTATTTTTTTTAATTAATTTAAATTTATATATATATAAATATATAAATATATAAATCATATATATTTTATACATATTTAATAAAAAATACATATTTTTAAAATATTTTTTTTTAGTTTTTTACAAAGATATATATTTTTAATTTATTTTATTTTATTCCGGTCCAAACCGGTCCAAGTCCGGTCCGGTCCCCGGTCCAAGTTTTGTAAAATTCCGGTCCGGTCCGGTCCGATCCGGTCTGGACCGGTTGCACAACCCTATCTTTCATTTACTAGTGCATGTTTTCAAAAAAAAAACATAAAATATACGTGTAATAATAAATATAACGGTACATAAAGTGTGCAATAAATAAATTACATGTGCAATAATATTTAATCGTGCATATTTAAAAAAAACATACTCGTGCATGCTCTTTGTATAATACTTAGATAGTAAATAGAAATTTATAAAAAATGTAACCCGTATATTTATTTAATATATAAATACAAATAAAGAAAACATTAATATTTCTAATTTATATTCATAATAAAAGTTACTAAAACAAATTTGAAAAAAAACACAATAACAATATTTTGTGTAAGAGCCCTTTTCTTTCGAACCGAGATCGGACCATAGCCGAGATTGGCTTTGACCCGAGGTTGGCCTTTCCGCACCCGCGGGCTTGACCGCCGCCCCTGCGGCTCAAGGAACCGCCCCTGCGGTTTCCGGCGGCTGCAGCCGGTTTTGTTGACCCTTTGACCCGTGCTTTACCTTTCCTTACTTCTCCCGTTTTACCTTGCTGAGCAAGGGTTTCTTCACTTCATTCCTCTGTTCCTACGTCCTTCTTGCTTCTTCATCCCTTCCTTTGAGCTTGCTTGAGATTCTCTTGGAGTTTTGCTTGAGAATTGTGGCTTTGTGGTTGATGAATGTGAGTTGCTGTGCTTGGAAGCCAGCCTTGATGTGTGTTAAGCCTTCATGCAGCCTAGGATCTTCAGTAGTGGTGAGTCTTTCTTTTTCCTCCTTGCTTCTTCTTCTTCTTCCTTGCTTCTTCTTCCTTAGCTTATGATTAGATTATTGAATGTAGGATTGATGTTTGTATGTGTATGTTGTGGCATGTGTATGAATCTGGAAGAGAGTAGACGTGATTTGATCACGTGAAGTGCTAAAGAGAAGCCGTGAGGTTTCATTCTGCACTGTCGCCGCCCCCGCGGCCAGAAGTTTTCGTCCCTGCGGAAGACGTGCCGCAGCGCCCGCGCCGTGCCTGCGTTACCAACAACCTTTGTCACCGCCCCCACGGCTGAGTGTCACCGCGCCCGCGGTTTCCTGCGTTCCGCCCCTGCGTCCTTAGATCACGCAGGTGCGTCTTGTCCCGGGACAACCTATAGTTAGGTAGTTCCTTTCCTTTCTAGTATGAGGGAACTAGTACCATGCTAGGTATCTGTTTATGACGAGTATGATATAGATATGCCGGTTACGGCCTTGAGGTTATGAGTTGGATATGATCCCTTATGGATCCCTTGGGTCTAGGTGTGACCCATTTGTGTGATAGTAGATTGATATGTATATATGTATGCCTTGCATAGGCCGTGTTGTCCTCCAGATTGGAGTGGACGTATCTGAGAGTTGATCATAGCTGGGATTACTTTCGAGACTGAGGTAAGTCCATAGGACTTACTTAGCTGCCATCTATATATTGGATGTTGCATGAGTGGTGCATGTTTATGTTTGCTAGTATGTGATATTGTTATTACCGACCTATGGTTTAGTGACTGCCCACTGTAGGGCCGTGACAACTATCCTTTCATCCCGCTGGGAGACTGGAGGCTCTCTGCAGGCAGGTCAGTTTTGGATTGTGGGGCGGGCTTTCTCCACTCCCTTAGGGTATACGGTGACGGTGACCGCATCACCACTCCAGCTGACATTAACACCGAGAGGCGAGGGTTATATTCCTCGTGTCACATATATTCATATTGATATCCTTATATATACGATTTGAGTGTTGGACTACATTTATAAATATTATAAAATGGGTAAATGCGTGACATCATGCTGAAGTGTTAGTATCTCTGATATGTGATTGTGCTTATGTTCATTCTATATATGTGTATGGTTAGCTAACGGTTTTATACCGTGTTGTAGATCCCTCGCAGGTTAGGAGAACTACAGAGTGATCCAGAGAGGGTGATATGCTGAGGGCTCCGTACACTGGGTCGTCCTCGTGGGATGGGATATTTTGATCATGTATATTTGTTATGTTTTGATTGTACTCAGCAGTGTTGTATCAACCTTTTGATACTTTTATATCAGTTTCCTGTTTTATATTTAATCTGTTGGTGCCTTGTTGTAAGATTCAGTGAAATTGTTGTCAGGCTAGGGTCATGGTCCATTGTGAGATCCTAACTGAGTAGCACTTCGAGTCCTACGGATTCGGGGTGTTACATTTTGTTTCCTAATTGGTAATGACTTTAAATGCCATTTATACTTAATTACCTAATAAATAAATTATATAATCAAGACAATGCACAATTACCTTATATAATTCATTAAATCTTGGATGTTCATATAATCCGACGACTCATATAGGTTTTTATTTCTTACCGTAACAATGGTTCTTACTTGATCTTATATATATATATATATATATATATATATATATATATATATATATATATATATATATATATATAATCAAGACAATGCACAATTTAGTATTTGATTAGAGATAAGATCTTATCCCGTATATTAACTCATTATTCTCTTTATTAGCCATGCACAATAAATATACGGGATAAGATCTTATCCCTAATCAAGACAATGCCCAATTTATTAACTCATTATTTTCTTTATTATAACATTTATTAGGGATAAGATCAAGTAGGAACCATTGTTACGGTAACAATGCACAATTTAGTATTTGAAGTCATATATATATATATATATATATATATATATATATATATATATATATATATATATATATATATATATATATATATATATATATATATATATATATATATATATATATATATATATATATATATTCAAATACTAAATTGTGCAATGTTTTCTATATTCATTAAAATTGGTTGTAATTTAGTTAGTATTAACAATACAAAAAGTGCCTTATTAACTCATTATTCTCTTTATTAGCCATGTATCTTATGAAATTTAATACATTGTATATATTTGAACTAGTAAAACAAATTATTTGACCTAATAAAGAACAATGTTCAAACTAGAAATTAATAATACATAAAATTTAAATTAATATTAAACAAATTAAAACTACATAATATTATAAATTTGTTATAAAAAACATAACCATCAAAATATACAATAAAATATAAATTAATACTATAAATTTTTTTGAGCTAATAAAATACTTTATATCAACTAATAATATAAACGTTTTGAACTAATAAATGTTATAATAAAAGTATAGTATTAAAATTTGTGTTCCATTAATATTATATGGAATGGTAAAAACTATATGGATTTATAGTATATAATACTTATATTAACAAAATTTTGAACTATTTGTATAAAAGAATTTGAACTAAAAAGGTGTAATGATTATAATTTCTTTTTCCTGAAAAAATCTAAATACCAACCAACCAGTGTTATATGTCGGGTTTAAAATTGGTCTGAATCGGGTTTATTTCATCTGTTTGTAGGCAAACGTTTTTTGAACCGGGCTCGTCTTCTAGTTAGGACAATCACTCATCCAAATGATGTCGCTCTAATTAGAGCAGACATATGTAAGGTATGTGATGGATTTGCTACACCCTCGTCTCATTCTTCCACCTACCTTCCTCTCCTCTCTTCCTCTAAGTTTTTATCCGAGAACTCTTCTCTTCCGAGAGAACTTCCAAACAAAAGTGAGATCAAGAGCTTGAGTCTTTTACCTGCTTGTTTGAAAGAAACTATGAACCACCAACCGTGTGGCAATGGAGGAGATCGTTGAATATCTATACTCGTGTCACTTATATTTTTCTTGTTTCATTTCTACTTTGTATTTTTTTATTTTGGTTTTACTCTTTTCTCTTCTTCCTTTGTATTTCTTGACTGCATTTGGTTTTGAAATCGTATAGTGGAGTGGATCGACCTGAGATTCCTGGAACATATAATTTAATCGAACATAGTAAACAAACACGAATGTTCTTGTGTTATCTTGGAATCAATCGCTCTAGATTGATATATGTATGATACATTACTTTTAGATTTGTTATATTTCAGTTTTACAAATTGGTATCACAACTTTATAAATCCTTTGTTCTTTCGATTCTTCAAAGGGCATTCTCAAATAAAATTGAGAATAATTCCATTACATGCAAATTAAGATCAAGAATAGAGAGTTGTATGTTAAAAGATTAAACGAGATGTAAATATCGTAGATTTTGGTAAAAAGACCGTTACAATTGATAAGTTTATATTCTATAGGAATTCTTCATCTCACGGTATAACGTAGAAGACCTGAAGAAATTGGATCAATGAAGGATTCCAATCCGTTATATGTTTTTTTTTTAAAACCGAAGAAAGAAGAATTAATTGGTAGAAGAATTGTAAGGTGTAGTTTTGTGTGTGTTATCCATGAGTCTCGAAGTTGTGATGTGAATGACCTATGAAGCATTTCGGGTTAACGGTGATCATAATCCATGCAAGGTTGTTGGAACTCTAAGCTTATTAGGTTGGTTAGGCCTATGTAGAATTTGAATAACGAAGGTATTTGGTTTTTGACGCTCCTCGTTATTTGCATTCAAGGGCGGTGAGTTTTGAGCGAAAATTGTCGTTGGAGCTAAGAGATACGAGGAGGACTTGATGAACCTCCCTTCTTTACTCTTTGTTTTGTTGACGATAATAGCATGCCGGTAGGTTCGGACCTATGGGCGCAAGTAGGTTGACGTTCAAGGACGTTGATAGATTTAGGGCAGCGGTAATTGCACACTAGTAAGTTTGGCCCTACAACACACGTAGGTTGGCATCCTAGGGAGTTTTCACAAAGGGATGCAATGAGGACTTGATGAACCTTCCTCCCTTCTTTGGTTTTTGATTTGTTGGCGTCAACATAACGCCGGTAGGCTGAGCCCTAGGGCTTAAGTAGGTTGGTGTCCGAGGGAGTTGATACAAAGGGATGAAATGAGGACTTGATGTAACTTCCTTTTCTTTTTTTGTTTCGTTGGTGCCAATATGGCGTCTGTATGTTGGTGAGATAGCTACCGGTGGCGGTGATTGCGATGAGACCAGAGTTTGTTTAGGCGAAAGCGTATTTAGTGATTCTAGTCTTTGATATCATGTAGCATTTATTAAATTTAAAGCTTATTTTCTTTATTGACTTTATATCGTCTGTATAACATAACGTAGTTATAACTTTAAGCTAACTCTAATTTTATCTCTAGCAACCTAACAAACTAAGGAGCCCAACTAGTTTATTTTATGCCGGGTCCAAAATTGGTTTGAACCGGGTTTATTTCACAATATCTGAGGATGACATTTTCTAGTCAACGTTAATCACTAATCCAAAGACGTCGCTCTGATTAGAGAAAACATATATAAGATATATGGTGGATTTTCTCAACACTAATCTCAGTCTTCCACCTACACCGTTACTTTCCTCTCCTCTTTTCCTTTGAGTGTTCATATGAGAATTCTTCGCCTCCAAGAGAGCTTCCAAATAGAAAGTGAGATTGAGTGCTCGAGTCTTTGAAGACTGCTTGCTTGAATTCTTTAAACATCAATTGTGTGGTCATGAAGAAAATTTTTGGATCTTCAGACTCGTGTTACTTATGTTCTTCTTATTTACTTTCTACGTTATTCTTCTTGTTTTGCACGCTTTACTCTTATTCTTCTGTATTTCTTTATTGTATTAGGATTAAAATCGTATGATGGATTGGATCGATATGAAATCTCAGAGACGTGAGATTTAATCACCCTCTTAACGAACACTGTTTTTGTGTTCTCTTGCAGTCAATTGTTCTGGATTAATCTTTCTATGAGACATTATTTATATATATATATATATATATTATATTTCAGTTTTATTATTTTGTTACGCAAATCATTGTTTAAAATTCAATTATAAACCTAGTTAACAAATTTTATTTTATTTTAAATCTCATATTTGTTTATTCTTTTCCTATACTTTGTGCTTTGGGATTTGCGATCAGCTAAAGCAAAGCCATCCGTACCTTCTATAAGTTGGTTAACAACGTGCAAACCTTCTTACCTTTGTTTTCCTCTTCCATTTGTATCGATATATATTTTTAAAGTAACATTAAAAAAAAAGAGCAAATCTTCATATATTATGCTATTTTCTATCAATTTTAAAATATAATTTTAAAATTTTTAATAAATCAGATCAAATATATATAATTTTCACTGTTAAAAAATATATCCAACTAATATTTTGCGAAAATATAATAAATATTTTTTTTCACAATATAAATCATTTGTTATATACGATTTTTTTTTATTCGGTCATATTTTATTTGTTATCTCATATTGATTATCAAAATGGTTGACAATTTGACAATTTATATAAATAAATAAAAATTAAAAATTAAAGATAAAACAAATCATACGTTTTTTGTTTTTTTGACTAAAATTAAAAATAGTGCTTACTGATATCGGTTAATATCTAGTATGTTGGTCACCGACCTAGTGTTATGTTGGTCTATAATTTGTGGTTTATCAAATAAGGCCTAAAAACCATAAAAATGTACTGTAGTAGCATTATATGATATATCCTTATCAACTTGTGTGTATTTATATGAATATTTGATTTCGAAAGTTTAAATTATTAATACATTGAAATAAATTCAACACATTATTATCAATAAACTAAAAGCATAAAGGTTTTTTAAAAATATATCTTATTTATAAGTGAATTATTATTCATTATAATATAAATGATTTTTTCAACAGTTGAAATTACATTCAAGTTATATTTTTAAATAACACAGAGTGTAATATATACACATAACCATTATATAGAACTCCATTTCATGAACTATATACCACTTAAAAGTTACCAAACAATTTAGTCATAAATTACTACGTGCTGTGTAAATCATGAATAGGAACGTGTTTCACGAATGAGAGAACGTACGTAACTAAAGATAGTGATTAATGATTAGATTAGGCACCAAAAAGAAGTCATTCAGTATTCTTTTTAAATTATTTATTTATTCAAATAAACACGAATAATAGAATATTTCTCACGAGGGGTAATGAACTTTAGTAAAACGACGTAGTAAAGTAATTTGAATCCGACAGTAATAATTCTAATCTTAGAATTCCAATTTGTGTTAAAGCATATTGATTGACGCATTTTAATCTAATCAATCACCGACTGAGGTTACAAACTTACAAATGTGCTTCAATTTTTCTTCTCTCAAATTCACACCATTATTTTGAAACAAAATTTAAATTATAAGTTAATTTTTTTAAAAGATGAACATAATTTTACCTATCGTGATATCGTGCTTGTAGAAAAGTAAATTTCGGTTCTGTTTTGAATTAGAGATTTTAAAAAATCGTTAAAATGAGCTTAGATGAAGTACATGATCAATTATAGTAGAAGGGATGAGGAAGAAGATACATGATATGATGATCTATATATTGTGTTAGAGCTGTTACGGTACAAGTCTATCCATATTGTAGGAATACATGATTTCAAATCGAGTTGCTAAGATATTCGAGTTAAAAGTGTAAGTTTGATTGCCATTTTCAAATTTTAATTTATGTTGTTTTTCATTTTATTGCGTGATTTGAAGTTCTATAAAAGAATTTGTTTGGTATGCGTGCATGAATATAGTGGGGTCAAAAATTAAAATGATTTAATCCAATTGTTAGAGCATATTGTTTAACTAAAATTAGAAATGAACAAATACAAAACGACATAATTTTTATTTATTTTGTAACTGTTACTCCTTCTACATGTTATCGGATCATAAGATCTCTAAACACGCTTTCGCCTAAAAACACTTACTTTCAAAATAACTTTCCTTTACCACCACACCGCAGTATCAGAAATTACTTTGGCCGCCGGTATCATAATCGCTATAGTTATTGGAACGGTAGGACAAGTTATTTCCGCCTTCCCTCCCTTGGTCCCTTAACATCTCAGGACCGTAAAGACATTGACCCTTAAATTGATTATACTCGTTGAATACCTTCTTATCTGCCTTGAATTCCTACCATTCTCATTAAAATCGGATGTTGTTATTATTTGTTTTGACACTAAACATGGGAGTCAATATGAGTGATTCCAAAACCGAATTTTAATTCTGAAATTGTTCATAATTTCATAGGAATAGTATTAAAGAAGCACCAAAAGTGTTAATTGTTGTTTGATTGTATATGTCGGAACGAGTAGAGGTGTTTCTAGTCAAATAACAAACCAAGTTCAACTATTCTGAGTTATTACAAGAATAGGATTCAACTGTTAGTTAAATTTTATTATTTACTGATATGAAGGATGCATTTTATAATTTATCTTTCTTATCCCAATTCTCAAGTGTTAATCAAGTCAAAAGAAAATCTGCAATAAATTTCGAAGTTGATTTAGCGTTTACGTCAAAGTTGATATGCTCATCCAAATCCTTAACTGATAAAACGCAATAATTGAGGTTTTAAGTGATGTTAGGTAAGTCATTATTTTCTCCAATTCATTATCACTTCTTCTTTTTTGTTATTTTGTACAATTAAGTATTTGCCCTTTTTTTTCTTCTTCCATCATTTTGCCTCCACGTCTAGATTGTCACATTCAATCTTGTTACCACAATAAGTGCATCAAGATTAGATAAATATCATATCAAAGGTTCCAATTGCTAACATGTAGAAAGAAAAAGGTAATAGTTTCCCATTGTCATGTTTATGTTTGTTATTTTATTTTTTAAATGAAAATAGATATTACTAAATCTATAATCTATATCTATAATAGTATGCTAAAAGAACTTACGTTTCGCCTACGTCTCGTGTCCTAAGGTCGTCCACCCTAAGATTTTGTTCAACTTATTTACATATTTAACACATTATATATTTAATTATTTGTCATTGTTCATTTATAAAATAAATCCGATTAGATTGTATAAACAACCAACATGTCACGTTACGTTGTAAGACATGCAACGTATGATGTTTTTCAACTTATTTACAGATTTGCCAAAAGATATTTACATATTTGTCATTTTCCTTAAATAAATGTATCCATATTTCTAAAAGATATAAAAACATAAAATGTTCTCAACTCAATTTAAATTATAATTAAATTTATAATCAATATCCGATAAATAATAATATGTCAAAGTTATAATACTAAAATATTTTTAATTTTAGAAGATACAGTTATCTATTTAAAAACAAAGTGAACACGATTTTAGATTTAATGTGATTCTAAAATTTTGATTTTAGTAATTTTCTTAACAAGTAAAGAATTTACTTAAAAACATTTTGTTATAGGTCGTTCATTTATAAAATATTTTTAATTGTGTATGTACCATAAAAATTGTAATTCGAAGTCGAAAGATAAGAAGGAAACATTTCCACATGGCATGAGTTACATCAATAGCTAAGATCCATGAATGGAGTCGTATGACGTATTATGCATGGCTGCATGTGGAAGATCACGTGACATGCCATAGATTGTGTATATATTTGGATAAGCATCCATGTTTAAGGCTAATCATGCAACAAATGCCATCATCATTTGTTGGTGGTTGGAAGAAATTTCAATATCTACAATGTTGTGCTTCTATAAGTCAATTCCTCCATACTTTCCTGCTCTTAACGTCGGTGTATTCCAATTCACTTTCTTCTCTCTAATTCTACTAACAATATTAGGCTTGTATAAGGTTGTTTTTCAGTTTAGGATCGACTGTATCCGGACCGAAAAGTTCTTAATGGATCAGATATGGAGCAATTTTTTAAGCCCGATCTCAAACCAATTGAACCAAATATGTTTAAAAAGCAAATTGGCTTTCTTTGGCTAAATTGTCCAAACCGGACATGAATAATCATTCCACGACGGAAACTTTTTTATAGAGGTCCAGTTTGGATTAAAAATATGAACAACCCTGCCTCGTATGTCTAGTGTTCAAGATCACGAGATGTTCGAACCTTTAACAAGGGGTGCACACATTTGGACCGGACCAGACCGGAAAATCGGATTGGACCTGAAAACTGAACTGGACCAGAAAACCAGACCGGACCAAAAATTATGGTCCGGTCCGGGACCGTAACTGTAAAATTCAGGTCCGGCCGGTCCATAATATTACGGTCGGTCCTGGACCATAATATTTCGGTCCGGACCTTAGTCTTTTTAAATATTTTTGAACAGGAATTGCATATGTTTCCGTCCGGTCTAGTCCGGTTCAAACACAAACCGGACTTATTCCATACAAAAAAAATATTATTTTTGAAAAAATTAATACGGTTCAGACCGGGCCGTGGTGGACCGGGCCGTTACGGTCCGGTCCATGGACCGTTTCATACAAAAAATGAAACAGTCTAGGACGGGACGGTCCGTGGGTTTACGTTCCGGTCCGTACCGTTTGAACAGCCCTACCTTTAACCTTAATATTATTTCCTACCCACGGTCGATGATGATCACCGACATGATAATGTTGCAAGCATGTGTGACATTTTTATCAGCTAAGAGTTTATGTAAAGTCTAAAAGTTTTAGATATAAATTTCAATGTTAGATTTGAAGGACCAAGTATGAGTGATATTTAGTTATATGAATAACGGTGATGTTTTAGGGTGAATTTGTGGAGGGTGTGCTTAAATCTCTTAATGGTTTATCTTATGGGTTAAAAAAGTTATTGTAAAAGTATTTGTGTCTTTTTATTTTTTTAAGTCCGATTTTATCCTTAATAATTCTCTAATTAACTTCTAAAATACATTAAACACAATAATTTGTCCACGTTCATTGACCGTGTTAGTTTGTGTAAGTTTTTGTTCGTATGAATTATGTAATTTTCTTTTTAACATTTTTTAATAAATATTGATATAATTTACTTATAATGTATTGCATAATTTACACAAATATATTATTAGTATATTATTAGCTAACAAATTAAACATTTTGAAATTTGACAACTATTTATATTTACAAATCATCTACACGAATTTTTTTTCCAATGTTATGATTATTTACACAAACTGAATACAAACTATTTAAACTTGACAACACAAGTTAATAAAAAAAAAAAAAAACTATATAAACTCAAATTGCTATGAAAAAAAATACACGATGCAAACTTTATTTAATAACACATCTACATGAAAAAAATAAATAAAAAGAAGATAAAATTTTAATTACACAAATACAGTCAAATACAGGATAATGATAAGGAAGATAGCCCTTGTTGGACTTACAGCGGATTGGGGGAATACTCTATCAGTTCGGGTTACCAGTTTATCAAATTTGGTAATGAAACTCTCCCCTCTAATTCGATTTACTGTACAATTTGGAGTCTAAGAGTCCCTGAGAAGATCAAATCTTTCTTTTGGCTTGCTGCTTTGGGATGTATTTTAACGAATACTGAAAGATTCCGTAGGCATATTACCAGCGATCCATGTTGCGATATTTGCCCTGGGGCCACTGAATCGTTGATTCATGTGTGCAGAGACTGTAATATTGCCTCTGCCTTTTGGAGATCCATTGTCTCTTCAGATAAAATTGAGGAGTTCTTGGTCATGTCAGAGACGGATTGGTTCACTGCAAACATTACAGATGACAATATGAATCAGAATGGTACTCATTGGAACACTATCTTTGCCTATGGTGCTTGGTGGTTGTGGAAGTGGAGGTGCTCCAGGGTGTTTTCCGGTCAGTCCCCTCTCCCGTGACAGGATCTGTTCATTATGAATCAAGTCAATGAATATGGGAAGGAGATGGTCAATAAGAAGCTCATGGGTGGTCGAGATAACAAGAAGGAAATCTCCGTACAGTGGTTAATTTAGACCGCGCAGTGGTTGGGTTAAATGGAATAGTGACGGGGCTGTCAAACAGGGAAGTGGGATCGCTGCTGCGGGGGGTGTTGCGGGACGAGGATGGTCAGTGGATCCATGGTGGAGTACATAACATCGGAATATGCTCAGTTCCGCTTGCGGAGCTGTGGGGAGTGGCTTTAGGTTTGGAGGTTTGTTGGAATCTGGGGTTCAAGAAGGTTGAGTTTGAGTTGGATTCTTCTTTAGTGGTGAGTTTGCTCAACAAGGAGTTAGCTCGATTGCATCCACTTGCTAGTCTGGTAGATCACTGCCATGGCTTTATTCGTAGGAACTAGCAAGTTCGGTTCCGACATATTTATCGCGAGGCAAACACAATGGCGGATTTTCTCGCTAATTTTGCTTTTAATTTCCCGATTGGGGTGCATCTTCTTATTACCCCTCCGTCAGAAGTTTTACATTTGATTTCAAACGATATTATGTGTACCAGTTTCACCCGTTTTGTTGTTGATTTTACTTAATTAGAGGCGCGTTGCACAGAGGGGTTACCCTCGTTTCTTACCCAAAAAAAAATAAAAATACAGTCAAATACACTAGTTCATTCAGTTAACCAAATACATTTAAATTATAATTACACAAATTCATCAAAGAAAAATTAGTCTCAATTTTGATTACACAACACATCTCGTAAACTCAATCCAAGGTACAAATTATTTAAGGAAAAAGTATCCTTAATTAACTTTTTTAAAAAATTCACATAAAGATTAAAAAATTAATTTCCTTTATAAAATTTAATAAAGGTAGAAGTCTATTTAGGAAAAGGAATTTCATTACTTAGCTCTTTGTTTTTACATAAAACCTACAAATATTTACTCAAAGTATAACTAAGTATTTATATAGATGTAAAAAGAATAGAGCCTATTTTATTAATATTGAAACTTATAAAAAAGAGCCAATTTCCTCGATATTTTATGTATTAATATTTTGGGTATATCAAAATTAATATCTTTTGAAGTTACTACACCAAATATCAATACGAATAAACAATATATATATATATATAGGTGTATAATATTTGGTACCCAGATCCTGTATGAATACCAAATAGGCCCGAGTTGATTCACAACATAATAATAAGAAATGCAAGTTTGGGTTAGTTAATTTTCATCTCTAAACTTTGATAAGTATGCAATAAAATACACAGTTCTAGCTCAATACCAGTATACCACCCCAACTACAAACAATCAATTTACGAATTTTTAAAATTTAACAAAATAGGCAGCCATAACTGAGCTTGCTCCAAGGGTCATATTAATTTCTGAGAGATGCACCTTCAACCATATAGATCAGATCATACTGTCATCTAGCTTACTTCAAACATTTGCTTCTTGGCCCATAACGAAGCTCGTACAAGTAAGGCTTTTCATTTCGAGCCACTGAATGACATGCCATTGGAGTCACTTCAGTCTCAACATCCATCTGAAAGAATTAGAACAATATCTTCTGAGCTTGATTCCTTCCACTCGGATGAAGTACGTACGGTAATGAGCTTCATGATGATAATCAATCCAAGGACAAAAAACACAATCTCTAAGCTAATAGATGATTAAGGCAATATTTTAATGTCCATTCGAGTTATCTGCATGTTTTTTTTTATCTCAAGCTCTGGACCATCTGATGTTACATCATATACGTTGCTCCTAAAGTTATTGCTGCAATGATTGAAGAACGACTAGATGGATGTTGTTCTCCAACGATTATTGTTGTAGATTGGTTTTGCAAAAAGAAAAAAAAAAATTGTGTTTGTGGTGATTCTTATTCCTTCAACATCTTATTGATCGAGGGACATGTTAATTAACTCGAGTTCTATTCTTTTCATATATATTCGGCGTTGGTGAATTATCATTTCTTGTCTCTCGAGCAATGTCTTTTTACACATGTGTAACAACCTAATTCTGGAAATTCAGGATGTCACTGGTTATGACCTAACAGTAGGTCCCGGACTAAGTTTGACATTCACTAATCATAATGACTAAGTATGACATTCACTAATCATCATGATCCCTCTAGGTTCCAGGGTTTCATCCATCGCTAACATTCCGCTCTAATTTCATACGGTTCCTCTCCGATTCAAATCTCTAAACCAAGCATTCACTAATTTATTCCATCTCTAATTATCCGAAAATAATAATAATGATAATTATTAAATTCCGGGATTAACTTTAGATCGGGTTTCGATTCTCACCTACCGGGTGGCGCCAGCTGACATCGATTTGGTGAAGCAAGAGGTTGCCGGTTCAAGTGACTGGGCGTGCAAATTGGAAGGGAAGGCGCAACAAGGGAATTCACTAGTCTCGGGTTCGAGTCTTCCTGGAGGAAAAGAAAACGCTGGTGGGTAAGGAGGTCGGGAGTACGATCATCATCAAAGACATAAAACTGGAATTAAACAACCTAACATGGGGATCCAGATTCGAGACTTGCCAACCACAAAATTATAATAATGATAATTTATTCCATCTCTAAACCAAGCATTCACTGCGAGCATCCCACAATTCTCATCACTCAACCGTTTATCATTTCATGTGACCATTACAGGGGGAAGTGAGGAGGAGAGTATGCTTACCGTGGCGTCGGCGTGAAGGAGAGGTGGTGGAGAGGGGCAGTGAGAATTGCGCCAGCGTGCCGGTGGTGATGTATGACTATAATTTTCAAATGGGGTTTTAGTTTGACAGGTTCTGCTTTTCTATTTTGTTTGGGTGGGGTTTTAGATTTGTTGCCTATTTTATATGATTAAGAATATTGGTACTTTATTTAAAGATTTTAATTAGGGGTGGTATGCCTGTAATCTACTCTCCTGCTTTCTCTTCCTCTTATAATCTTCTTAATGATGTCATCCTTCAACTTCAACTTGGTAAATAGACAATTTACTTTTCTAGGAAAGAAGCCATACACTTCACCATATACAGCTGAGTTTTCCTTAGGATGATTGTAGTTTATAATTATGTTACACCCAAGTCCAAGTCTCTTAGAATTATGTTACACTCTAAGTCCAAGTCTTTTCAAGGGCTTAATCTCTTTGTTATGTTAATAATCAATAGGTTATACATATATGTACTACAACTTCAACTTCTTGTACCATTTATCCCTATAACACATATACTTGAATGCCTATGCATTAGTTAGTGGCTTAGGACTTGTTTGATAGTGTACAAGTGCACTTAAAATGTTAAGTGATTCCTGACATGATTCAAACATAACCTAAGATGCAACTTATGTGTATGGTGATCTTGTATATTGTGCCACTATGGGAAACTTAATAAGTTTCAGGTGTCATATGTATATATGTGTAATATGTGGGTTAGCCGTTGTAATCTCATGTTGTTGAGTCTTTTGTGTTGCTGGGCTTGCTTGATCCGGCTTACTACTGGATTAATGAAATCACGTGATGTCTTCACGTGATGTTGCTGTCTCCTCTTAACCCTAGGTATAAAAGCTTCACTGCAAAGCCTTGGAGGTATTGTACAGCCCTCAGCCGATTCTGAAGTTCCTCTTCTCCTCAGAGTGAAAGAGAGAAAGAGAGAAGAAAAGAGAGAAAAGTGAGTAGCGATCTTGTGTGTTTCGTGGGAAGTTCAGATATGGGTCACAAGCTTCATTGGAAGCTTGTATCTAGTTGCGTTGGCATCATCTGACTTCTGTTATCTTGCTGTTCTTGTTGAGTTTTTCTTCTTGGTTAGGGTTTACTAGTCTTGATTTGAAGTTGTTGTTACTTGTAATCAAACGTTCTATCTACCTAGTGGATTGGGACGGATTTTCCCTCCTGAAATCCCGCATATTAGGGTTTAACCCGAACTGCGTCACCAAATCTTGTTTGTTGGTTAGATCTGTTGTTTTTAGTAAGATCACTATAGATCTGTCGTTTTTGTCGAAACTTGTTCATATCTAGTTTATCAATTTGGTATCAGAGCTTTTTTATAGTCTTTTAAAGAACTTCAAAACCCTAGTTTGTGTTCTGTGAGTCTGAAAGTTTTTTGATCCTGTCTTTGCTTCCGCTGATGATCTTACTCATCGAGTCAAAAGTGTTTTACTAGTCTTTTGTGCCTTTTAAAACCTTTTTTTACCAAACAAACACTCTGAGATTGAGAAACTTAAGTGTTCTCAATCTTGTTCTTGGTTTTTTGTTTTGAAAAACTCAAAGAAAAACCAATATCTGACATCTGGGATCTTGTTCTTGTGAACAAGGGACTATGTCAAAGAATACAGTCCGGATAAAGCCCTATGATGGCACTTCAGACTTTGCCATATGGCAGCTGAAGTTGAGGGCTATTCTCATTAGAGAAAAAATGCTGGAACACAGTCCAGGGAAAATTTCCAGTTGACACTTCACCCGATAGAAAGGTGGAACTGGAGGAGCAAGCACACTCTGAAATATTCATAAGGCTATCTGATGATGTAGCCCGACAGGTTGTAAGTTTTACTGATCCCTCTCTGTTATGGAAAAAATTAGAAGATTTGTACCTTAGAAAATCATTGCCTAGTAGGATATCTTTGCTATGTAAACTGTTTAATTTTAGAATGGATGTTCACATGTCTCTGCAAGATAACTTGGATATATTTTTGAAATTAACTCAGAACTTAGAAAGATGCAATGATAAAATCTCTGATGATCATGCTACTATTCTTTTGTTAAATTATTTGCCTGCTCAGTTTGATAACTTTAAAGATGTTATACAATATAGTCAAGATGAAATATCTAAGGATAAAATTATTGAGTCAATTGTCCAGAAAAATGAAAGCATGAAAGTGTTTAAGATTAAATCTGGAAATAAAAATGAAAATCAAACTGAAGCTCTTGTGTTTAAAGGTAAAAAGAATTTTAAAAGAGAAAATGACACAAAGAAAATTTTTCTTAAGGACAAACCTGAAAATAAAGATCATAAAGATAAATCTAATAATAAATGCTTTTATTGTAGTAAACTGGGACATTTCATAGATGAATGTAGGAAGAAAAAGAAGGATGAGTTAGAAAATAAAGATAAAAATGCTCACTCTGCTTCTGTGTTTGAGTATGACTATCCTTGTGAACTTCTTCTTTGCTCCAGTTTATATGATGATAATAATAAAAGCATGATTTTAGATGTTGCTTGTGACTTTTACTACTCTAATAACCTGCTTATGTGTGACTTTACAAACCATGCTCAAGATAATAATTCATGGATTTTAGATTCAGGATGTACTATGCATGCTACATCTAATAAACATTTGTTTAAAAATCTACATTTATATGATGGTGGTGATGTTATGCTAGGAGATAATTCTTCTTTAGCTGTTAAAGGCATAGGAAATATTCCTATGATCATGCATGATGGTAAAGTCAGAATCTTACAAAATGTAAGATGGGTGCCTAAGCTTAGAATAAACTTGTTATCAGAATCTGTTTTTGATGATCTAGGCTGCACTATACACACTAAAAATGGGGTTAGACAAGTCAGTAGGCATGGAGTTGTCTTAGTTAAGAGTGTCAAAAAGGGTGGCTTGTACCATGTAGTTACCTCATCTGAAATCAATCTAACTAAAGATAAAAATCATATGACTTTGTGGCAAACTGTCCTTTTACATAGTAGACTAGGACATATAGGAAATAGAGGTTTACACAGCCTTTATAAACAAGGCTTGCTAGACCAAAAACCTTCAACCATAACCTTCTGTGAGAGTTGTATAATTGGTAAAAAATCCAAACATAGTTTCACTACATCCAGTTACAAAGCTGATCACCCTTTAGAATATGTTCACTCTGACCTTTGGGGGCCTGTACAGGTTGACCCTGTAGGAGGAAAGAGATATTTTATCTCTTTCTTAGATCATTTTTCCAAAAAAGTCTGGATATATCTTTTAAAAACTAAAGATGAGTCATTTGAAACTTTTAAAAATTGAAAAACCCTAGTTGAAAATCAAACAACTCATAAACTCAAATGTCTTAGAACAGACAATGGTCTTGAGTTTTGTAATAATGAGTTTGACTCATTCTGTAAAGTGGCTGGCATCCGGAGACACTTGACTGTCCCAGGTACCCCACAACAGAATGGTAATGCTGAAAGAATGAATAGAACCTTGCTTGAAAAGGCCAGATGTATGTTAGACAATTCTGGCTTAAAGCCAACTCTATGGGGTGAAGCTGTTACAACAACAGCTTACCTCATTAATAGATCTCCCTCCTCTGTAATTGACTTTAAAACTCCTCAAGAAATGTTGACCTCCAGGAAACCCAACTTATCATACCTTAGACCTTTTGGATGCACTGCCTATGCACATATAGTGCAAGGTAAGCTGCAACCAAGGGCTATAAAGGGAGTTATGCTTGGCTATCCTGAGAATGTTAAAGGGTATAAAATTCTTTTAATTCAACCTGGAGGTTACAAAGTGATCACCTCCAAGAATGTGACTTTCAATGAAAATGAGTTTTATTTTAAGGAAAAACTAACTACAAGTTCTGAGCCTACAGGTGATTAAGGTGAAGTGCCTATACACTTCTACACTCCCAGTGAAGCTCCACTTAATACTGAAGTGGAGTTTGACATAGGAGATTACTCTATTGAGGGTTCTGAGGAGCCTAATGTAAGCTTGGAGCACAATACCAGCTCACAAGCAAACAATGGAGATTCTCATTCTGCAATGAATGATCACACAGCTAATGAGCACATACAACCATTAAGGGAGGGTAATTCTGATTCTTTCTTGTTTAATAATAATAGTTCTCCTGATAATATAGTGTCTAATGATCATGCTTCTGATGTGAATGATATAAATGATATGTCTGATAAGCATGCTTCATCTTCATCTATTTCTGATGCTTCTGAAAACACTAAAAACTATCAACTAACTAGGGACAGATTGCCTAGAACTATTATACCTAATAGAAAGTATCATGTTGCTAATGTTGTTGAATATGCTCTGTTGACTGCTAATGTTGTGTCACATCCTTACACTCCTGAGACTTATGAACAAGCTATTAGTTGTCCTGATGCTAAGAAATGGGTGATTGCTATGAATGATGAAATTGCCTCTATGCATGCTAATAGTACTTGGATTTTGTCTGATAAACCTGAAAAATCTAAACTCATACAGTGTAGATGGATTTATAAAATAAAAGAAGGGACAAATATAGATGAGCCAACCAGATTTAAAGCTAGATTAGTTGCTAAGGGTTTTACACAGAAAGAAGGTCTTGATTATAATGATATATTTGCTCATGTGGTTAAGTATAAAACTCTGAGACTTTTACTTGCTATGGTTGTTGTCTATGATTGGGAATTAGAGCAGATGGATGTTAAAACTGCCTTCTTGCATGGTGACCTAGTTGAAACTATATATATGTCTCAACCAAAAGGTTTTGTTGATATAGATAGACCCAATGCTGCATGTTTGCTTAAAAAATCTATCTATGGTCTAAAACAGTCTCCACGACAGTGGAACTTGAAGTTTGATGCTTGTATGATTAAACTGAGATTTGTTAGAAGTGAATATGATACTTGTCTGTATTTTAAGAACATTAAAAAATCATGCTCCTTTGTATGTTTTACTATATGTTGATGATATATTGATTATTTCTTCTTCCAAAGCTCTTATTACTGGTGTCAAGCATGACCTTAAAAATAACTTTGATATGAAACACCTTGGAAATGCTAAGAAAATATTAGGCATCAATATCATAAGAGATAGGCCTAATAAGACCATGCTGTTATCCCAAACTAATTATGTACAAAAGGTGTTAGTTAAATTTCACATGAAAAATTCTAAATCTGCACCTGTTCCCTTAGGAGGGCACTTAGATTTTCTCTAAGAAAGACTGTCATACTTCTCCTGAAAGTAAAGCAAAAATGTTGAATGTACCTTATGATATTGTTGTTGGTTCTTTGATGTATGCTATGCTTTGTACTAGACCTGACCTAGCCTTTGGTATAAGTGTCCTAAGTAGGTTCATGTCTAATCCTGGTTTGTTACATTGGGATGCTATGAAGTATATGCTGAGATACTTGAATGGAACCAAAAATAAGTGCTTAGTTTATAAAAAACACAGTTCTGTTGATGAGTTGTGTGGATATGTTGACTCTGACTATGCTAGTAATAAAGACAATAGGAAATCTACTACTGCTCTGTTTTTTACTTGGGCTGGTAATTGTATTTCCTGGAAATCTCAACAACAGTATGTGGTTGCCTTATCTTCAACTGAAGCTGAATATATGGCTACTACTGAGGCTGCCAAAGAAGCTACTTGGCTTAAAGGTTTACTTGAGGAAATTGATAATAAATCCTATATACCTGTTATTAATATTGATAGTCAAAGTGCTATTTATCTCTGTAAGGATCCTATGTATCATGAAAGAACTAAGCATATTGATGTTAGGTTTCATTATATTAGAAAGAAAGTGAAACACAAGCATATAATTGTACAGAAGATTAAAGGTGATCTAAATCCTTCTGATTTTGGTACTAAGATTGTCACTGCTGATAAATTTGCTTACTGCAGGAATTTTCTACATATCTATGATGTACACTGAGATATGTGGAGCTATGGATTGATGAAGGACAGGAGAACCACCAGTCCACTACTGGAAGATAGAACTGTGATACCTGTTGATTAGGAGGGCATATTGTTATGTTAATAATCAATAGGTTATACATATATGTACTACAACTTCAACTTCTTGTACCATTTATCCCTATAACACATATACTTGAATGCCTATGCATTAGTTGGTGGCTTAGGACTTGTTTGATAGTGTACAAGGACACTTAAAATGTTAAGTGATTCCTGACATGATTCAAACACAACCTAAGATGCAACTTATGTGTATGGTGATCTTGTATATTGTGCCACTATGGAAAACTTAATAAGTTTCAGGTGTCATATGTATATATGTGTAATATGTGGGTTAGCCGTTGTAATCTCATGTTGCTGAGTCTTTTGTGTTGCTGGGCTTGCTTGATCCGGCTTACTACTGGATTAATGAAATCACGTGATGTCTTCACGTGATGTTGCCGTCTCCTCTTAACCCTAGGTATAAAAGCTTCACTGCAAAGCCTTGGAGGTACTGTACAGCCCTCGGCCGATTCTGAAGTTCCTCTTCTCCTCAAAGTGAAAGAGAGAAAGAGAGAAGAAAAGAGAGAAAAGTGAGTAGCGATCTTGTGTGTTTCGTGGGAAGTTCAGATATGGGTCACAAGCTTCACTGGAAGCTTGTATCTAGTTGCGTTGGCATCATCTGACTTCTGTTATCTTGCTGATCTTGTTGAGTTTTTCTTCTTGGTTAGGGTTTACTGGTCTTGATTTGAAGTTGTTTTTACTTGTAATCAAACGTTCTATCTACCTAGTGGATTGGGACGGATTTTCCCTCCTGAAATCCGCAGATTAGGGTTTAACCCGAACTGCGTCACCAAATCTTGTTTGTTGGTTAGATCTGTTGTTTTTGAGTAAGTTCACTATAGATCTGTCGTTTTTGTCGAAACTTGTTCATATCTAGTTTATCACTCTTGTAATCGACAATTAAAAGCAATGGGATTGAATGAATGAGCAAATAATATAAGTTATGCTGGTAAGATGAAAAAGTATGCACAAGAGAGAAAATGCCAGAGAGGCAAAATTAAAGTCTAATGAGTTTCTAATACAAAAGAAGTTTTTGTTTACTCAAACAAAGCTCTTACAAAACAAGACGGGTTTTGTAAGAGCTTTGTTCGTAGTCTCCCCCTTTACCCATATAACTTGATTGAACATGTCTGGTAATGCCATTTGGTTTGTCTTGACAGATCCTAATACAAATGAATGTGTGATTTGCTTTGAGCAGACATTATTATGCCCAAAGGGACTTGGTGCTCTATGGTTAAAGACATGCTGTCAAATTAAGCAATGGTACAGGTACAAAATATATGCTGAGGAAGTTTTTTGGGAATGATACAGGAAAGTAGAGATCAAGTGATAGAGTTGGAAGATAGTTTGTCTATGAGATTTGATTGTATGGAGATTTCTGTCTCCTCTTTCCTTCTGTGTATCATATATGGTTTCTTTCATTTTACTTGCTTCTAAGATCCAAATACAACATTTTGTTAGGCAATATGGCTTGCCTGTTGCTCTTTTTATGTTCTAAATTTAGCAAAGACTACTGTTTGCGGATTTTGATATGATAATCATTCTTGGTGGGATGGATTATATGAGCCGCCGAATCTTCAATTGAGCGAGTAACTTACTGATTAGCCCTTTTTCTCTTTCCATTCACATGATTTGGGTAAAGTTGGTGTCAGCTTATTCTTGTGCAGGTTATATTCGATTTCCCATTTTTGGCACTTCTTGCTATTGGAGGTTCATTAGCCGGTTCATTATTATGATTCTTGAATGTAATATTTCCCTTCCTGATCATATTTTAAGTCCAGTTTATAATGATATTAAGAGATTTTTGCCACTGATATTAGATATTTGTGTTTTGAGTCTGAATTTTGGAATTTCAAGGCTGTGTTTATATCATGGATGCATACAAGGTTTACTGGTCAACTTGTGTAAATGGAGTACACACTGGAAAAATAGTTCTTCGTCTTGTTGAAGCTATTGGTAAGAATTGCATTCAACTATGCTAATTGCCATCTAAATTTTACACGATTACCTGAAAGGATGGAGAACACATGCCTATTCACATGAACTGAAGTAATTTCACTTTTATATATATATATATTTATATTTATTCACTGATCTTCAGTTTTTGCTCTTATGTGTTCTGCTCGAGTTTTAGCACATATCACATCTAGAAAACTTTTGTGCTTGTGCAGATGTTTGTTTAGCTGGAACAGTCTCATATTCGAGTTTCAGTTCAAGCAAGGTATTCCTCCTAACCCTTTTCCCTCTCCTCTTCTCCTTATTTGATTGAATCCCACCTAAATTAGTGTTAATTTTAGGCATTTTGTTTTCTTGGAAAAAAGAAAAGGAAAAGAACAAACCAATTCGATTGTTTGATTACAGATTATGAGAGGGGTAAAGAAAGCAAATCATGTTTGGATCTGGAAAAAAAAGTTAGCCAATCCTTCAAAACACCTCTATTGTATATTTTTTTCCTTCTACTTAATACCTTTTATTTTTGTTGTTCCATTGCAGAAGCTGTGGACATGTATGATAATAATCTTTTAATTACTGGGCAAATTCAGCGAAAATAAAATATACAAATTTATAGAAGGAGAAATGCAATGCCAAAAATTATATAAAGTCTATTCACATTTGTGTTTCCATCTCACTACTCCTTATGCTGATTTTTTCTCTCTTTTTTTGTCAATAGTCAGATGGTGCATAAAGCCCTAACTACAAGCGAAGACACTGATAGTATGATTTCGTCTTTGGAGCTACAATGCTATGATAATCTCATGAAGTAAGTCCCTTTGTACGATCATTATCAACTGTCTTGGCCTTTGGCTATTGCATATCAAGGTGAGTGTTGATTATCCTTTAAAGTGACCACCATCACTCAACAAACTTTCACTCACCCTTCAAAAATGGATAGTTCAAACTGAACCTTTGACTTGCTGGGTTCCACTCAATCTCTTTTGGTGATTGACAGTTCTTCTAAGCAGTTTGCAGCAGTTTCAAGTGTTTCATGGCAATGGTTTTGTTATATTTTTATAACGAAATTCTACAAACATATCTTTTTGCATATGTGTGGTTACTTCACTTGTTATGCCATATGATGAATATGTACTGGATTTTACATATGAAAGGATGCAAATGTTCTTTTGCAGCTTGATCCAACAACTGCGAAAATCCTTCATGGAGACCAGTGACTCCAATGATGCAAGAAATGTATGGAATTAATTTTTTCCAGCTGTATCTCTCTCTGAGATATTTAGCATATTCTATACAATTTAGCATGCTTGTCTATGTCCATTTTGTAATATGTTTTTCATATTGACAAATGGGTTTTGACTTTGCTGGCAAGACTGTCTGCACTGCTGTATGGGTAGGTGTTGTTTCATTGTTCATGGAGTTGCTAGGTTTCTCAATACAGAACTGGCTAATTGCTGAGGGGCTCGGAACTGTGTTGTTGACCCTTGCCAAGTGGGGTATAAATTCTCTCTGTTAGTCTTTACTCTGGACAATCTAAGGTTTTGCATCATTTCCATTCACATTTTGTTTATCTTCTGCTAACCTTCGTCTGTTTGTTTTCATGCATCCAGATATTCACAAACTTCCTGTCTAGTGTGATAATCCATACAGCCATAATTAGAGGGGATTGATATATGGAAAGCTCTCTAGAAGGATATCCGTGTATATCCTTTCCACGATCCATTTTTAAAAAAAAATGTGATTTACAGATTAATCGATCATTTCTTCTTTTTAATATCTGAAAAATATTTTTTAGTGGTGCTAATTTTTGATGAATGCAATAAAAGTTATTCTAGGCACCTAAGGTTATATCTTTCACTTCTGTTACTTTCTCAGATGCAGCTGTAACTTCTAAGTTCTAACTTCTAACTATGACTGATTCCCGTCCTTTCAGCATATTGTTTGGTGGTCACCAACCATAATTAGAGGGGATGACCGCGAGGCAATTCATATTCCAAATCACAAGTTTACTGTCAGTGTTGTGAGGAACCTCATCAGAAATCTCATTGGCGGATCAAGACTCACTTTGCCATCAGTCATTTGGATGACCGCGCAGCAATGCGGCGTTGAGATCGGACAGTTTAGGAGATCTGCAGTCCTGGTTAATGATTGAATACACTCGGGCTTCTTAGCTGTTAAATTTTGGGAGGAGAGATTGCAGTAGGTTCTTGGCATGGTTGATGATGAGTGCTTAAGGCTTCTAGTTGTTAGTTGATATGTGCTTTCATACCAATTTTTCTGGTTTCCACCTTCTATTCTTATGTGTACATACAAACTTAGGGGCTGCAGAAAATACAACAGCCTCAAATGCATAAACGAAGCACACATTATGGTTGATTTGTCTTCTTGATCTTTCCCGGTGCCATTTTGTTATATGCCTTATGAATTACAGTATGTTGTGATCAATTTCCGATGTGATGTACAATGAACATTGGTAAATTTCTCAGTTTAAAATAAGTTCAACATAATCAACAGACTCAACACAGAGAATCATATATCATTTTCTAAAATGGGGAAATGTTGAACTTATTTCAAAAATTGAAGTGTAGACACCGGTAAGTTGGCGATCATAGAACATTGGTAAAATAATATATTGATTTATGACGACCCTTCGTACAATAATTACAAGAGAATGAAATGGAATAGTAAAGATTGCAAAATAAAATAATATAAACTAGCCTAAAATAAAGAGATAATATTCTTATTCATCTAATAATCTAATATCATTAACTGAGGGATCCATCAATACCCATCGAAAAACACATTTAGAGGGTAAATTTCTCAGTTTAAACAAGCCAGTAAGCTTGTTATACAACAGCACTGTCACCAAATAGGCTCCAGTCATTTACCTTGAAGTTGGAAGCCACGAGCTTGAAAACATCAGCCATAGGTGTCAAACCAGATTGTGCAGCCGGTGCAGTAACTCCAGAGCCCACTGTACTGGCGCTTTCACTCAATGGGCTGCACAATGCAGAATCAACAAGTCAATAAAAAGAAATTTAAAAAACTAAAGGCAATGATTGTTAAGGGCAAACCCATACTTTATAACAAGAGGCTCATAGGCTGTTATCAATACATCGGTTCCAACTCCTTTCAGTCGCAGGTTAGCCAGATATACCTGTGATCAACGTTAAGGAGTATATATAATCAATCAACTACAAAATAGGATTAAACTAGAACCCTATTTGAGAAAGAAAGAAGAACTTACTTTTACAATGTTTTGAGCTTCTCTTCCTTGTCTTCCCTTAGAAACTGCCTGCAGCATATAGCAAAAGTTGAAGCAAATAACAAATGCGGAAGTATCCGGTGAGCTGTATTTCAGCCAAAACAAACACAAAAAGATGGACCACATTTTCAGTTGCATACACCAAATTTCGGTCTTTGCTTTTAAAACTTCAAATTCCTTGATATTATCTAGGTTATAGTAGTTGCATCCACTGAATCTATGCCATCCATTACATGACACAATAAAAGCAAAAATAAAATTAGCTAAAGCAAGGATTTTCTAGTGATCTGATTGAACACCAAAAACTTTAAGAAACTAAATATAATAATAGGCTAACACGAAAGTTATGAGCCATTAGACTTCTTCACACATTCTGTAAGACTTGCATACCATTTGGCCAACAGCAGTTGTTGCAACAGATGATATGTTCCTATAAGACAATCCAGGAGCCTCGAAAACACCTGACTTCTCAATCACCTGGATAGAAAGTAAAACAAAAATTAACAAAAACAAGTTAGACTTGTTACTTTGTTAGTAGCAAGAAGCTTGTGCAAATTTGGAACAGTAGACACTCTCACCATGTTCAGCTTTTATATGCACTACTACCAAGTTATTTGTTGGTTGGCACATGAAGAAAGAAATGCTCACGACTTTGCAGCAAACAAGGAAACACTCAAAAAGCATACATTAGATATGTTAAAGAGTTGGGTAAAAAAAACTATTTTTTACAGACCGGAGAGCGATTGCCAAAGTTTGGTTACATTGATTAAGAATATACACAGTACATGTTCAATAGATATCAACTTTTATGACAGTGTCATGTGGAATTTTGTACATAGAGATGTTAACAAGTAGCACATTTCTTTGATCAGAGAGGAATAGCGGTAGCAGTTAGTGTTTGGGAAATTGTCTTTCACAACTCGTGTTTTATCATTGCTGCGATTTCATGTATAGAAGCAAGTTCATGTGGAACCACTAAAAATCTAACTATAACGGGCAATAATGGAAGAAAAAAGTTGTCAACTTCAGTGCCTACCAATAACACATATACACATTACACACTATTATGAAAACACATAAACACTAAAAATAGCATAGCAAGCAATTAGGATTAGATTAAAGATGCCATAACCAAAAAGGAACTCAGAACTAACCATGCCACTTTCAGCATCCTGTTCAGTGCCCAGGTCTTGGAGAAACCAACTAGCACTGTCATTGTCAGCGACATCATTCTTGAATTCTAAAAGCTCGAAAATTAGACTCTCATCTCGAGCAGGGTCAACAAACACTTCCTTAAAGAGATAAGAGAAATCCATAAATTCCAAACAAGAACTATAGCAAAACAAAATAATTGAAATCTCCTCAAAGTGAAAACACTAATCCTAAAATGCTAACCTGATTATCAGGAACTTGACGAATATTGCTCACATCCTGTAAATTGGATACCGAACGAAGCATAGAAAAAGAAAGTCATCGATCTTTAAACGAAGCTAACGAATTCGGTTTTGAAACTGTTAATAAGAAGAAATTTATAAACAAATGGCTGACCTCAAATCTGAAAGGAAAAGAGCAAGAGATAGCGCCACCGAACAACGGCCGTTCAAGATACTGATCAGCAGACATCTCCAAAACCGTTAAGGAGCACAACTAGCAATTCTTCTAGACTATTTAACAACAAATCAGATCCAAAATACAACTATAAACATCGACAATCATGAGCCACGATCCCACAATTACAAAATGCACAAAAATAAACAGAAGAGTGGAAGGTTCAAAATAACAAACCTGGAGGAGAAAGGAGGTTTAGGTTTGTGAGAGAGAAGTGAGAGAATAGTCGGGGTTTTATTGAGCTTAAAATCGCGTCAATTTATTGAGCTTAAATTCGCGTAGAATACACGCAGTACGATATTTAAGGGTTTTATTGGGCTTTAAATGGCGTAAAATACACGAAATACGATATGTAGATTATCTTCCTCCCATAATTTCAATTAGATTAGATGGGTGATATATATATATATATATATATATATATATATATATATATATATATATATATATATATATATATATATATATATATATATATATATATATATTCAGAATCTGGTAGGAACAACCTTAGTAGGGAATAAGAACTCTTAAGGTACGTTGGGTTAAAATTTGTATATTTATGATGAAAGGTGCCTAATAAGTTTCTCAAGATTAGAATCACGTGATTGTTCATTCATTATTCATTAAATAAGATACAAATTAAAAAAATAGATTTTTTATTTTTGAGTTATCCCAAAAATAAACGTTGAAGCAATTGATCGTTAATAAATTTTATAAGAAATTTGATCGTTAAATTTGTTAGGATTGATCGTTAAAATTTGTTTTGGTAATTAAATTATGATAAAAAAAACATTTTAACCACCAAATTTTCTCTATAAAATTTTAACGACCCACAAAATATTTAATGTCCAAAATTTAACGATCCACAAAATTTTAACGATGACTATATTAATTATATAAAAAACATTTTAACGACCAAATTTTCTCTATAAAATATAATAATGACCCAATATAAAAATAATTTAACGATCAAATTTCTTATAAAATATTTAACGACCAAATTTAACCAGCATTCTTTCCATATTACAAATTTTAACGACCAAATTTAACGAACAATTTTAAACAATTTCCTCTAATATATATTTTAACGATCCAAAATATAATTTTTTTTAAATAATTGACTCGTTGATATTTATATATCTTAGATTTGAAAGTCGTTACAATATATCTTAGTTTTAATATGTTCGTTAATTTATGTTTTTTTTTTAATTTTAATTGAATCGTTAAAAATATTTAAAATATTCTAATGGTTAAAATATGAAAAATTGTTGATTTGAATCGTTATCTTAGAAATTGACTAGGTTTGTGTGAAAAGCTAAATCGTCAATGAAGGAATGTACCATTATTTTTCATTATTTTAGACATTCATTAAAAAAATCTATAAATCTATTAAAGGAAAAAGGATATGCTCATATTATTTACTAAAATATACTATCATATATATATTTAAATCATGTACGTTCATGAACTTTAATCTAACAAATTTTATTGGTTCATATTCCCTACTATAAGAAGTGTTCCTACATCTCTCTCTCTCTCTCTCTCTCTCTCTCTCTCTCTCTATATATATATATATATATATATATATATATATATATATATATATATATATAATTCTCAACACTCCACTTGAAAATAGGATTATATAGATAATAAAAATATATAGATAACAAAAATAAAAATATCATACCATATAAGAATAAGTTTGCTAAGAAAATAAAATAAAAATTGATATGTAAATTTACTTATATAAGTGTCGATATATATGGGTGATTGATATACCTTCCTTATTTTTTATATACTGATAAAATCATCTTATTTTATCAAGAGGAAAATGGGGTAATAGGGCCTCAATTTTTGTCATTAATTTTTAACTATTAAATTACTTAATGATATAACCGTAAAACGGCATTATTAACACTTTCTTCTCCATTCCAGTAGCCACTCCAATTTTCTTCTCTCCGTCCATTAGCATCAAAGAAACAGGTCTTCTCCGAGTCCGACCATGAATCCTTGATTGAGAAGCTTCAAGTAAGATCTATGGCCGAGACAGGCGTGCGTGTCATTCTTCGCATTGTCGGAAAATTCTTCACCGGTACATTCACTTTTTTCTTCACATCTTTATTATTATTCAGCGGCTCTTGTTTCGGAGTTTTGAAATTGCAGTTCTATCTATGGGCGTCGATGCGGTGAACAAGTCTTTAGAGGAGAAGATTTTCCCAAGGCTCCAGAACCGTCCCTTCTCCATTCTCTACATCAACACCGGGATCCAGAAGTCGGAAAACTCCCCCGGTGTTTCTGTTCTCAGTACGATCTACGATGCCGTTTCAGATTCCGTCAAGAACAATCTATTATGTATTGTTCTCTCCTTTAAATTCTCATGTCTTCTCCGGGCCTCCGCTCAATCGCTCAGCCGTTGGTCAGTCTTCTCCCGATTCGGTGTCGCTCGGTCTACTCCGGGCCCCCGCTCAGTCATTGGTGATTCTTCTCACTGTTCAGCGTCTTCGGATTCTCGGTTGATCTATTCTTCTCCAGGTTCGGTGACTTCAAAGTCTCGGTTGATCTAGTCTTCTCCCTTCCCAATTCCCACTCCTTCAAGTTCGAGGCTTCAGAATCATGGTAAGTGGATATGTGTATGAGCTTATCTAGACTATGGTTTATGAACTTATTTCTCGGTTACTAATGTTTAGTGGAGATTTTGCCATGTATAAGCTTCTTTATCGTTATGTGTATGAGCTTATTTAGACTATGGTTTATGAGAATTTTTTCTCCTAGTTCAGTGGATATGAACCTAAGTAGATTCCTAAAGTTTACTTATTCATTTACTTCGTATTTGTGAGAATTTGGTCTATTGGAATGTAAGTTTACAAATAGTATCAACCATATTTATGAGATTGGAATTTAACAAAAAGACTTGTAGGTAATTTAACAAAAGGACATGGCAAGGCATGACCATGTTAGAGCAATTGGATATTTAGCGTAAGCTTTTCAATGTACTAACAATGTCAAATTTTTGTATTTTAATGTGCAACTTGCAAGTTGGTCACTAAAGTTATATTAATGTGAGCATTTTTTATTTTGTTTATTACTATATATTTTTGTGTATCCTCTATTTTCATTGCAATAAACTACCTTTCAAATTTCATACAATTGAAGGATAGATGTTCTAATATGTTATGTTTTACTTCAGTTATGAGAATTGTCTTGAGTCATGGCAGGGCATGACCATGTTACAACAATGACTGTTGCGACAGAATATCGTTGTTAGAAATTGGCGAAGAAGTTGATGAACATCTCGGAGAAAGTTAATGATAAAATGTAAGTTATATATAACAAGAGCATATAGGTTTTTCCATATGCATTTTTTTATTGACTTCCATAGTATCTTTAGGTGGAATCATCTTGTTAATTTCATTTCAACCTCGGGAGTTGTAAAATTCTTAACTCTTCCATTGCTTAGATATAGTTTTGGTGTTATTTTATCGTAGGGGTTGCACTCATAAAATGGAGACATGTAAGGTATTATTTGCTCTACTATATTCATTAATAAAAGTGTTCATATTTTCGTCTCATAATGCACTCAAATTAAGTTAAAAACCTTTCTTTTCATCTTAAATATATTTATGTTTTACTATTCAGCTTGGGTATTAACAAGTTTTTATATGAGTACAGTTTGACTTAAAGAAGGACCAAAAGTGAAGGCAAATGTATCATAGTTGTAGTTGTTACAACTAGTGAATGTGAGGACCACAATATTCTTATATTTATTTGTGTAAATGTATCTACTATTCAACTTGTGTATTAACAAGTCTTTATATCAAATGTATATACTATTCAACTTGTGTAAATCGATAGGGTTTTGTTGTGTAAATCAACAAGGTTTGTGTAAATGAACAAGTCTTTTTTAAAAATCGAGGCGGCTTGTGTAAAAAATCGAGAAGGCTTGTGTAAATTACCCATTTTTTATAAAATCGAACGTTATGTTTGTGTAACAATAGTTTGTAAGTAGACATTAAGTATAACTTAAAAAAAATCAAACGTTATGTTTGTGTAACAATAGTTGTATTTTGACTATTTTCGATGGACCTTGTGTATCTCGTACCTTGTCTACCTCGATTTGGGCCTAGGCTTGTGTAACTCGAGTTTAAAACAGGAGGGAGGGCCTAGACTTGTGTATTGGGCCCGGGCACAGGCTTGTGTATTGGGTCCAGACCCAGGCTTGTGTATTGCGCCCGGACCCAGGGTTGTGTATTGGACCCAGACCTATGCTTGTGTATTGGGCCCGGGCGCAAGCTTGTGTATTGGGCCTGGGGCGCAAGCTTGTGTATTGGGCCCGAGCGCAGGCTTGTGTATTGGACCCGAGCGTAAGCTTGTGTATTAGGCTTTGTCCTATCCTTGTGTAGTGTTGTGTATTGGACCCGAGCGTAGGCTTGTGTATTGGACCTGAGCGTAGGCTTGTGTATTAGGCTCTGTCATATCCTTGTGTATTGAGCCCGGGCGTAGGCTTGTGTATTGGGTCTTGTCCTATGTTTGTGTATTGAGCTCTGTCCTATTCTTGTGTATTGGGTCCGGGCGTAAACTTTATTAAAACATTTGAGTTTTATTAAAACACTTGGGCTTTATAAAATATTTGGGCTTTATTAAAACATTTGGGCTTTCATTAAAACAATTGAGCTTTCATTAAACCAATTGGGTTTGGGCTTTTATTAAACATGGGCCTTCATTAAAACAATTGGGTTTGAGCTTGAGTAATTTCATATTCCTAATTTGCCCTTTCAATTAATTTTTTTTTTTTGAAACAAAGAAATATATTAAAGGAGGTCAATTTCCGCCAACTAAGTTATTGTTGGGGGGAAATTTCCAGTCCAAATATAGTCAGTATTACATACAATAGGAAGCCTAGCAATCATATGCGCAACGGTATTACCCGAGCGTTTAACATGTGAGAAAGAAGAGACATTGGAAGAAGGGAGAGATTTGCAAATGTCGTGGCAAATGAGGTTCAGATAAGTAGGTCCATCCAAAGCAGTCTGCAAATGGTTGAGGAGAAGCAAAGAGTCACTTTCCAGAACTAGTTCATGGCATGAGAAACCATTCATACTCTGCAATCCAAACAACATGCTCCTGCGAGACTTACGTCCATCACGTAATCCATGTGCTTGGAAGCAATCGTAAGAATCCCTCCATTGCTATCTCGAAGGACCGCACCAAATTGAGAATGGTTATCACTGACATGTGCATAAGCATTAAGTTTGAAAGCCGCCAATGATGGAGGTAACCATGATGATGGCGAGATATTTCTGCATACATCTCCAGCCAAAAGCGGTGTAGAACCCGTTGCATTAATATAGTCCCACACATAGGTATGTAAGGTTTCCCTCAATGCAAAGCTATCCGGTGGCATATCGTCGAATAAAGCAAGGTTTCGTGAGGTCCATGTAATCCAACAATTTATGAAAAAAACTCAGCCATACTTGGATTTCCAACATCAGAGAGCACCCTTGTTAGACAGTCAATAGGGGACATGGTTCGTAATATTGGCAGCATAGAAGATAAAGAGAAATTTATCCAAGCAAAATCAGAACTAGGGCAGTCAATTAAGCAGTGTCAAATCGTCTCTGGTTCTTCATTGCAGCGTGGACATAAAGGTGAGTCGATGATTCTTTTTCGGTAGAGGGTGGTGTTTACACTCAAAAAACTCGAGCAAAGGAACCAACCGAAAACCAACACTTTGGGAGGCAGCGGAAGACGCCATAAATCACGCAAAAAAGCACTGTTAACCATAACAGTTGATCCCAAAAATCCCAACCAATAGGCAGACTTAACTGTAAATATACGTGAGGTATTCTGTGCCCACAAAACCTCATCTAAAGGTAAAGGTAAGCGTTTACTCAAAGGAATAGCTTTAATTTGATTAATTGTATCAATGTGAAAAAGTGAACTCAACAAACACACGTTCCAATCACTTGTTAAGGGGTTTATTAGCTCCGAGAACATTATGTCATGGCTAGTATTTGGTAGAAGCACTGGCTGATCAAAACCTCTAGTACGTGAAGGTAGCCATCTATCACAAATATTTAGTGTGCGTCCAGATCCTACCCTCCATCCGACGCCCTCTAAAAGAAGAGATTTAGCACCCCAAATACTACTCCATGTATAACTTGGTCTCAAACCCAAATTAGATGAGAGGAAATCAGCATGGCGAAAACAGCGAGACTTGAGGACATCATGAAGTAGAGTATTTATATTTGTTATTAGATTCCAACCCTGCTTAGCAAGAAGTGCTTGGTTAAATACCTTCATGTCTCAGAACCCCATTCCTCCCTGAGCCTTAGGTAAACACAAATCAGCCCAAGTACACCAATGTATTTTCCTCCTCTCTTGTGAAGAACCCCACCAAAAACGCGCAAGTAAAGAGTGAATGTCCGTAATGAGTCCATCGGGAAGACGGTAAACACTCATTACATATGTGGGTATACTCCGGAGTACGGATTTTATCAAAACTGCCCTTCCCGCTCTAGACAATAATTTCTCTTTTCACCCTTGTACCTTTTTCCATATTCTCTCCTTAATGTAAGCAAAAATAACACTCTTTGAACGAGAGACCAAAAGAGGTAATCCCAAATACTTCAATTGATGAGGGACCATTCCAACATTCAAATTATCAGCAACTTCCTGTTGGCTAGTGACACAGACATTCTTGTTGAAAGAAACCTCACTCTTATGCATATTAATCTGTTGGCCGGACGCTCTTTCGTAGTGACTGAGAATATCAGTAATTGCAGATCATTCTAGTGAGTTAGCCCTTGTGAAAATCAGGCTATCATCCGCAAAGAATAAATGTGAAATAGCAGGAGAAGAACGTGAGATAGTAATACCATGTATTGATCGTAAGGTAACAACCCTGGACAGTAGAGATGATAGACTTTTTGCTCCCAATATAAAAATGATAGGCGATAAAGGATCCCCTTGCCGGAGACCCCTAGTGGGAATCACATGTCCTTCTAGCTTAACATTAATCTTAAAAAAATAAGAGGCACTGCTGACACACTGCATTATGCGTTGGACCCAAGTAGAGTCAAACCCTATATGGAGCATTAATTTCTGAAGATATCCCATTCCATTCGATCAAAAGCTTTACTCATATCCAACTTGAGAGCCATCATACCTCGTGTCCCTGTAGTGGTTGTCTTCATCTTGTGAAAAACTTCCATGGCATCAGAGCATTATCTGTAATAGATCGGCCAACTATAAATGCAGTTTGTGTTGGTGATACAATAACATTGAGGATTGGCTTCATGCGATTAACCAAGACCTTCGAAATTATTTTATATAGGACAATGTAGAGACTGATCGGTTTGAAATATGTGAGTTTGTTGGGCAACTGTACTTTCGGGATAAGTGTGATTGTCGTTGTTGTTATGGATGATAAAGAGAAATCAGAATCCCACCATTCCAGAATGTATTGAATTACATCGGTTCCAATAATATGCCAAAAGTGTTGATAAAAAAGAGCGTGTAAACCATCAACACCTGGTGCTTTATGAGGCTTCATTTGGAACAATGCAAGGTAAATTTCAGAAGCATTCGGGCGAACTGATAATGCTTCATTCATTGTAGGAGTAACGGTAGGATGGATTGTTGAGAGAACAAGATCAATAGAAGCATCCGTTGGCACAGAGGTAGTGAAAAGATTTGAAAAGAAATTTGTAACCTCATTTGTTAGTTCAGCCTGCGAGTGTAGAGAAATACCTGTATCGGAGATGAGTTCGTTGATGGCATTGCGCGCATTTCTACTCGAAGCTTTATAATGGAAGTAAGCTGTGTTTTTGTCTCCCTCGCGAACATGGGTCGATCTCGACCGTATATGCCAGAACCTCTCCTCCTCAGCATGAAAAGCATCTAATTGTGACGAAATATGTCGTACCTTTTCCAGAACATCGGTTGACGGATGTTGTTTCTATAAATGACGGAACTCATTGGAAAGATCATTAATTCGTTTTTTTCGATCGTGGAATTTCAAGGAAGCCCATCCTTGGAGAGCAGCTGTGCGTGCAAGAGGCAATTTTCTCTGGTGGGCGACCCCAGGTAGACCTCCAGTGACTTTGAACAATGTCAGCACATTCAGAATGCGATAGCCAAAGCGGCTCAAAACGGAACTGCTTCCTTCGCCGATCAACATGTTGGCGTTGGAAAACTGTGGTCTGAAGAAAAATGACGTTGTGATCAGATCGGTGCCGCTCGAGATGAATGACTTTGTGCGTTGGAAAAGCCGTAAACCACAACTATGATGCCAGATATCTGTCCAAGCGTTCTGAAACTAGGTTATGAGATGTGCGACCCCTCTGCCACGTATATTTTGGACCCCCATGACAACCCAAATCTCGGAGTGAGCAAAAATCATTGGCATCCCGAAAGTTATCCATTTAATTTTGTGCTCGAGGTGGTCCACCATACTTTTCTGAAGAATGGTTAATTTCATTGAAATCTCCTGCAAAAAGAACCGACTCATAGCATGTAGCAAAGATTGATTTCAGTAAAGTCCATGTACGGTGTTTGTTTCCCTCTTCAGGCCAACCATAAATGTAGACAAGATCAAAATTTGATGAATCTTGTTGAGTAATGCTTGCGTGGATATGATGATTGGAGTAATATATAATAGATGCTGATAGGTTTCTCCACCAAAGGCCTAAACCACCCGACATGCCATCCGATGGCAAGCACAAAGCATTTGTAAAACCACAACGTTGCATTGCCCTTTCTTGTACAATCGAGGTAACCTTCGTTTCCATAATGAAGATTACATCTGGACAATATTTCCAGGACCAACCCCGGAGTGCACGAACTGTAGGGTCATTGCCCAATCCCCTACAGTTCCAACTGAACATTTTCATTGCTTTTCACGAACATGGTCCTCCGCCATGTTCGCTACTTGGGGTAGAATAGATAAAGTATCATTTGTTGGGTGATAATCATCGAACTTCCTATTTGAGAGGACCGATGGTTCATTCTGAGCAGGAAGACGGGCTTGAGTCTTCATTCGAAATTTTCGCATTCCATGTTTCGTGCGTTTAGTAATGCTTTCCCCTCAGTGTACACTGGAGTTGATCCATGTTCATCTCGTGATTTTTGTTTATTGTAAGCCTCAAACCATTCCTTTTCTTGATCAACCCAATCCTAGCGGATATGGAGGCGTCGTCGGGGAATTTTTCGCATCCAAGCCCCAAAAGATAGGGAAGAGTTATTAGATGAGAAGGACGGATAAGTGCAGTCGGAGTTCGAGTGGCCGATTCGTCCACAACTATAACAGAAACATGGAAAGCGCTCATACTAGAGTCCCACACGAATTATCTGATCATCAATTTTTAGGGAGACACATCGTTGCAGGGCTCGATCAATTTCAAGTTCAGCACGGAACCGAATACTTCCTTGAATGCCTAGAAAATCAGAGTCATCAAACCTTTTGAAACTTCCTAGAGTATTTCCAATGGAAATGGCAACTTGTTCAGTACAAAACCGGAGTGGTAGATTTTGAGCAGTTATCCAAAATGTGACGTGACAGAACACAATTTCAAAAGGTCTAGAATTTGCATCCAAGTGGTGAAGCAGTAAAATTGAATCATCAAAACACCAAGGACCCTCTTGAAGAACAAACTGCAGATCAGTTTCAGCAAATAATTGAAAAACAAAAAGGTCAGTTCCCAAATCCCGAACTGCCATACCAGAACGCAGCGACCATGCCGATTGTAGAGTAGCCTTCATAGCAGTGGCATTGAAGCGTTTTGTTATTAGGAGTTTACCCGCTAAGCATAGGTCATGGTGATTCTAGGTAGTATTTGGTAAAGTGACAGTAGGGATAACGGTTTCCTCAGATTCAGTTAAAGATAGGTTGTTCAGATTGGTGGTGAAAGCGTCGATAGCAGCCATGAAGAAAGAGAGATTGGTAGGATGTAGTTTGATTTGAAGAGAGGGGTTCTAAAGCATGAACCAGAGAATCTCCATTAGGACGAAGGAAACCTTAACAGTTGTAGGGGATGAGAATCGCCCTTTCAATTAATCTTTAAAGATAAGTAAGAGGGGTTTAATTTGTCCATTAAAATGAAAAGAAGCCTACTTAGTGCTAATCTCTACAAAAAGAGCCTACTCTCCTATTTAACCCTTTTATCAATTACTACTTTAATATTGGATGAAAATTCTATAATCTTTATGGATACAATATATCTTATTTTAATATCATATTATTTATTGATTGTCATATTGCCTCAAAATTCATAATTTTATGTAAAGATTGATACAAATCATTATTACTTATGGAAATTGGATGAATTATTATGCAATGTCTTATTAATTTAAAATTTAAAAATTCAAATTATTGGCAACATTGATACAAATCATTAATACTCCTAAGAATACGTTATATTTAAGGAAATGAAATATTACGTATTATTATAAGAATTAAAGTATAATTTGACTTAAAATATTTATATTTAAATCCTTTAAATAGACGTTTTGAATTAAGTCATTCTTATGTTGCGGTTGCTTAAATACTTTGTCTAATTCGATGGAAGCTAGGAAATTGGAGCGGTCGGTGCATGTTTTAATTGTTGGAGCTCCGCCGCCCGCCTCCGTGCCTCCGTGTTTTTTTGGATGGATGAGTTGAGTTTTGTGGTTAGTCATGGGTATGGGTTGACCGAGACCGGTGAGTTGGTGATCACTTGCACTTGGAAGGCCAAATAACACGTTTTCTGCTACTGAATTTATGTCATAATTTATGTAAACTATTTTATTAAATTGTTGTTTGAATATATATTATTTAGAGGACATATAACATATTAATGACAATATTCTGTTTTGTTTGAATATTTTTTTGAATGATGTATATACTTTATAACGATTATAGTTTTAGAGTGACTCTCATAGCCTGTAAAATATTTTAACATCACGGAGAAATGATTTAAAGGATGGTATATGGTATACCACATTCGTTTATATTCAAATTTGGAGAGCATTTGATATACATGTTGAATTCTTGTGTTCCTCTAGACCATTTTTACAGTATTATATTTTAAATTTCATAAGTATCATACATATTTATTTGTCTTTTATATTATGGATATCTTAAGCAAACATTTTATTTAAATTGAAATTCGAGACATTATCTATGTGTATGATATTTATGTGTTTAACATTACAAACAAATCCCGTGCAACTGTGCAAGACACGGGTACTAAGCTAGTTGAAAACTAGAAGAACACCAATAAAAAAAATCGACAATGTCAATAAATATCGTCAGAAAGTATGATTGAACCGAGTAAAGTATATACATTCTCCTAAATCATAGAAGAAGTTCAACGCATCAATCATATCACGGACAAATTAATCGTCATTATAAATGATAAACATAAACATTTATAAAATAAAGTTACCAGTAAAATTACAAATAATTAAACAAAACAACACCAATAGAATGAAACAAAGAAAGTACGAGTAAAACGAATAAAATCGAAATATTTGTAAATAATTAAAATACGTAAATGAATTATCCATTTTATCACTATATGTATAATCTATAAATCTATAAAATAGATAACGTTTCCATACCCGTCCAAGAGATGCGTTATTGGAGCGACTAATTAAAAACCTAAAATGAAAATTATTAAGTCTTCTTCCTGAAATAAAAACAAAGAAATGAGAGGAACCATGAAAGCAAATCATTGCTAGTCCTTCGAACCGTCCCCAATCCTTTGGCTCCGACCCGTTTTCACACCCAATTTTCGAATTGGGGGTTTTCAGATTCTCGATCATCTCCCTTTCCCTCTCACCCCCAACCTTCCGATTCGTCCCTCTTCGTCTCCAAACCCTAGCCAACCTTCTAGCCCGCTCTGTTGCGGTTCAATCTACGGACCTGGTTGTCCTGCTATAATTTTATACCCCTACCATACCCGGATCTTCCTGTGGATTCGTCTTCTGGATTTTCGTCACCAAACACGACGATTAAACGGCGTTCGATTTGTTCTCACGTATCCTCATCCGAAATCTATTTCATATTATCAACTTTTCCGTTGCGGATAATTATAGGTTCGCTTTGTTTATTCGTATGAAGTTTTATTGTTTGGTTTTAGTTTCGGATTCGTAATTAACAGATTCAATTGATTTTAGGTTAGATTTGTGCTGAACTTTGCCGATTTTTTCGAGTTGTTGCCGGCGGTAAGAAAATGAGCAATCAGAAGAAGAGGAATTTCCAGATAGAGGCTTTTAAGCATAGGGTGGTTGTGGATCCCAAATACGCTGATAAGACTTGGAAAATTTTGGAGCATGCTATTCATGAGATTTACAACCACAATGCTAGTGGTCTCAGCTTTGAAGAGCTCTACAGGTTCATATTATTGCTTTTCTTAATGGTGAATCGTGAATCTTTTTGGTTTTTTCCTTGCCCCCAGTAGCATTTTGATTGTCTTGCTAATTAATCTGTCTTGGTTTGCTGTTTGAGTTGTTCTTGGATTGTGTTTGAAGTATAGTGTTCTTGTATTCTTTAGTGTCAGGATTTAGAGATATTTGCTTGAATTGGAAGAAACCTGTTCATTAGAGCTGATTTTTGTGGCTATCTACCTGCATATAAGTAGTAAAGTAGATGCTGCATGGTGTACAAGGCGTAAAGCATTTGCCAGAGCAATATGAATATGAATTTTTTCAATCATCTTAGTTTATTATAGAAACCTTCGAGCTGCTCTGGTAGTTGTTGAGATTCATCAGCAATTACCTCTCCTTTTTTCCTTTCAAATAATTTGAATTTTTTTTTCTAATTTTACTCCATTGTGCATTCTCGAAGAAAGAAGTTCTTCGAAATAAGTAATGATTAGAAATTCAGTTGTTTCTGTGGATCATTATACAAGATAAGAAATAATGTCTCATAAAAAGGAAATTTCTTCTAGGAAGTGCTTGTACTAGAAGTACCAAACTGATTATGAATTTGTCGCTGTGTAAGGTAATCATTGGAATAAAATGAAGTATGCAAGTTAATGCTTGTTAGTGCAAAGTCCTCTTGTCCGAAGCACTCAATTTCCTACTATATAAGCTACTCCGTACTGCATAGGGCTGGGTTAGCGGAAATTTTCTTTCTCTGCCTGAAAAATAACTTGCCTAAATTATAATGCACCGTAGGTAAGGCATTTGTAGTAATTTAAACCGTAGGAATATAATCATGTGTTTAATTTATGTTCATGTGTGTATTTTAAAATTTTTATTTTCAGAAAATTTCAAGGGCTTGTAATAGGAGAAATGTAGAGGGGTGGGGTATCTGATTGCATTAGACATTAGGGTAAATGCACTGGAGGCGTTTTGCATTTTTACTTTTAAATTCCTTATCTGTTGTGTACCTTCTACTAATCTCAAAATTTGTGAGTGCAGAAATGCTTACAATATGGTGCTCCATAAATATGGGGAGAAGCTCTATTCAGGTCTTGTGGGAACCATGACAGCACATTTAAAGGAAATATCAAAATACATAGAGGCTGCTCAGGGAGCTTCTTTTCTTGAAGAGCTGAATCGGAAATGGACTGACCATAACAAAGCATTACAAATGATCAGAGACATACTAATGTACATGGACAGGACATTTGTTCCTAGTACTCATAAAACCCCCGTGTATGAGCTTGGCCTGAACCTGTGGAAGGACAATGTTATCCATTCTGACAACATCAAGATCAGGCTTCGCAATACACTTCTTGAATTAATACTCAAAGAAAGAACCGGTGAAGTCATTAACAGAGGGCTGATGAGGAACATTATCAAGATGTTGGTGGATCTGGGTTCTTCTGTTTATCAAGAGGACTTTGAGAAACCCTTTCTTGACGTGTCAGCTGATTTCTACAGTGTTGAATCTCAAAAATTCATTGAGTGCTGTGATTGCGGTGACTATTTGAAGAAAGCTGAGAAGCGCCTGAATGAAGAAATAGACAGGGTTTCACACTATTTGGATGCGAAAAGTGAAAACAAGATAACTAGTGTTGTTGAGAAGGAAATGATAGCTAATCATATGCAGAGGTTGGTTCACATGGAGAATTCAGGCCTTGTCAATCTGCTTGTTGATGATAAATATGAGGACTTATCAAGAATGTACAATTTGTTCCGTCGTGTTTCTAATGGTCTGTCTACCATTCGAGATGTGATGACTTCTCATTTAAGAGATATAGGCAAGCAGTTGGTTACTGATCCAGAAAAGGTGAAAGATCCCGTGGAGTTTGTGCAGCGTCTTTTGGATCAAAAGGATAAGTATGATAACATCATAACATCAGCTTTCAGCAATGACAAGACATTCCAAAATGCTTTGAATTCTTCATTCGAATATTTCATCAACTTGAATCCTCGCTCCCCAGAATTCATATCTTTGTTTGTGGATGACAAGCTCCGTAAAGGTCTTAAAGGTGTTACCGAGGATGACGTGGAGACTATACTTGATAAAGTCATGATGCTTTTCCGCTACTTACAGGAGAAGGATGTTTTTGAGAAGTACTATAAGCAGCACTTAGCGAAAAGGCTGCTGTCTGGAAAGACGGTGTCTGATGATGCCGAGAGAAGTCTTATAGTCAAGCTCAAAACCGAGTGTGGATACCAGTTCACTTCTAAACTGGAAGGCATGTTCACAGACATGAAAACATCCCAAGACACAATGCAAGGATTTTATAGCAGTCAAGGTGTGGAGACAGGAGACGGACCTCAGCTAGTTGTTCAGGTCCTAACAACGGGATCTTGGCCTACTCAGCCCTGCCCTCCATGTAACTTACCAGCTGAGTTATCTGCACTTTGTGAGAAGTTCAGGGCATATTACCTAGGTACCCACACCGGTCGAAGATTGTCGTGGCAAACAAATATGGGAACAGCCGATTTAAAAGCAAGCTTTGGGAAGAGTAAGCATGAGCTAAACGTCTCAACCTATCAGATGTGTGTCCTGATGCTATTTAACAACGCCGAGAGGCTCTCATACAAGGAAATTGAGCAGGCCACTGAGATACCTTCACCTGAATTAAAGAGGTGCTTGCAGTCTTTAGCTTGTGTGAAGGGAAAGAACGTTCTTCGAAAGGAGCCCATGAGCAAAGATATAGCTGAAACCGATGAATTCGCGGTCAATGACAAATTTACAAGCAAATTGCATAAGGTGAAGATAGGAACAGTGGTTGCACAGAAAGAATCAGAGCCCGAGAAACAGGAGACGAGGCAGAGGGTTGAGGAAGACAGGAAACCACAGATTGAGGCTGCCATTGTGAGGATCATGAAATCAAGAAGAGTTCTTGATCATAACAATATCATAACCGAGGTGACAAAGCAGCTTCAGTCTCGGTTTTTACCTAATCCGGTGGAGATCAAGAAACGAATCGAGTCCCTTATAGAGAGAGACTTCTTGGAAAGGGATAACACAGACAGGAAACTATACCGCTACCTTGCTTGAAAAAAAGAGCAATACTACATGGTAGTCAGACTAGTTCTTTGAATGTTCAGGTTAGGCTTCAAATGCTGGGAATTGTGTGCTTTCAAACTATTATATTCCTCATTGCAAGTTCATCTCATTACCATGCTTCTAAGTTCTACCCATCATTTAGCTTGAGTTCTTGTGCTATATTTTTGCACAAAAAGGGAAGAAATTCATTGTTTAGTTCAAAACTTGAACCTCCCTTTTGAATTTTGGATCTTCTTTTAGAACTGGATTAAACTTTTGGTTCAAATTATAAGAAGATATCAATTTGAGATTAATGTGACGGACTTTTACAACCATTTTTTATGATTAGGACCAATTATGTGATATATTATCTTCTAATATTCTTATTTATAGGTAGGTAAATGAATCGTTAAACTCTTCCTAAAAATTGTTCAGTCTACTACTGCTCTGCTTCTCGGAGTGAACCGTGGCACCGCAAATCTCCTCTTGTCTTCTACTGATTCTCGTATGAACAAGTTAGTAAATCTGATCCGGAACCAACAAGAGCGTAAATATGTGTTGCCTTTAGTTCATTCGTGAATTTTCATCCTCTTGTTTTATAAGGTTGTTCATTCTATTTGTCGAATTGTTCGTCCTCTTTATCAAATTGTTGATTAGATATTCCGAGTTGTTCATCATGTTTGATTGTTTGCCGATTTAAGGGTTTTAGTATTTTTTATTGTTGTTCAATATAGGCCGAAATCAATATTTCAGTGTTGTTATTCATCATGTTTGTCGAATTATTTGTTAAGCAAAGTAGTTGGAAGTTAAGTAAAATTGCCCGACAAATTTTTTACATATCTTTCCGTGAAAATCAAATCTTACGCGATTCAAAGGGGTTATTACATTTTAGATTTAATTAGATTAAACCCACATCCAGATTCCTGACATCCTAGAAGCGTTGCTTAAACTCCGAACCACAAAATTTGAAAATCTATATAATTTTAAGCGTTGCTTAAACTCTGGAAAGAATATCAACTACAAGGAGAAAAAGAGATAATTAAGTCTCATAATAGGTATTTAATAATCAACTACACAAACCTCCTAGCATTCTTTGAAGCAATATGTGCTTCATATATGCCCAACCTAACGAGAAAAAGAAAAATGAATTTTGGTCACTACTAACAAAGGAAATAGCCTCAACAAACAAACAAATCCTTATTATCGGAAATTATAATGACCCTCTGACAAAAACGGTGGAGCTCCGATTTCAAATAACAAGTTCTACATACTACAACAATTCGTCTATCATTGTAGCTTTACCAACCTCCCCAAGAAAAACTAGATAGAACCATGATATCTATAGAAATAATACAAGAATACCCCGGAATCCATACAAGAAATCACGCATTCACTACCTCTGATCACTGCATGATTTCCGTCAACCTACAAAATGCGTCAATGAATTTTAAGAATAAACCATACACATTTGTGTTTTGAGGTGTTCAATGTGAGAGCAATTCACATATAAATGATCATGTCCTTAGTGCTTAAGTTCATGTTGATTGCATTAATAACGAGAGTGTATCTATTTATTGATTTGAGTCATTCCACACACTCAAAATATGTGTGAAATTCTACGATGAGACCACCTAAATACGATCATATACCATCTTATATGATTGATTGCTTTCACTGAACTATATATTCAATCTAAGTTGGACAACTTATTTCTCAATTTACAGCCTTACTTATCACATTTTACACCTTTAACTTTACTCTATCGTTGTAAATTCACTTCTCATGCTTATACCCTTTATTTTCTTCTTTGCTTTAACTTTCGGAAACTCAATCGTCAATAAAACAACCAGAGTCTATATATGCGACCTTTTTCTATAATATACTACAATTACATTACCATTACCATGCACTTGTTGTTTGTATTGTCTTATTTGACACTCCATTTTACTTTTTGAATTTCCCTTTCATCTATTCAATTTTTAATATTGTTTAACATGAACAAATAAATGACTTTTTGATAAATTACTAATTTAGTCTAAATATTAGTATTCAGGGAGCACTAATATATACATTACAAATTGAAGCAAATCGGAGTAACTACTATGTAAATACAAAAATACATAATGCCACAAGTAAATTTAAAAATATACATGGCTGTTTTAACTTAGAACTTTCATTATAGTAAGCATGGTATAAAAAAAAAATCATATCCAATAAATTAATATAAAACTTTGAAATTGAACATTGGTTAGATAGGAGCGATTTCTGACGGCGGGCATCTAATAACGGCAAATGGGGCAAGAGTGATTGTTGTTGAGCCACTCGAGAAGACAATCCCGGTGAAACGGATGGGAGCAGGCATCCTAAGCATCTTCACCGACGACGTCTCTGTGGCCTCTGTACAGATCCCGCAATCTCATTAGCTCCGCGAGGGAGGTTTGGGTTGCGGGTCTCAGGCCTAGGACATAACTGATAGATTTCGAGTCCAACAGGTTCCATACTAAAACCAATTGGCAATAGGAGGAGTAGCCCACCAACTTTATATACTAGACTTGTTAGCCCAATATTGTCGACGTGAGAACATAATCCTCCACAATAACCTCCTCATCCCAAAACATTGTCTTGACGATAAGTTTTTCATCTGCCTCTGACTGAGCATGGTGGCTTCTGTTGTAGGGTGGGTCTCAATATGGGGTGCGTGATATTCATCAAGGTTTGACAGGACGATGTGAGACAATTTGATTGAATGAATATTGAAATTAGTGGAAGAAATATGAAAGGAGCGAGACTCTTAGAGTGAATATTGTATGATATGTCCAATGGGCCCTGCGATGCTTTGACAGCAAGGACGAAACCGTTTCAAAATTTGGGCAACAAAATTGTATTGTATAATGTATTTGATTTATAATTGGATAAGTTATGCTCCTGCCTCGGACTGAATCCGCCGTATTCGCACTCGGGAGAACGATGGCTGGCATTGTCTATCAAAAGAATAGTCATCAAGGTTTCGGCCGATTTGTCGACGCACATGCTCGAGATGTTGGGGTAGCGAGACCGGAGCTTGGCGAAGAATTGCTGTTTGTGTAATTTGTAGGAGCACTTCTCTTCGCCGTTGTCGTTGTCAAGGAAGACAATCATATTGGGCCACAGTTCGTAGGCTATGCGGATCCCCAAGAACACACCATAGAGGTGTGGTGAATCACGCGGCATATTGTGTAGGCATTGTTAGGTATACGCAATTGTGTAATTCTCATGCGTCAAAGTAGCATGCTACTTTGACGGACTCATTTCCCTAATAAAATAAAATAAATTTAAAGTGGACCAATGATCCACGTATCAAAAAAACTAGAAATCTATTATTTGTGTAGGCTTCGACTATTTTATTTATACAAGTTCTCAAATCCAGTTTTACTTGATCAAGACGTGGGAGACAATGTCATTTTGAAGATTCAGGGTGCATTTAGTAAAATCAGATTAGTTGATGTGGTTGTGGTTGCGTTTAGGGTTGTGGTTGTAAAAGAATTTTTTGAGATTTGTGGTTTATAAAAAGAAAACTGTGTATGCATGTTAGTTAAATGGTTTGAAATTAGTTTCGATTTTAAGTTAATACCAATATAACCCTAAATAAATGATGAGTAAAAAATAAAATTTGTGTTCATTGACAATTAACATCATTCATCCTTAACTTTTACTGAAAAAGCTATATACACGAACTTGGTTTTACTAATGTAAAATTCGAGCGCAATGCACTAGCGCTCAGAAGGCGCCGGCGCCCATATTGAGTTTTTTTTTCCCTAGTATTTATTTATTAAAGTCTTGTAACAAACTTGGTAACTAAAATTTACCTCTTTTTATTTATTTTATAAATCTCATCCCTAATAATACTCTTCAACCCTATAAATTTCCTCTATCGAATGAATCCAAAGTGACTTACATTTTTTATACAAGAAAAAGAGAAATATATGAATTATATGAATCCAAAGTTACTTACATTATTTTGTACAGCCGACACCCTATTTTTTTTATTTAAAAAAATTCAAAATAAAATAAAATAAAATAATTGGGCGCCGGCACCCTGATGGGAAAAAAAATGTTTGGCTCCGACGCCATAATCTATTTCAATTCGATTTAATTTTTTGTATAAAGCTCAATGTTCATCCACAGTGATTGTTTTCAATCCCATAAATTTCCACTATCACGGTCCAAGTTGTATTGTACGTAAAAGAAAAATTTATAAATTGTGAAAGTCAGTTATGTAATTTTTTTTTCGTTGACAAAACATTTGCTAATAAACTTCGAATATCATCAACCAACGCCCTTTTTTAAAAAAAAAAAAAAACCTAGGCGTCGGCGCCCAAATTTAAAGTCCGTGTACATAACATGCCCGTACTGATTCAACCCTAATCTACAGATACCAAAAATACAAATTACCAAATATAATTACAATACTTATTCACCCTAATCTGTAAATACTAAAATAATAAAAAGTAGATTTCTTTAGCCTACATCTCTGTTAGTTCAAATGACAATATATTTTTTTACCAAAGAAAACATCATTAAGAATGGACTTGGACTTACGCCTTTAACAATGTTGATCCTTCTTATATACAAATTTTAGGAGGAGAAAAAAAGATTGTTGTCAGGGTTCTAGAAGAGTTGACAAATTTTCCCAAAAATCATTGACATTGATTTACAAAATAGGAGCACAAGGAGAAAAACAAGGCCTCGATACATTGCTCTAGTAAAGTTGCAAGAGGAAGAGATATGCACAAAGCTACTAGAGTACAACCTTAGTGTCGACTGTGACGAAGAAACGAAAAAACTAGGAGAATAATGATTTTGGAGAAAAGAGAAGAAACAGAGAAGAGGGATGGAGCGAGAGGAAAGACTAGGGAAGGAACGAATGAAGGACATATTATTGAATGAATTTAATTAGGGTTGGGCACAAATTCCGCAAATTTCGGACCCTTTTCGGTCCCATTCCGATCCCGTCACGATCCCGGTGGTTTTCCATCCAAAAATTTTAAATCCCGTCTCGTCCCATAAAAAATATTGCGGGACGAGATATGGGTCTTACCTTCCTCGTCCCGCAAGACCCGTCCCGTCCCGCATATATTAAATTTTAAACATAAATTAAATATATAAACATATGGAGTAGTGACCATCATGTAATTTTGTTCTTATAAAACTAACAATTGTCCAAATTCATCTACAAAGGGCAAATGAAAAGTGAACTTAGTTGCGAAATTGTCTAAGGAGTAGGGATCATTATCTAGTTTTGTTCTTATATTTTATTTTAGATGTTTAGGTTTAACAAGTAAATTATGTTTTGTAAACCTTGTTGCGACATTCTATTTTGATGTCTTTTTATTTTAAGGATATCAATAAATATTTACTTTCGTAAATTGTTAATTTTAAACCGAAAAGGCGAAATCAAATTTTATATGGATCACGTGGGGTTGATCTCATCCTGTCCCGTCCCGGTCCCAACCGGGATAGGGCCCAATGATTTTTAGTAAAAAAAACTCATAGTCTATCCCGATTCCGTCCCATATATAATGACCGGGATGGGATGTGAGATGGCCTTAATCCGTCACGTCCCATAACCGGCCCTAATTTAAAATCTCGACCAACAAATCTCCAAAAGCCTTTACCCATAAGATTCTATAATAAATTCATCAACCACAAGTCTAAATCATAACCATAATTCATCAAACTTTAACTAAATAATTCAATTTATCACCCATCTCAACCCCACATTTAAAATAAAACCCTCAATCCTCTAAATAAACCGGATATTTGTAGCTACGAGAAAATATGGTATTATTTTTAAGTAATCTTTTAAAAAAATTACATATTTAACTTTAGACAACTCTAGGAATTTTATCAATACTTCATAAAATAATACATGTCTAAATTCTGTGTTGTTTAGTACTCTTTACTTCTTTAGTACACAATATTTGACATTAGAGCTTAAAATTTTTTATTCACATAATATTACTTATATACTTTATAAGTATTAACATTACTTAAATCTTCAGTACATAACATTTGATCTCTCGATCTTGTTATTTAATATTTGTATTTTAACAATTTTTATATTCTCATCGATCTCTCCATATTCTACCTATTGATTATTTTTAATGTCAAATACATGATAATGGATTTTTGATTAAAAATTTGATGTTGATTGAAACAATTATTTGAGAGTAAACCGTGCACTTAATTCTTGAACCTATAAAATTTCTTAAAAAGTATACTTGAAGCTGTATCACACGTATGAATTGTGACACAGTACTCACTCAAAGCAACAAAGTCGAAAAAAAAGCAACCAAATTCATTTAAGCCCAGAGTTTCCTCCATTAATGCAAACCTCCACCATCATGTCCACTTCTCTCACCCTCTTCATCGTCACCGCCACCGTCTCTCTCCTTTTCTCCGCCTCCCATCCAACCACCGCCACTCTTCTCTCCTTAAACTGCACCCAACCACCACCAACCATCCATGTCGACTTTTTTCTGTCCCGGATCCTAGACCAGCTCATCGATCAGATTGAAACGGCCCGAGTCGGGGTTTCAAGTGTCATCGTGAACCGGACTACCATCACCGGCCTGGTTCAATTCCGGTCGAATCTCGACCGAACCCAATGTGGTATTTGCATCCGGTTCGCTAAGCGGACCGTTCTAACACAATGCCCGAATTCCGGGTCGATGGCGGCTTGGCTAGATGACTGCTACGTTGAAGCTTCGATGGCTGGGCTTCCTCCCCGGTCCACGCTGACTCGATATTGCTCAGACCAATTTCCGGTTCAGGGGGATGTCGGGGTTGAACCAGATTTCAGCGCAATTCTTTTGCGCTTGAGAAGCGGCGTAGCCATCCAGCATGATGGCTTCTCTTATGCCAATATTACAAGGTAATTAATCTAATAATTTTGGGGGAAACAATTTAATCGACAAAAATCTTGACTAAATATGCTGAACAAGTATGTGATTTTGGTCGATCAAGCGTGTATATACAACCATTAGCGGTTAAAACGATCCCTCTTTCTGCATAGGCGGTTAAAACGACGTTCGACCATAGGGATAACAACAAACTTCTTCGACACATCGATATGTGCTTTGTCTTTGAACCATTTGGATTTGTGTTTGAATAACTCAACATGAACCAATTTTTAAATTTTTTTTAGTTTAATGTTGATAGATAAGGAGTACGTATGTTATTTTGGGGGTTTTTTTTCTAAATAAATTTATGACTATATGTGCAATTGGTTATCTAAAAAGTGTGAAACTCCCAGATTTTAGAAGTGAAAATGTGGTAGGTATATACTTGATCGGAGGGTATGAATTAGTCTCCAACTGTAATTAGAAGTATACATACCCCATGCCTATAAATTGAAAGGACACCCGGCCGGCCATCTTCTGCAATAATGCCATAATGTAAGCTTCTACGTTCTACTTGCCGATATGCCAAACTTGCCTCTGCCTTGCTTGTATGATCGCGACGTGGGTTTCCATCTTCTGCAATATATATCATCATCATAATGATTATTTAGTGCCTTCAAAGTCACCTATACATATGACTATACAATTATATATATATATATATATATATATATATATATATATATATATATATATATATATATTTCAAATAAAGCTTTAACCACAAAAAGGTGTCTTGTATAAACAGTGACGGTGGCTACAAAGTCGACGTCAAGACGGAGTGCATCCGGAGCCTATCGACGGCCGAATGTCTATCATGCATAGAAGAAGCGTTGGAGAAGCTTCATCGGAGTTGCGGAGGAAGAGCCCAAGGGTTGGCCATTGTAGGAAGATGCCTTGCGAAGTTCGAGTTGTGGTTGGAGTCGACTTCAGCGAACCGGGAAGGTGGAAGTAGGGTTCGGAAGCTGGTGTTGTTGATTTGGGGAGTTGTGGTTGCTTGCCTTGTTGGGTTCGTGTGGAGCGTGTGGCTCATCCAAAGAAACATTGTTAATCAAGCTAGAGTGGGTGTCACTGACGCTACCATAGAGGAGGATAGTGCCGAGTTGTAGTACTAAAATCCTAATCCCCCCTCTCTCTCTCTATATATATCATTTTGATTTTTGAGTTTGTTCTATTTGTTTTGAACCAGTCGTGACACGATAAATATATATTTCCTTGGTCGTGCAATATTACAACTTGTGTTATCGATGCATGAAAGTTTCTCCTTTCACTCGTATTGTAAATACTCAACAAATTTCCTTTTATACGTACACAAGTTGTGAGTGGGATTGAATTTTCAATTGATGATTTGTACGGGAGGTTACCATTTAAAAGATAAATGGTAAAAACTCTAAAGTAAATCTTTCAAACACAACACTATCATCATTTTTCATTCATATGATCCAATCGAAAATGTCACAAATCTACATTAATGTCGTTAATTTTCTCTTGCAATAAAAATATTGTCTTGGGAATTATGTACATCCTCTTTATTGTCTCGATTCAACAATATGGCTCAATTGGTTTCCAGTTCCCGCAACCTAAGTTTAAATATAACATAACCTTTGTCATCTAATTGCTCGACCGGAAGCAAGTTCATTTCCAAACTAAGGATGTGTCTTACTTTATGCAAGTACAAAACAAATACATTTGATGTGTGGATCCAAACAACCCCTTCTCCGTGATTTCTAAGGGCTCGGCATCAATAGGATAAACATTTCCGAAACCGTTTGGAGTATACATTTTCATTATTTCAGAATTGATGCACGAGTGAAACAAAGCTCCGTATATAATCCGTAATTCCGAAGGGTTGCTCGCACTTATGATTATTATGTTTGCAGCCTCCTTTGGTGGATGCATTTGTTTACTTATTCTTCAACATTGCGATAAATTCATCCTTGTAGTAATTGTTTTTATCACAATTCCCGTATTTGCTAGTCTTTGGTTTGTTAGTTTCTTTTGACCTCAATCTGTCGCGGTTCAATATTGATTTTGACTTGTCATTGCGTTCAAGGTTAATCCCAAAATTAGTTGGCGACGTACTGTTGACGGCGACTTCACGGTATCGTCGACTTATAGGCTGCTCCACCACGAGTCTTCTATAGAGTTGAGGGAGGGCACGCTCTTTACTACATTACGTTGTAACGATCGGATTTTTAATAACCCAAGCCGTCACAAGGCTAGGGACCACACAGTGGGTCCCATCAGTTACCTTAACAACAAATTCACTTGTAAAACCTTGCAACAAGAAGCACGGTAAAATTTTAAAACATTTAACCTATTTAGTTGACAAACATTATCAAAACCATTTCATGTATGCAACCGCATAACAAAATAACATAACTTCACACTAGCAGCCTTTAACTTCACACTAGCAGCCTTTAACCTGTATCATAAACAAACATACAACGCCGCTTTCATGCGAGCGTACACATCCGCCTACATGCGGTTTAACAAACACAAATAACCCCAACTTATCATTCTATGACACACATTGCCTCGGCTGACCACCATCTTCAGCTAACTTCCTTATAGTGAACATATCCATAGGATAACCTAAAAAGAGTTCGGTATAAACCGTTAGCTAACGATCATAATCTATCCACGAGAGAATCCTAGCAAACAAATAACTTATCAAATTCACATCTCAATATCACACTATCATATAATCACATAATTACATTGTCACACTATCACATAACACATAATCACATCAACTCCTGATTCCCTACTATTTCATTTATAATCAATAATTACTCATAATAGATTTGACCTTTAATAAGAAACTATCTTATAAGAAAAACTTACTACTATATCTTTTCATGGAACATTACTCAATAAATTAGTTAAGCCATATTTTAATGTTCATTAACCTTCATAAGGGTAAACTTTAAGTAATAGGGAGCTGCCATTATAGCCGAGTTCTTTACATAACAAGTCGCCTTGCGGACCGGGCTTTCAAATAACAAGCCGTCTTGCGGGCCGGACTTTCAAATAACAAGCCGCTTGCGGGCCAGGCTTTGAAATAACAAGCTGACATATAAGCCAGGCTTTGACATTGTAAGCCGCCATATAAGCCGGGCTTTGAAATAATAAGCCGCCATATAAGCCGGGCTTTTAACAAAAATCAATCATGAGCTTCCTTCTCATCACTTTACCAATATAATATAGTCATTACTCGTACTCATCATTTTAACATTTTCATATCATCCTATTACTTGTTTCATACTCATGACTCATCACTAAATCCTCAACTTTATCAAGTAAGGTGATTATTAATTATGATTATATCCAAATTTATCAACCAAGTATAATAAGCATATCATATCACACTAATCTCTCAGGCACGAGATTCTGCAGATCGAAGCTAAGTAAGTCCGAAGACTTACCTGGAATTGTTTTGACCATCGATATTATTAACCAAGAGGTTCGCCGTCTGCTACTGCATCTGTCAGGAATATAACATTCCTCAAATTACTTCCGTGTTCCAAAATTATATAAATTCTTTCTATAGAATTTTATTAGCTCTACGACACTTCTCGTAAGCTAAATATAATTAATTAACACTTTAGTTAATTAATTAAATATCGTCAACATAACTTTTTGTCCGAAGGCATTTTCTAACCAACCTGTCATTAGATCTCAACAAACAAATAGCCAAAGTTCACCAGAATAATATAACGAGCATAATGGAATTTCCATTTATCCATTTAGACAAGTCTAAGGTCATATTAGAGCAACCCGCAATACGTAAAACGAATAAATTCATAACTTATTCGTTACTAACCCGATTGACGATCCGGAAGAAGATACAGACTCTTGACGATACGATAAATAAGAGCACGGTAAGAAACCCAACGTTCGACGGCTCGCGGTGGTCGTTGGCGTTCCTATAGCGGTAAACGGAGGTTTAACCCAAAAACTCGCAAACGGAAAATAAATTTGTACTACGGTGAAGAGAACGGGATAAGAAACTCTATGGTATAAACGGATCTGAAATCGGTTTAGAGATTAATGGTTGAAGATGGATTAAAAGAGTAGAAGCGATTTGTTTCGCTCGATTCACTTGTCACTAACCTTGCGTTTGCAAAAATGAAATGACGAAGAGTAACAGCCGCCCGCCATTCCTATGCTTTGAAAGAAAGTAAATTAAAATTTACAAGGGCACGTGTACAAGATGGAAGGTAGAAGTGTCATTAGATCTTCATTATCACAATATATATATATATAAATATATATATAAATATATATATATATATATATATATATATATATATATTTATATATAATAATAAAAATTGGAAAAGGAGGCATCAGCCATCTATGTCAACACTCACGTACTTGCATGCAACAATTATATATATATATATATATATATGATTTGTCTATATTATTTAATTGAAACGCGGTTATATTTTCCGGTCTCCAAACTTTATGAAATTGGAATAGAAAATTCGGAATATTATCAAGATAACTATTCCGCAACTTTTTCGGAAAATGGGCATTCCTAAGTCTTATTTCTTAACCGTTAAGAATCGGAATAACGACTCTTCTGTCCGTTTGGCCTTTCCATATTATTTCACATCTAGGACATATCTGATGTCCTAATCAATTATCTCAACTGCAACTTTATTTATTGGAGATCTCAAATACTCCAAAGTTCAAATAATACCAGAGATAAAATTAACTTCTCGGATGAAAAAAAATGAAAAATTTCCCATAAGCCCTAAATTTAATTTAGAGCACAACAGTGCAAGCGGAATTTGCCCTCTATGCACGGTTTGAAAGTTAGGGTTCAAAAAGCCGAGACTTGAATATGATCAAAATGTGATAATCATGATTAGGCTTAATAAATCAAATTTAAGCTTATCTAACCACGATTAACTAGGATTGAAAATTCGGATTTTTACAACAACGGTTGCGTATTTCTAAGAGAGACAGTTGCTTTCTTTGGAAAGTTCTCCGTAGAGGTATGTTAGAATAATGAAGAAAGAGGGCATAGTCACCCTACTTCTGACATCCGGTGTCCGCTTTTTTTATTTTGCGTCTACTGAGACACTAGAGCATCTTTTCCGGAATTGTAGTCTTACTCGCCAGATGTGGTCTGGGCTTCAGGCAACAAAAATCTCGAATTCCTTTTTTTATGTTGTTTTCTCTTCTTATATACAAGGTAATGTTTGTTCCACTAATTTTTTTTTTACTAATAATTGTTTGTGGAGTGAGGTATTTGTTGTAGGGATTTGGTGGACGTGAAAGTGGAGAAACAATACGATATGTTGAGTTACTTTCTCCTCCTACTCGATATGTTGAGTTCATAAGTTGGATTCGGCCTTCGATGGACTTCATCAATGTTAATACTAGGGCGAGGCGTTGGGATTGTTTAGCGATTGTTGGTCTTCTTATAACTCATATAGTGGAATGGTTGTGGGATTTTGGTGTTAATATGGGCCTATGTTTTGTGGTTGAGCTATGAGGCGTTTTATATGGATTGTAGATTGCTTGGGAGGGTGAATATTGTAAGGTTGTCATAGAAGTGGCTCTCAATTGGTTCTTTCTCTCTTGGTGAAACATCTTCCTCGTCACCATCCTCTATTAGTCTAATATGAAAATATCATGACTTTATTACAAGGGATGCCTACTACGAGACGAATATCGCGGCTGACTATTTAGCTTGTTTAGGTTTATGTTTTTAGTTTGATCTACATGTATTGTTTGACTCATGAGTATATTAAATGTATTTTATATGTTGATGCAAGGGGTCGGGCTATCCTACGTGCGGATCAATTAGCCTTTTTTTCATTTAAGATAAACACGATCAAATGCACGGAGACCGAAAGGAGAAGAACAGGGTTTTGGGGAGAGGGTATTGGTGGTTTCCAACATGGGGTTTTTGGGAGGGGGTATTGGTGTGTATATGTGATTGAATTTGGAAATACCATAGCTTCGATCTTGCGGTTCTTCCATGTGAAACTCTTGTCAGTGCGTCTGACTTTCACATCTTCAATCTCAATTTCCCATCCAATTTGTGTTGTCAACGATGAAGAGTGAACAATGAAGGAAGTTCAAAAGACTATTTTGAATTATTAAAAGAATCGGTTCCTTTAGTTATCGAACTGAACCAACAACCTTAATAATATTAGGTTTTAGTTTAGGTGCGAACCATTAATACCGGTACGGCAGCACGGAGTGATCTAGGCCGTTGATCTGTTTGATCCAACTATCCAGAGATGTCCACGTCATTTAATGTATTATGGGAGCGTAGTGACAATTTTGTAATTATAGAAAGTTCTGATGACATTTTTTCCTGTTTGAAAAATCCTTTTTTTTATAAGGGGACGCGGTGATATTTTTGTAATTTTTATGAGAAAACTTTAACATTTATCATCTCAATTCATGAGTTTAGCTCAATTCGTATAAAACTGTTTGTTCCAATGATTCATAATTTTTGTTCAAATAGTTTGTTCTTATTTTTTAGCACTATTCGTTCAAAGTTTTATACATTTTCGTTCAACACATTTTTAATATAGTATAAAATTTGAATTTTTTATATTCAAGTTTTCCTCCTTTCTTCCCTTAGTTCATATTGTTTGTTTTAATGGTTCATATTTTTGTTCAATTTGATCAAACGGTTTTTTCCTATTTTTTTAAAACATTTTTTCGTTCAAAATTTTATATATTTTTCGCTCAAATTTTTTTTAATTTAATAGTAAAAAATTTTAAACTTTATAATTCTTGTTTCCCCTTTCTTCTCTTAGTTCACACTCTTTTTTCTAATGATTCATATTTATGTTCAATTAGTTCAAGCTTATAGTAATTATTATATGTTTAACACTTAATTCAAATTGAAAAATTAACAAAGTAATACGTGAACTAATTATTAAAAAAAGGAAAATTAATTCAAAATAATACCAACTATTAACATTGAACCGAAAATAATAACAACTTTGAAAATTACTAGAAGTGATACAAAAACTATCAACGCATTTACCAAAAATAATACGTTTTACTTTTTCGGCAAAAAACCTAAATCCGACGATGACATGGTAACCGTAATCTTACATGTTATCAAATTATTTGGATGAGGTTTATGATGTGAATTTTTAAAAAATAACTTAGAGTTATTTAATATGCTAAAAAAATAATTAGTTTAATAATTAGAAAGCAATTGATTTTTCAATAAAAAGTTTAAGAAACTTTTTTTGAAATTATTTTTAATCAGATTTATTTTCATATTTTTTGTGTAAAATGAATTTTTTTTAATTCAAAAAAAAACAAATTTGTAAAAAATATTCAATTTATAAAAAAATCGTCTTTGAATCTAATCCATAAAGTTTATTATATTTATTTTTCTGATTATTTAAAAATATATTTTATTAAAAAGAGGAAAATGAACCCATAGGGATTTTTTGTATGGCTGATACCAAATAGGCCTCTATAATATTTTGTATTGGTTTTATTTCAAAATACAATTAATACAAGGGGCATAATTGGAAGGGAAAAAAAAGAAAAAAAACCCAGATTTCGCTATTCGGCCACCGTTGTCCCAAATTTCGCCGCACCTTCTCATCGGACCTCGCCGCTGCCCTCACAATCGGAAATCGCCGTACCATCTCAATCGGACTTCGCCGCCGCCTCGCAATCGGCCACCGCTGCCCCAGATTTCGCCATTGTCAACTTCTGCATCAGTTAGAGTTTCTTTTGTATATTTTTTGGAATTTGCAATGCGCAAAATTGACTGAATTGGAAGAGTTCATGACCGCTGAGTATGTGAAGGTGAATCCGGATACTCCTCAAAAACAAGTCCGTTTCTTAACACTTATTGGTTAGTCAATTGAGATTTTGGATCGCTAGATGGTTTATGCAATTGAATATGTTTTGAAACTTTTGCGAGGAGCAATCGTGTCTTGTATGAGAATTGAGAAACATATGGTGTGTAAATGTGTAGGCAATTCACTAGTTACAAGATAATCTTATTGTTTACTGTATCATGGGATTGGGAATGCCTAAACAGTTATGTTTATCATATGATATTGATCGATGTTCATCACACTATCAAAACAGGTGGGAAGCATCTATTGACCCCAGAACCACGCTTGAGGACCGGTTTCTTTTCGGTTTTCGAATCAAGTAAGATAAACCCAAGTACCATCAATGAGGCTTGCACTTCGGTTGGAGTAGCCAAGTATGGAAGGTCAATTGGGTTAGATGAAAAGATTAAAGTGGATTTAATCGTTATTGGTTCAGTTGCAATTTATCCCAAAACCGGTGATCGACTACTTATTGTTTTATAATAATGCAGCACCCTTGGTGGCTCCTTCAGTCAGATCGCCATCCATCAATCCAGTTATACCCAAAGAACCTCCATCTATTTCACCAGGTGAATGATTTTTTCTTACTGATTTTTTCTTATTGTGCTTTTTGGAGTTTTTGTTTTTGAGTTCACATTTGTTTATTCTAGGTCCTAATAAGCATTAAAATGCATCTTACGGTTTACATTCACATTTGAATAGGTGAAAGATTTACATACAATTATGTGCTTATTACCCGCATGTATTTGTTAGCATGCTATTAAATCTTAATACAATGTAAAAGAACTCTTGAATTTATTATAATATCCAGATGATGCAATTACCTTATTGATCATCTTGTTAAGATGACTTGTGCACACAAAACAAGGATATGGAAAGAATGTGAGCTCTCCTACATAATTTTTGTAATATTTTTTGTACAAAGGCTCAACTGCCACATGTATCAAGCCCAGCTCCAAGCATTAACCAAAGAGAAGTTCGAGTTCCCCTGGCTCTAGTTAACAAACACACCCATTGTCCCCAGCCGCCCAACACCCACAAGGTAATATAAAAAAGCACGTTGATATCAGTATATCACCTCTGATGAACTTTTGTATGCTATGAAATGTTAATTATATTATATCCTACCAAGTATCAACCTTTCATGAGCATCCTTTCCATCAAGCGAATTCAACATAACACATCTTCTAATGCTAACATTGAAGCTTGTATTGATGCATAATATTAGACAAAGCTTCAGTCTGGCATCTAAAATTCCTCCTTTGTACAACTCTTTATTTGTATGAATTAAACGAGAAAGGATCATATCAGGAATTCTCTTATTGTGAAAACCAAGATGCATAACTCTTCTTGTTCAAGCTTAATTTGTTATTTGAATGGAGAAAGAAAAATCTCATCTATCTGTCACCCCCCCCTCCTACTAGCCCCTTTTCTTTCCCCTGAAATTTCTCCTTTTAGGTCATCAACAAGGGAACCGGAGCTCGCACCACCTATATTGGCACCACCACCACCACCTCCTAAAGACAGTATGTACTTATTGATTTTAGCTTTGATAGTGTTGCTTCCTCAGTTATGTCTGTTGTATATTTTGTGGTATATCTGACATAATTTGCTTGCCTCTCTAGATTGCTTATCCTATACTTGCCTAGAACCATACACAAATACAATTCCAGGATTAGCTTGTGGTTGTGTTCTTCTGATGAAAGTTGAGCTACGAATTGGTGTTGCTTTGTACATCGTTTTCCCTTTGGTTCCAGAAATGGCTCGGGAAATCGCAACGGGTATATTTATGAAGCAAAGTAAAAGAAGAACCTGCTCTGAATCCTCTAATAACTACAAGAACAGAGGTTGAAGTGAGTCCTGTAATTAAAGAGGAAGAACAGGAGGAGATTGAATTGCCGCCGGAGGAATGCAATCTGTTCACCGGAGAATGGTTGTTTGATGACGTCACTCACCCTCTGTACAAGGAGAGTGACTGCGAGTTCTAAATAGAGCAGGTGACATGTACGAGGAATGGGAGGAAGGTTTCTTTGTACCAGAATTGGGAGTGGCAACCCAGAGATTGTTCTATAAATTATATAAATGGACTACTGATATTAAGTATGATGAATGTTGCTTTGGCACATTCCTATTGAGCTCCTATATGAAGATCTAGATGATGAAAATAACGATGAATTGGAGAAAAAAAAATACAAATTGTATATATTTTAAGACTCTTTCGGATTACATGACATGCTTTGGTTGCTCATCTTTTTACTTCTCAATTTCTGCTCTGATTGCATTTGACACAATTAGTTCCAGTACTACGTGTTAATTAGTTGTTTTGAGAGAAAATCTGGATTGTGTCCTACATAATTACCGGTTACTCGGTTAGGGTTATGGGTGAACTAGAGTGTAGCTTGTTTGGATCAAGGTGAATTAGATTGGGAATGGTGGCTTTTATCCGAAATCAGCCGTTAGTTCCAAAGAGGGTTATTGAATTTGTATCCACTATGGATGTCTTCCGATCCATATGTGTAGTATTTGATGTTCAATTGTGGTCACGATTACAACAAGGTTATATCCAATGTTTTATCGTCTTCGTTCTTTGGCTCCATTGTTTGTATTTAATGTTCAATTGTGTAGTATTTGATGTTCAATTGTGGTGGCTTTTCCAGTATAGTGTTCTAATGTGTAACACAATCATGTTGCATTAAGAACACTTAAGCTTAGACTCGGCTAACTCGGCCTTATGTAGCTAGATTGGACTTGGACTTGTGTACTCGATTGGGCATGGACTTATGTACTCGATTGGGCTTCGACTTATGTAACACGATTGAGCTTGGACTTGTGTAACTCGATCTTGTTTAAAAGACAAACATTTTAGTATTATGGATTGGGCTTGTGTAACTCGAATCGATCTATTATGGATTGGGCTTGTGTAACTCGAATTAGACTTGTGTAACTCGACGGACCTGCATCACTTCCCTACTAGGTCAAGGCGGGATGGAGAAGTATCGACTTAAGTGGCGATGGTCTTTATAATTTTCTTCTTCATAAGATTAATTCTGGGCTTGAGCTTGTGTAACTCAATTGCACTTGAACTTGTGTATCTCAATTGTTCTTGAACTCGTGTAACTCGAATGGGCTTGTGTAACTCGATTGAGCTTAGACTTGTGTAATTTGACCTTGTGTAAATGACGGGCTTTTGTAAACGATAGAAGTGGGTATTTGAAGCTTAGACTTGTGTAAACTGACCTTGTGTAAACAATGAAAGTGGGTATTTGAAGCTTAGACTTGTGTAACCTGACCTTGTGTAAACAACATACTTTTGTAAACGACGGAAGTGTGTATTTAAAATTGTGTATCAATATTGTGTATTAACATTCGGTTTGAAGTACAACATTAGAAAAACAATAATGAAATACACAAGTTTAGTTAGTCCAACTGGTAAACCCACTAACAACTGGTAAACCCACTAACTACAAGATTTATTAATATTCTATATTGAGCCTTGTCTGATGCTTGTGTATTGGGCCATATCCGATGCTTGTGTATTGGGCCATGTTCGATGCTTGAGTATTGGGCCCTGTCCGATGCTTGTGTATTGGGCCCTGTCCGATGCTTGTGTATTGGGCCTGTCCGATGCTTGTGTATTGTGGCCTGTCCGATGCTTGTGTATTGTGGCTTGTCCGATGCTTGTGTATTGGGCCCTGTGTCCGATGCTTGTGTATTGGGCCCCGTCCGAAGCTTGTGTATCGGGCCCTGTGTCCGATGCTTGTGTATTGGGCCCCGTCCGAAGCTTGTGTATCGGGCCCCGTCCGAAGCTTGTGTATCGGGCCTTGTCCGAAGCTTGTGTATTGGGCCTTGTGTCCGATGCTTGTGTATCGGGCCCCGTCCGAAGCTTGTGTATCGGGCCCCGTCCGAAGCTTGTGTATCGGGCCCCGTCCGAAGCTTGTGTATCGGGCCCCGTCCGAAGCTTGTGTATCGGGCCCCGTCCGAAGCTTGTGTATCGGGCCCCGTCCGAAGCTTGTGTATCGGGCCCCGTCCGAAGCTTGTGTATCGGGCCCCGTCCGAAGCTTGTGTATTGGGTCTTGTCCGAAGCTTGTATATTGGGCGTAACATTTATTAAAACAATTGGGCTTTTCATTAAACCAATTGGGTTTGAGCTTTTATTAAAACACTTGGGCCTTCATTAAACCAATTGAACTTGAGCTTTTATTAAAACATTTGGACCTTCATTAAAACAATTGGGCTTTCACTAAACCAATTGGGCTTGCGCTTTCATTAAACCAATTGGGCTTAAGTAATTTCATATTCATAATTTGCCCTTCTATTTAATCTTTAAAGATAAGTAAATGGGGTCTATTTTGTCCATTGATATAAAAAGAAGTCTACTTAGTGCTCATCATTACAAAAAGAGTCTAGTCTCCCATTTCACCCTATTAAAAATTATTTGAAATATATAATAAAAAATCCAAAATTTTAATTTTTCATAAAACTCACAAGAAAACGATTTATTTATATAAAAAAATTACAAAATGTTTTTAAAAATTTGTTTTCATAAAAAAACAATATTTATTTTAAATAATTTTTTTTAAAAATCTAATTTAAAAAAATAAATTTACTTTATTAAAAATATTTTTACAAAAATATTTTTATTTTTATTTAAAAACATATAATTATTTTAAAATAATATATTTTTTCTGATTTTTTAACATATTAAATATAATTAAATTAATTTAACTTTTTAAATCCACATTGATAGTTGTATGGTTCCTAGTAGTTTTCAAAGTTGATATTATTTTTGGTTTAATGTTAATAGTTGATACTATTTTTAGTTATTTTTTCTAGAAAAAAAAAAATCTGAATTGATTGTGTTTAATTTATATATTTTTTTGAACGAATTGAAAAAAACTATGAATTGAGATAATAATTGTTATAATTTTCTCATGAAAATTACAAAATGTTATAATTAGTTCAAATTTGGGTATCATATATTTAAATATGATGTTATGTTAGTTCAAACATGTACAAGTAACAAAATACATAAAAACATAATTATCAAATTAACAAATGGTACGTGATCTAACTACAAACTATGGACTAATATAATAACCGTTAAAGTTTTCTCATAAAAATTACGAAATTACCACGACATTTCTTTCCTTTGACAGTTTTCCGGACATAAATATCGATTGAACTTATTATGATTACAAAATTATTACCGCACTCCTATGATTCATTAAATCTCTTAGATTAATATGGACAGTTGGATCAAGTGAAACGATCAAAATATGTAAAGTCATACGGAACCAGCCCGCCGCACCAGAATCAGCCCCATAATATTAATGGGACGGAATTTGGGCCAGGGTTTGGACTTTGGACCAGAGGATTTGAACTTGTATAATTGGTATCTTCCTCTTCGGGGCGCCGAGAACAGTTAGGGAAGAACAACAGACAATGGCGACGGAGCTTGAAGAGCTGATTGACTTTCTATCTTCCCCTTCACCCCCAGTAAGCTTTTTTTTCGCCCGTATTTCTGCCTCTAATCTTTTGTCTCGTTGCTGTTTGTAATCATGGTGTAAGTTTGAATAGGAGAGTTTGGCGGCTATCTAACTGAAACTATCGACCGAAAATTTCGGTTCATTGTTTCCAGTTGGTGATTAATTAATTAAATTTGAGCAATTGATTTTTAATCTAAAGCCGAAGTCTGTAACATTCATACCTCCTATGTATTTGTCCATGCCAGGTATAATTGAATACGTAGGTTCAACTGAAGTACTAAATTGAAAAATCTGCTGGTTGTCTGCATAGAATACAAAAATGTTTTTCAGTTTTGTTTGGGTGAGGAAGATGGCTGCTCAGCAGAGCCGCAGGGTACACAATTGGCGTAAAATTAAACAATCCAGCGTTGGTGGTGGTGTACTGTTAAGCACATGTGTTGTATTCACTAGAACTAGAAGTTCCTACATGGATATTTTTGCCTAGGACCTAGGCACAAGAGAGGTTGACTCTCTTGGTGGACTTACTGGAGTTTGGCTCCATGAGTAGTGTGAGTGTGTTTATCAAGTTAGTGCATTCCTGAGGGTTCTTCCCCTCTTTGTGTTCATAGTGTTCTACTGTTCTGTGTGTTTGAATCTGTCCTTGGTGCCGAGTTCCTGATTTTTTTCTCTATCTCCATGTTGATTTTTGAACAAGAGGACCAAATTATACAAATCCCTACAAGATGACTTCTGCTCAATGTTTTTTTTATCAGTCTGTCCTGTGCTCAATTGTTTTCTTCTATATTGTTTAACATTATATCTGGCTACTACAGCTTATAGCTACAAATCCCCACCAGATCACTTCTGCTCAATGAGCATAAGTTTATATTGAAATTACATAAAAGTAGTTTCTCCTAAGCTCATCTTTGTTATGTAATTATCTGTTTATTTACTTATTCTTCTATGATACTATGATAAACTTCTAGGATCGCTGCAATGTTAATTTATATGGTGTACATCGCTTTGGATAAATATCAGGTGAAGAGAGCAGCTGTGGACATTGTCCGCGGACTAACTGGATCTGATGATGGTCTGCAATCCCTTGCAAAATACTCAAACATTGTCCTCCAGAAACTGGCACGCCTTTTAGTTGAATCCAAGGTTTAGTCTAATATCTTTTCTTGCTTTTTCAGATTTGATAGTCATTTATAGAACAATTTTTCATGGGTGTTGAGAGTTCGACATGTAGAATACTGTAATCTTCAGATGAATATGCACTTTTTGCTTATAAATGATGTTCTATTGTTGGAACTTGCAAACTTCACTGTCATGATCCTTGACACCAGTCTTTAAGAAATATAAATATCACTTGAACTTTTATCATTGTACCGAACGTGCATACCTGTAGTTGCTGTTAGTGTACTACAGAGCAGCATCCTTCTAAAGCTTTCTTTATTAAATTATCAGGAAGTTTCAGAACCTGCTGCCGAGTCTCTTATAAATCTATCACAAAATTCTGATCTTGCTGAGAAGATGGTCTCCATGGGAATGGTTAGAATAATCATGGAACTCCTTTATAAGCAGGAGTCTATTGTTGCTCGTTTACTGGTGATGCTTCTTGTTAATCTCACACAGCTGGATGCTGGTATTAGTTCATTGCTTCAGGTATTTTCCTTGAATTCCTGTCATTCCTAAGCATGCTTCCTTTGAGATATTGTTAGAAATCATCTGATTGTGAAGATGTCAACATTAACTCCTAAGACTTGGTCAAGTATATCACTATTTTCTAATGGGAACTATGATACAATTTCTTTGCAGACTGAAGACGAGAAGATGCATGGGCTGTATGTTATGAAGCTTGTGAGGTCTTTCTGTACTTCACCTAGAGAGGATAAGGGTAAATTGCCTTTTGTGTTGGTTCAAAAGTTGACTGCATGAGTATTAGTTTTTTGAGATCTTGATGGATAGGACCTAAGAACTGTTACTTATGCATTCCTGTAATTGTGCGTCCGTTGCTTATGCACTCCTCTAATTGTGTGTGTATTTATATTTTCAGCCGATCCTTTTGAACACATTGGTTCCATTCTTGTAAACATATCAAAAACACGACCAGGGAGGGAATTGCTATTGGACCCAAAGAGGGGGCTTCTAAAGCAGATAATCAGACAGTTTGATTCAACTAGCGTGATACGAAAGAAGGGTGTATGTATTAATATCCATTATCCTTTTCATTTACCTTTTATTGTTGGTTACTTCTAAAAGGCTTGCCATACCGAGTTCTTATCTTATTAACTTATTTGTTTCACTAACGAGGTCTTGACAAGACATGATACTCTTTATGACGCTCCTGCTCAATTTACAGATATATTTGGCAGTAAAAATGGTACTGATATTCAACTAGTAATACACTACATGCTAGTGATAGGTCGTTGTTGATATGGGTGCCTTATATAACACAAGTATGATATCAATCAGGGAATGCGTCTCTTGTAAATTGTAACCTACGGAAGATGGATTGTTAATTGTCATCCACAAATAATCTTGTTGATTGTGTGCCTAGATTGATTTAAAAAAAAAGTCAGATTTAACGCGATGTAGCTGACATCAAGGCGGTAGGGACTAGGGATCATAAAGTCTTCTATGACTGGGTGGTGCTGTTTGCTTTATTTTCACTTATGAAAGCATGATATATATATATATATATATATATATATATATATATATATATATATATATATATATATATATATATATATATATATAGTATGAAAGACGACTCATGTCGGGCTTGCTCATGAGCCACTGACAAATCATTTTTGATCTGTAAAACATAAATTTTGAAGCATCTACTTCCGCTGCAAAATTCTGAGCAGGAACTTTGGTGTTACAGGTTGCAGGCACTATTCGCAATTGCTGCTTTGATGCTGAAACACAGCTCCCAAATTTGCTTTTGTCATCAGAGTTCCTATGGCCTGCTTTACTTTTGCCAGTGGCTGGAAACAAGGTTCGATCTTTTGCCCCCTTCCCTTGGGGAGATCATATTGCATTATCTGTCCTTGATACCTCATGTGAAACAAGGTTCGATCATATTGCATTATCTTTGTCAAACAGATCATTTGTGTGGAATCAGGATGTGTAGTTTAGGATAAAACTTAACATCAAAAGGTTACTTCATGTGAAACTTATATTTCTGTGTGTGTGTGGAAATGAGCAGTAACCTTCTGATGATATGATCTAGAAAAAATCAGGGTTCACCCCCTGAAAATACTTTGATTAATCACTACAATAATAATGCATTAATGTACAGTGTGAAGGTACAAAGTTACTGCGTTTGGTACTACAGAACGTTTTCCAGAGAATTGTACCTCTTTTTTTTTTTTTTTTTAATTTTTAATTTCAGGAGTTTGTTTTGTTTGTAACTTTGACCTCTATTGACCTTTTATCCTGGACACAGGTGTACAGTGATCAAGATACATCCAAAATGCCTTCTGAACTTGGAATTGCTCTGTCAATTGAACGGGAACCACTTATTGACCCTAAAGTTCGTGTTCTGGCAATTGAGGCAATCTATTTGATCGCTTTACAGGTAAATGTGTTATCTTTAGCTTAACGAATCTCTTGATGAACTCATGAAAAACATTCATCACATCTCCTGGTTACGTAAAATTCTAGTTGCATCTACATTAAAAATTTCAGGAAGCAGGTCGAAGAGCTTTATGGTCTGTAAATGGGCCACGGATACTGCAACTTGGCTACGAGGATGAAGAAGATCCCAAAGTAATGGAAGCATACGAGAGAGTTGGCGCCTTGGTAACCTCCAAAGCCTCTATTACTTTCTCAGTCTAAATAGACAAACTCTGAACATTTATCTTAATGATTTTGCAGCTGGTCGAAAGTAGCGGAATGGAGGAAGAACAGACTGATGTCTCAGACAAATCCACATAGGGGCAACCTTCAATTCTCAATCATGGCATTCAAGGAGTTTTTCCTCACCTGTTGTTGATGAAATGTACAAGTGCATCATCATTTTGTGTTCTAGGGCAACTTGTATTTTATCTTCTTTCACATGTCAACAAGTTATAGTTTTTTTTTTTTTTTATAAAAAATTATCTGAACTCCACATGAAAGATAGATTTTTCTTCCATTTTACTTAATCAAACCCGTTTCTTTAGGAGATTGTGGTTTGGTAAAAGGTATATGTTTGTATTTATAGTATAATAATTAGCTGATTATAAAACTGGGATAATGTGAATCATGCATATGATTTTGTTAATTTATAAACAGTTTTATACATGGAAAAAGGAAGGACATGCACGGTAACCACTAACCGAGGTACAACAATTTTTTAAACATGAAAGTCAATAAACAGTTTCATACATTGAAAAAAGGAAGGGCATCAAATTAGACTCGGGTTTTGCGGATTTTTTACAACAAGATTTCAACATGAAAACAACACATTGAACGCCTATTCAATACACAGTTCCAACAAATGTAAGGAAACAAAAATCAAAACACTAAAGTTGTGAGATCCAAAGAGATTGTGATTGTTGTACACTTCGTTTCCTTATTCATTTCTTAAATTTTATAAAGTCAACAAAATAAATTAAGTTAAAATTCTTTTTAATTTTTGTTGTACACATTTTTTTCTCTACATATTATGACCCAGATCATACGAATAAAGTTTTAATTTTTATAAAGTAAACAAAAAAAACTTATTTCTTACAAACTAAGCAAACAATTAAAAGAAAAAGGAATTTTCATTTTTTATCTTATAAAAAATAAGTTAAAATTTTTTTTATTTCCTTTTATAAAAATAAGTCAACCTTTATTTTATTTTATTTTAATAGAATATGTATAAACTAACAAAAAAATGGATAAGGAAAATAATGTTTTAAAAGTTTGAGAGCACCGAAAAAAATATTAAAATTTGTGGATATCTGGATAAAACGGCAATACCTCAAAGGTACCGAGAATCTCTTTAAAAAAATAAAAATTTATGCTATTATATAATAGGGAACTAATATTTTATTTAAAAGTTTCACGCTAATTTATAAGTTTACTCTTACACACAATTAAGTTATTTGTAGGAAAAAGAGTTCCTAATTAATTATTAGAATTTTTTTTTTAAAATTATCATATTTATTCATATTGATGGATATATACCACGTTAACATTTACGTTAGTGAATTAATTTTCTTGTAGACATTTATTCTATAAAAAGCACTAGTGTATGTGCAGATAAAGATAAATCATACTTTAATTCATATTTATTATAATCATCATCCAATCATATTCTAATTTTACTAGTTTAATATCACATCATGCATACGAAATCGTTAATATAACTATTATGTATAAAATATAGTATTTAATTTCAACAAGTTGAATATAATACGAATATAAACTAATTTATATTAATATTATCACCCTACCGTGGTGTTTAATTGTTTATGGTACGTTGTGAATGAAGCTATATTTGCGCATAACGCAAGGTGTTGATATATTATACACAGTGACACAGTCCCATACTTTCACACATCGCAATATTTTAGTCTCTCTTTCCCTTCCTCTCGCAAAATAAACGAATCATCACAAACCTTTATTCGCTGGATTTGTCTGGTCAATTCGATTGACAATTATATACGGAACCCTAATTAATTCGCTAAATGGTTGGCCACCAACACCCAAATCCGCAAGTTTTTCCCTTTTCTCCTTCTCCGAATTTGACTCGCCTCATCTGAAGATCTCATCTGTTTATAACTCCACTTACTAGATTCTTCGCTCTATCTCTCCTGGAATCTATCATATTTTTGAGGGGTTAGATTCGGAGAATTGAAGTTGTGTGATGATGGGCGTACAGGTCTCAGATCAGGTACTAGGAGTAGTCATGCCGATAGTCTTTTACTGGGTCTATTCTGGGCTTTATATGTTGTTTTGGTCATTCGATAAGTACCGTCTGCATTCTAGGAAGGATGAGGATGACAAGAATTTGGTCTCCAAAGGGACTGTTGTTAAGGGTGTTCTTCTACAGCAAGCGGTTCAGGCTATTGTTGCAACAATCTTGTTCACGGTTTGTTCTCTTAATTTTGTCTCGATTTCCTGCTTCTTCTTATGGGTTGAATGAGCTCTGATCTGGGTTTCATTTGAAGTTCGTTGTTCACTTTATTGTTGGGCTTTTATGGTGCAATTTGAATACATTTTGATTAGACAATGCTGGGTCTTTTTAGTAATTTTAATTGAGGATTATGGCAATGGGAGTAGGACAACTAATACAAAGTTTACCATATAAGGACATGGGGTTATCAAGGATTAGGTTATAATTAAGAATGTGCAAGTACTAAAGCTATTGATTTTGGATTTTTGGTGGCTTGATGGTGCATATACAGGAGGGTATTGAATAGGAAGTAGTTTATTAAAGATGGTTTGTTGGAAGAAAATAGAATTCCTTGGCTGGCTTTCAGTGACATTATAGAAAGATTTAGTTTTTGACTAGATCGTTTGGCTTATATGTGATACAGAAAAATGAGGTAATTTTTAATTTTAATTTTATGAATGAAAGTGGGAATTTATATAATTAGTAGAAGAAAACACATGAATCTTAGGTATTACATGAATCTCTCGATTCCAATTTTCCTACACCAAGTTATGGTTCCACAATTAGTATTATTAGTGACGAGCACACTTTCTCAAGTCCATTTCTTTCGTGCTGAAAGATGTTCAAGTTCCTAGATAGTGAGGTATAGCATGCAACTCAAAGTGAGATTTGGAAGATTTTGCTTTCCTTTCAGCTTCCAACCCATCACCCATTTAAGCACTCGTGTCAACACATTTCTGGAGTAGGAGCTTATTCTTTGTGAACATGTCCCCCTTGGCAGTCATCCAGCTTTTGCGAAGGCAGTTCTTTGGGTATTGTTAAGCTTACCTGGTATCCACTGATTCCATCATTTAGTCACTCTTTTGTCTTCTTTGTGATTCATAGACTGCCTTTGCATCATACATGCCTCGGTTTGTCATGATCACAGGAATGCCTTCTTGAGTTGTTCGGTCTTTGGAGGATTTCATCTCTCAGAGTTAGTATAGCTCTCCGGAACGAGCATCAGTGCTATGCCAAATAGACTGCCTTTGCATCATACATGCCTCGGTTTTCCATGATCACAGGAATGCTCTCTTGAGTTGTTCAGTATTTGGAGGATTTCATCTCTCGGAGTTAGCATAGTTCTCCAGAATGAGCATCAGTGCTATGCCAAATAGACCTGTGGCTACTCTGAAGATCATAAATAAGTAAAGCAATCAGTGACATATTCCATGAAAGCACTTCCTTGAGTCCAAGTCCACCCTCACTCCTACGCTGGCACGTCACTTTCCATGCAATTGACCAATTGAGTTCCTCTTCCCTGCACTGCATTAAGGAACTCATTGGTAAAATCTAAAAAAGTTTCAAGTATCAGCTCTACAAGTCATAAACCATTTATTGCAGTACCTGGGAGGTAACTATGAAATGTCTGAAGCCTGCACAATGCTGAAGTTTATATCAAGGAAATTATAGTTCTGCCATATAGCAGTATTTTGAATTTCTTTCTCCTGTTCTATCTCTACAAAATGCTAAATTAGGTGGTAGTGTTTTTTGAATTGCTTTTGATCTATTGACACTAGGAGATACCGTCATATTTTCACTTTTAATGTTCTTTTGGATATAGGACTGGTTTGTGTGACACGGGATAATATCTTCTTTGCTATCACTTGTGGGAAGTGGTTCTAGTATTTACACATGGTATACCAAAGTCAGTAGTTGAAGTAATCTAGGGAGACTATTCCGATCCTTGTTGACTTAGTAAGAACACCCAACAAAATTCATTTTTCGTATTACTTTTTTTGTTAAATGTTTTAATCAAGTTTGGTTCCTATCTTACTTATCCTATTCATTTGTAATTAGTGAATTACTATATCAGGTTTTCGAACAATCAGCTTTGACTGATGTGTAAACTAGATTCTCTTAGTTTCATCATAGCTGATAGGGATTAGGGGATGATATATTTCGGAGTTTTGTAGGTAGCTGAAGTTTTGGTTCATGCAACAGCAGTTTACCAGTTCCAAATAAAATATCTCTTACTGAGTAATACTGGATCATACTTTTAGGCATCTTTGCTTTTTTGCTTACCAAGAGGATAGATTATATTTCCTTTGTACTTTCTCTTTGATTAATGAACACGGATTTTTTTTAATTTAAACTAAAAAGATGCATGGAAGTAAACGGCTAGGCTTAGTTGTGATCAATGTAACCTTAGGATAGTGATATGGATGCGTTCATCGGGAAGACATTATATTAGATCCTAAAATAAATAACTTATCCTAATAGAAGCATAATACCCTTCTCTGTTAATTAGACATAGATACATTCTACGTTTAATTTCTTCTGGAATGTCTTCCCAATAAACACATCCATATCAGATAGACTCGTTATCTTTTTTCCATTATTTCTGTTAGCATGATTCAGTGCCAAAATTTTAAGTGTTTGAATCTTGCCGTCTTTAAGATCCTTTTACATTGACTTCTACTTCGAGCACTAAAGAGAGGTGAAACCCAATGGAAACACAAGTAGAAACCAAAAAAAATACAAGATTAAGACAGAATCTATGAAGCCTATGAGGAAAATTTAGAACCCTAAATAGTTAAATTAGTTATAATTATCTTCTTTCAGGCCATAATATAAGAAGTTACAAATTCTTGCAGGTGGTAGGTAACTCGGATGATGTTGACAACGAACAGAAAGTTTCCCTTCTAATCCTGGGAAAGCAGTTTGTGACAGCAATGGTGGTTCTTGATACATGGCAGTATTTCATGCACAGATACATGCACCAAAACAAATTCCTATACCGACACGTCCATTCCCAACACCACCGCCTTATAGTCCCATATGCTTTTGGTGCACTTTATAACCATCCTCTTGAGGGGCTTATCCTTGATACCATAGGTGGGGCTCTATCATTCCTTGCTTCAGGCATGTCACCTCGAACTTCCATCTTCTTCTTCTCCTTTGCCACCATAAAAACTGTGGATGATCACTGTGGACTTATGCTTCCCGGGAACCCCTTCCATCTCTTCTTCAAGAACAACGCTGCTTATCACGACGTTCACCATCAGTTATATGGAAGTAAGTACAACTTTTCTCAACCTTTCTTTGTTATGTGGGATAGAATTCTTGGAACACATATGCCTTATTCTCTAGTGAAGAGAGCTGATGGTGGGTTTGAAACTCGGCCTACCACCGAATGCAAGGATGAATGATTGAAGTCATATGATACTTCAATCTTACTCTGTCTCTCTGTCTGTATGCTACATTGATCGTATGATTTCTTTGTACCTTTTGACCTTGTACTCTTAATGCCCTTTTGCAGTCTCCTGTAAAGTATTGAAGTTATTTAAGAATGATATCTCAATTCGTTCTAATCAGGCTATGATTATTAGCTTTCATACATCCATCATTTGGATGTTTCATTGAGATCTTTGTTTATATGTCTATGAGTAGGTACGGACATTTATCTGTTTAGATTCCTTTTCTGTTGGATTTGATTCATTCCATCGTCTTCCTTAGATATCTGCAGTTTGGCAATCTGGGTTGTTTGGAACATAGACGATCCCTTTGTTTGGAATGAGGAATCAAAATGAAAGATTCCTCGTATTATTTCAATCAAAATGAAAGATTCCTCATATCATTTCTAATTCGATGCTAATCGCATAATATTGGGGTTGTTGTATGAGTCGGCTCATTCCTGATTTGGTGTTAATCGTAAAATATCAGGGTAGTTATATAAGCTGAGATTGCTCTATTTGAATAACAACCCTAATGTTGATGACTAGATGAATCAATCTCAGTAAGATTCTTATATAATTCGCGCTACTTGGACTCGGCTTGAAAACCGCTCGTGTCGCTCGGTTGCGAAAAGCGAGCTGAACTCATCACAGGACAATTGATGCAAAATATGCCAGTGGGAAAGCCATCCAATTTCATTAAAGCCATCACAGGACACAACATTCTAAATTACAACACTGAACACTCTTCTAAGACCTTAACAAACTAAACTTATATAGCCACAGTAAAGAGCATAGATGTCAAAGACCATGCTTCTACCCAAAAAATACAAAGATACTAGCAAAAACATTAGGCGTCTGTCTTCCTCGGGTAAAGTGCAACAAATTCAGCAATTTGGTTTCTTTTATGTTTACTGTGACGATGTGGTGTTGCTTCCTCCGACCACCCAGTATTTTTTAACTGCAATGAGCACCTTCTCGGAAACAAGAGGGCCATCTTCGTGATCCATCATCCTTGAATCCCATCTCATTCCCGATATAAGTTTCTTAACCTTCACCAACACATCAACTTCATCACGGAATATGACTGCCCCTTCTGGGCGCAATATCCGATCCATCTCCAAGAGAATGTCTTTGAAATTGCACCTGTGTTTCAAAGGCAATTTTGTTGAATACTAGAACAAGCTGTATAACAAAAAGTCTATTTTGTAGGAACTTACTTGTCCTTGTACAAACTGAAAACACCATTGGCATGGATAAGATCATAAGTTCTAGGGTAAGTAGAAAATGCCTCACACCTGAAAAAGTAAGAAAAAAACGGTTCAGATGCTAAGTATAAACATATTAAGAAGCTACAGCAAGTTATTACATACCAGTCATGGTAGATGCCAACCAAGCCTCGCTCATATATGATTCCGAGTGTATTTTTCTCAGCAATTGTGGGCATAACATTCATAACCCACAATTTAGGAGAGTCAAGAGCTGCAGCAAAACCACCCAACCCAGCATTCATATCCATTATATTGCGATACCTTCCAGTGTCAATAAGTTTATTGTATTTTTTGTAAGATTTAACATTCTTCTTCCACAGACTACTGTCCTTTAAGTATACATCAGTAGAAACCCCAGGAACAGATCCACTTGCAACCCGTGGAGGGATAGCATAGAGCCTCTCAGGGAATGGTTTGATTTGTTCACTAAGAGCTTCATCTGAGCTACTGACATCTGGATATGGTGTAATACATGCCTCCATTTTCTTGTACCTAACAACAAGTTATTCAGAGGAATCAAAAGCCAAGAAATCCAAAATAAAGAGGATAAACGAATGTTGCACCATTGGAAACAGGGAATCATACCACACATCATCAGCATTAGCAGATTTACAGAACTTAGCGCGGGAATGATCTCTTCTGCTCTGACATGAATCTGCATGAAAACTCTTCTGCCAAACAGCAATCTCACCAATTTCGCGCTTTTTCTCCCAGCAAAGAAGCTTAGCCATCTCCTCAATCTTATTTTGTTCAGCCTGCAAGTCCTCCTTGGTGCGCTGCCATCCTTTGAAATTATTATTCCAGTTGATAGGAGGACCCGAAAGCACCCAAAAACCACCAGGTCTAAGAACACGGTCAACTTCCATCAAGTACATTCCTCCTGCAGAAATAATGGATCAAAGGATCAGAGTCATCATGACTAAAAATGGGACTAAGCAATTCAAAATCAATGCTCACCGTTCTCTCCCCAAGGAATCAAGCAACGAGAACAATGAGCCATGTCAAAGGATCTTGATGGATATGGTAACTTTATAGTTCCAAGAACACCAATGACTGCAGGCACACCCCTTTCAAGTGCAAACTGAACCTGTGCTTCATGTGAATCTCTAGGTGCTATTGACATTGCTATCACATTCCTCTTCCACAGATACGCACCCCAACTTGCAACCTGATCAGAACAGCCTAAGTTAGGGAATACTAAAATAGTAATTTATGTAAAGTTATTATTTTCATGATTTACACATAATGGTAAGAATTCCACGTACCCCACAGCCAGTGTCCAAAGCAGTTCTAACGGTTCCGTTCTCAATTGGTATCACAGAAGCAAGCTGATCTATGTACTTCTCTGCACCTTGAGGAAACTGAGTCCCACCACCTGGAAACCGAAAAACATCTCCTTCATACTGAATCCAGTTCTGAATAGCCTTCTCCACTGTCAAGCTCTTATACGGAGCATTAGCAAATGGAACATAATCGCGGCTCTTTGGCCATGAAAATGGTGTCACATATCCCTTGGGTGCAGGAATAAGACAATGCAGCTTCTCATCCTCAGAAGGGCAGTGCCTCTCTCTGTAAAACATATTTGCTCTTGGAAACATCATTGCTCGCCTTTGATCTTGGCATGGTGTGTAGTCGGTGTAGCGAGAAGCACAGGGCTCAAAGACTTTTACTTTAGAGTTAGAGCCACCATCAGACACTACACCCCCATGATGTGTCTCAAAATTAAGATTCTTAAGAACCTCGCAATCAGCTCCGCTTTTTGTGATCTCAATGGCTATACTGTCTCCCTTTCCGAAACCACTCCTTTGCCAAGCACCCAATAAATAGAAGAAGCAACACAAACCAACAACTATGAATATAGATAACGAGCTTCGGGTCTTACTCTCACCTATAGCTTTATTAGCCATCTCATCCACTGATATCAGTTACCACCTACAAATTTTACAGATTAGGAAGTCTTCTTACAATTAGCAACACAATAATTTGGGTAAACACAGTATATGACAGGCAAATCAGTGATGAGCATGATATTTACAAATTAGAAAGTTTTGATACAATTAACAAAACAAAATTTTGGGTAAACACACTAGGGGGCACAGCAGTGAGTGAGTGAGGCATTAGCATGATGGCATATGTATTCTTATTTCCAAAAAACTACCAAGTTAACTGATACAACTCAAACTGAGTAAGATCATTTAGTGTCACATAGCTAGAAATTTAAGATCTACAATGATGAAGAAAGGAACTTTTTAAGTGGGGGATTAAATACTGATAATTAAGAATACTATTGGTTTAGTTTGATATGGGAAACTGAAGTTCAGCTAATTTCAAGGTAGATCAAGCTAAAACGGCAATCAAATCTTAACAAAAACAACCACAAGTACAAGACAGTGTACTCAAACGGTCACAATAGCAGCTGAAATTAACCAAATCCCACTCCAAAATAAGAAAAGAAAATATAGGACAATCAGCCATGGAAAAATTGGCAGAGATCATAAAAAAGGAAGAGAAAAAGAAGAATGATGAACAAGAGTAGCAAGCGAATGTTGTGGGCGATGATATGATGTATTTAACAGAAACCCATCCAAGAATACACCAATGGAGTGACAAAATGATAAAGATTGGAAGGAAAGGTGAGATCTTGGACATACCAAAGCGATGATGAGGATGAGTACTCCTGAACCGAGTTCACGACTCGGTTTAATAGTTTGGTGGGATCTGAGATTTGGGCGGGGACTGGTCTTGCTTTCTGTTGCTTCTGCAACACAGAGAAGAGAAGTGAGGGAGATCTTGATGGGCACTGGCCAGGATCGGACCCTAAGTGATAGCAATGATTTGTCTTTTTATTTTTGTTGATAAGTAAAAAAGAAAAGAATGTTGTTTTTGTGATCCACCGACGAATGAACCCAAAAAAATATATAAAATCATAATTAGGGAAAAAAAAGAAAAACCCTAGATGCAGTTTTGGTCAATTTCTTCCAATCTATCCACTCCTTTGATAGCGGGTGTACCAAACACAGAATTGCATAATGATGTCCTCTCCATTTATTTTCGTTGTAAGTAAAAAGGTTCAAATTTTCAATCCTGATCACAAAATTCCAAATTCTAATTTCCAATTAATGTGTCTTTGGCATTTAATTATTCCAAGACATTATAAACTAAATTTTAAATATAGGCCCACGGTTCTAGAACTACAACACAGAAGTAATCTTTGTTAAGTAGGTTGCTCGGATCCGTTTTACGATAATTGGGACCCAATCACATATTTGCCTTTTTTATATATATTTATTTCACTTATTTAAAAATAAACTTACAACATAAAAATTATTTGATGAGTCATGGATAGAAATGTCATTTCTAGAGCATTCCGAAAAATTTTTGTGAATAATCTTAACTCATTTTTTTTTTTTTAAAATAAAATTTCATTCACATTATCTTAAAATCACAATTCAATATTTAACCAATATCAATAAATTTATATGTAATAAGTTATAAATTTTTAAATAAAATAAATATATATAAAATGGATGTCTATAGGCACACAAAATTATTTTATAAATTATAAGTGTATTTTTTAAATTTCTATGCATAATAGTATTCAGTCATATTTTTAAATAAAATACAAATAAATGGGTTGGGCCCTCTTGATGATGATAGATAGTCGAATCCGGGAATCTTTTTTTTTTTTCCGGAAATGAGAGGCCATCGACTGAGAAAAAAATCGGTGGTCTATCGATTCGAGAGCTAGCCGAATAGCTTAGCTATCAGTCACATATGCGAACGACCAATTCGTCAGTAAAGTTGTTGTACAATTAAAGTACAATAGGTCCCATGTTTTTTTTTTAATTTTAGTTTCATGTTGCAAAAGATGAATTTTCTTGGTTCTAACAAAAAAATAAGTTATTATTTCCTACGCGGAAGATAAGAATACCCACAAGATCAATCAATGTAGGTATTCGATGCCCGTCTTTAATAATAATAATAATAATAATAATAATAATAATAATAATAATAATAGTTTTAGTATATATAATACTTTAAAACATCTCATAAACTTACACATGACACATTTCGTGAATCCGATTGATTATACAATTGAGTTTGAGAACCCTATCCTCTGTTGGTGGTAAAAGTAAGGAATAATGTAATATAATGTCTGGCTTTATCAAGAGAGGTAAGTAAATTTTAAGTTTTTATTTGGATCTTAGTACAACACCTACATGGTAGGAAATCAAGAAATGATTAAGATTTATACATTATAGAGTATCGAAGCTCAAATGGAATTTAGAGCCTTTATGTCGACCTCAAGAAATGTTTAAGATTTATAATTTATAGAGTATTAAAGTTCAATTAAAAATTAGAGTTTTCATGTTGACGGCCATATATGATAAGAAATAATTATTTTGAATTTAAGTGTACTTATATTTTGAGGAGAATGTTTCAAGAGCACTAGAGGATGTTAGAAGAGAGGAGATCATTTAAACACTTAGATCTTTTTCTTGTCCTTGATATATCTTGATAAAAATAACCTCTATTTGGGTTAGGATATGATTTTAGAAAAAAGGTTGATAATTTAAATATTTGAAAACTTTCGTGGGAGCTTGATCTGATTTTGTCAGATATTTCTATATCTTGTGTTTATTTGATCAGGTGACTATTCGGCATATGTTCCGGGAGGTTAATTTGGTAGCCGACAAGCTGGCGGATTTGGGTTAGGATCCATCCCAAGTTGTCTCTTCTTCCATGGTGGTGGTAGAAGATCTCATCCGTTTGGATGCACTAGGGAGATAGATCTCGAGGAGATAGTTTCTTCCTAATTGCTTACCTTGTTGTATCAAAAAAAAAAACCCTATATTTATATGCCATAATTGAGAGAATTATCTAGTTAAAAATTAGAAAGGTGACAATTAATCATAACAGAAGACATGTAATAAATGCATATAACTTATATTTGTGCAAAATAAATTATATTTTTTTTTCTTAGAAGATTTTTTATTATCATGAATAACATATATCTATTAAAGGAGGGGCTTCTATTGCCACGTGTCACACCCACGTTTCTCGAAGTTCAAAAAAAAATTAGAGAAAATATATATCAAATAGATTTAAATAAGTTTTTAGACTTACATTCAACAAATTTTAATAATGAGAGTGAATAGTTTTCAAAAATATTAGCACTCGGTTTTTCAGTAAGTGATAAAAATAAAAAATATCTCTTTTGAATATATATATATATCGAAAAATAATATCTCTTAATTTCTCTATTATATATTGCATGTATATTAGTAGATGTCACTTCAGGTATGAGAATGTTGATTTTGATCAATAACAAATCTTTTATTTCAAAAAATGTATATTTGAGGATGGCATTTTTAGTGGACTAACTTACTATATAGTTGCTATTTTTATATAGCGTATTATGTCCTTTTTAGCGCATAATTTAAATTGAAAAATATAAGTTATTTTAAACCTTACTTTAAACATATTATAATAATTATTATAAAATGAAATTTAAAACTCAACCCGCACAAGGTGCGGGTAATACACTAGTATCATTTATCCGGCGAACACATAGTTTTACAGGTAGATAACTCGATAAGGATTGAAATGCAATAAGAAAGCCTATTGGGCCAACTCTTACTTTGACGGCTAAGTCCAGCCCAAACTATACCTGGGTAGTTGATACCGTGTAAAGTGTCTCCTTATCTTTATCAAATCTCAGGTAATTCTCTCACTCACATCCTCCAACCGAGGGCTACTCCGATGGCGTTCGTGTCTCTCTACAATGGCGCCAACAATCCGAATATGATCTGTGGTGTCCTCGACGCGAGGCCATCCATCTGTTTCAAGCCTTCCATTTCTACTCGATGTTCTATATCCTCCACCACCAGCGTCGTCAGGTATCTCAAATTACATCACAATTTTGGTTTACTGAAAGTCTCAACATCTATCAGTAGGACAAGAAAAAGAGGAGATTCTTCTATCCGATTCTACAACTCCGGAGGCCAATCTGATGATAGTTCTGACCAGAAGAAGGTAAAACATTCAGTTGATTTGTTGTCCATTGCATCATCGTTTACCTTGTTTTGTTGTCCATTGCATCATCGTTTACCTTGTGTGATTTTCGGCTGTATTTGATGCTTAATGTGTGAACATTTTTAGGTCAATAAGTTGAATTGGCCTATACTCAAGCGTTGGAATGTTCCTTGGCCATGGCAAACGGTTTCCTTGACATCTTTAGCATGTGGAATAAGGTCTGATTTCGTTGTTGTATCACTGGACTTGTTGAAATTCAATTATTCTTCTGCACGTTGAAGCTTGGAATCTTGTATTGTTATTTGACTTGTGCCACGTAAAGGTTAAAGGATAGACCACCTTTCAGTCATGATTTCTTCTTATTCTTAAAATGGCATTCCTTGTTAACCTTTTGTTTTATTAGCCTTATTGTATTCATGAAGCTAAAATATAGCATAATGGGGGAATATATAGCAGGGTAGCTAATGTTTTTCCAGGCAGTTTCGTTTTGACAGGATTAATAGAGTCTGCAGCGTTTCCATATCTTGGAATTCAAATTGGGGAGCTAACTATGGATGATAAAGCAGAACTACTTCTTGTGGCTCAAAGGTAAGAGGGATACAAAATATATCAGTGATGTTATAATTGTATATGCAATCAATACATAGTGTCATATGGTTGTTTATTTTATTTCAAGGTTGCTGACTAATAGCAGTTTTGATTGGATTTCCTAGTGTAACCTGAGCTCTAAATTGGTGTAATCATGTTCAGCTATCGTTTGTCTTGGCAGCATCACAACTCTAGCTGTTCTTGGAGTCTTGTTCGGTCTTACTGGCTCCTTTAAGCCGTTTGATGATGATGTTTTCCGTTATGGTATAAATTTAAGTTTGGTCATTACTTGCATTAACATATTCATTAGTAATGAACAAGAAGCATGGTATTGTACTTGCAATTTTTTTTATTCATTGTTACCTTTTTGAAATTCTGTTAGATTTGAGGGAACCATTTGATCTCCAGAAAGGATGGCTCTTATGGGCTGGAGTTGGGCTCATTGGAGCAGTTGGTGCTATTGCTTTAACAGGGGTTGCCTTATCATATTTTGGAGAGCCTCCAAAAAGAGAGGTTACAATTAAGCGCATCATTGACCAATTCATTGTTCTTTCTTCTGAATGTGTGCTTGGTGTCATTACTAGTAATCGTTAGTTTTATCAGATATATGATTGGAAGTTTATGTACTCTTGTACCATGTTTATTGTTCAGTTTCACGTGAATGATTCTACAAATTAGAAATTTAAGAAATAATCAATAGTGACAGATATTTGTAGCTTTTAATGTGGTTGTTATGGAGGGTTCACAGTAGAAGATACCAGACTCAACAGAATGAGATATGTACCGAATATTTTGTGGGTGTTTTGCTTATTTGATATGCTGCTCTACTATTTTCTAGAAGCATTGCTAAATGCTACATATAGAACTTTTCTTTTGAGGTTATCGTCGCTGTTGTGACACAAGCCAATACTTATAAGTTATAATGGTCGTTGATATTTGTTGAGAATGAACCAACCCATAGCCTAGTATATAAGGTCGGTAAGACAACCTATTGTCAATGGTACTTCATCGGTATTATGGGTTGAGCTTGGGCCAAATGCGCATGTGTGCTTATATGCACACGACCTCAGTGTGCAGTCCGTTGGACTTTAATAATATTGAATTGATGCCTCTTTAGTTATTATGGCTCGTCCATATTAAACTTTTGATCTTTCTTTTATCTCAGACGGATGCTTTGGTTACCTTACTTCCTCTGATTGGAGCATCCCCTATAAGGTAAAGTAAGAAGCCTTTACCTTAGGCTTTTCTATTGCTTAAATTTACAACTCCGTTTCTCTCTGCAATTTAGTATCGATTTTCACTAAGAATACATTTGTCCATCTTTAGTTGGTTTTATTGAACATATTTACAACCCTTTTTTTAACATGTCTTTTCAGCACTGCCTGTTTGCTAGGAGTCACTGGCGTCCTTGCTCCGGTTCTTGAAGAAACAGTGTTTCGAGGATTTTTAATGGTCTCATTAACCGAGTGGTATACCTAAGATTATTGTATTGCTTGTCCTCCAATTTGCAGATATTGTGTAATATGACATCTTTTAATCCTTCTACACTCCTTTTGGTGCAATTCTATTCAAGGAATATGTCATGTTTTACTTGCTTCCCTGAACCCAATTTCAATACTGGAAATAGTGTATATGGTTTCCTTAGAGCAAATAACTTCATGAACAGTCTCGTGTGCAAGTAAATAAATGTAATCAATGTGAGCATATCTTCCTCTTTAAAGTTATAATTTTTACAAAGTTGAAGATAGTCCTTGTAGCTTTACAGATACAATTTGTTGCTTGCATGGATCGTTTCTCTTGTGTATCTAGTTTTTAATGTTAGCAGTTGTTATCTCAATTACTTTCCTCTGCAGGGTCCCTACACCTGTAGCCGTTGCTATTAGTGCTGCTGTATTTGCACTTGCCCATTTAACCCCTGGAGAATTTCCTCAGCTCTTTATCCTTGGTATGACCTCTCTTTGTTCAATCAATATGCTAGTAGATGTAGAATAAAATGAAGTATGAATTTCATCTAATTTGTAGTGAAATCCAAGGAGCCACAATTAAAAAGTCGGAAAATGTAGTTCGTGTTGTCTTATTCATAGCAAAATTGTCACCCAAATTTTGGGGGACAGCATCAATCTTTCAAATCTGGTCACAGGGCTTATAACTAAAATTCTAAGAAACGTGGATGCCTTGTGCTATCTATACGATGACGCTCCTCAGAAATATTGGGCCAAATTGCTTGTTTTTGCATCTGATGCAGGGACAGCTTTGGGAATTTCATATGCCCAAACTCGTAACCTGATGACTTCCATAACAATCCACGCATTTTGGAATTCTGGAGTAATCTTGTTCCTTACCTTTCTTCAGGTAAATATTATTCAAATTCCACCCCAGATCTGAATGTCATTTTTCAAAGGAAAAAAAATGTTTACAAGGTTTATTAGATAATTTTGCTGTCCTATTTGATACATCAACCGTAGTGTTGATGGCGTGATTTTTGTTTGGCTTATGTTTAATTGTAGCTTCAAGGCAATGATATCAGGGAGATCTTACAAGCAACTCAGTAGAGGCTCAGTTAAGTTCATACTGTTAGAATAGCATATCATCTTCTCTGCTCTATATCTGAACTCTATGATTGTATAAAACAATTGTAGCGAACTTAGGCTTTGAGGTAGAAGAGGATGCTTGTAAATGATCTCTTTGTTTTGATCTTTGGAAGATTTGGGTATTGAATTAGAGAGGCCTAAATTAAAAAGGTGGAGTAAAAACATTGTAAAGCCAGCAGACAGAAATTTATGTTCTCAAATATTGTGCTTAAGCAAGCTTGTTTATTGGGTTCCATAATTGTTTTGTTGTGCCTAACTGACTTAGACAATAAGGAAGCTGTAAAACTTATAAAATAAACACCGTCTGCATGTGGTGGTTTTCTCTTCTCAACAAAATGATACTATCATATCTTCATAGCAGATTCAACACCGTCTCTTTGGTTTAAATATATATTGCAGGAATATATATATATATATATATATATATATATGCTATTGGGTAGAAAATAGAGGTTTATTGTATATAATTATAAAGAATAACATTATTTATATTATTTGAATGTAAATACTTGATTGTTCAGAAGTGGAGACCACTACAAAGAAGAGTCCGGTATCGACAACCTTAGTGATAAGCCATTTACGGGTTATTCACATTGAAAACCGTCAAGTTATCGCATCCTCCAAGTACGATAGCTTTAACTTTAAGGATAGTCATTTTTACTGATTTCCACTTTTCATGACAACAATGTTTGTTCATCACAGAAAACGAAACAAGAACATTTTACTATCAAAATTAAGTGTGAAATAGTTTTGCTCCAATTTTTCCAGCTATTTTTTTAATTACCAATATTATTCTTTCTCACCGGTTCATATTGTATATGTTAAAATACGATAAATATTCTTCATGACACGTAAACAATTTTGTATAAATTGATTTGAATTTTGAATAGTATATGTATATATAAATATATGGGTTTTTAGATTTATTCAAGTAAATAATCTTATTATTGTAATAATAAGTAAATAATCTTATTATTTTAGTTAATATTGTTTTTTTATATATATTTTAATCTATTTAATTTGTAAAAATGTATTTTATTTACTAGCGTAAGTATAGCTTAAGTATATCAAATGAATGTAATGTTCAATCAAATTAAATGTATCATTTTAGTCATGTTGTTATTGAGTATACAAATTTCTTATATATTTTTTTTAATTTAATTAAACAATTTTTAATGTACTAACATACACATACCTTTCTAGCCATGTTATTATTGTATTTACAAGTATTCTTTTTACCAATTGAACATACGGTGCATGAACATAAAAGAGAATAATATCTTTCGAGTATGTTAAGTACTATCATACTATAATTAAATGCATGCTTTGATTCAATCTTAACCGTTGATGATCTATTATAATCCAACGACTATTAGAGGTTCTCATTACTCTCTGTAAAATTGGTTCTCATCCGAACCAATTCCTATATACATAGAATAAAGGGACAACATTTTTTCTTAGGGCAAGGAGGAAAAACATATAAGAAACATAGTTTCGAATAGTAGCAACAATCTCGATTACATGTGTATACCCCGAGGGGATGAATTGCATGATCTCGCGCCTACAAATCTGCAGGATCTACATATCCGAAAGCATCAACACGATCGTGCTTAAAGACCTGTAAGATTGTGTTTATGGTACAACACGAATGAATACGATCGTGTTATGAAAAGAACGATCATGCCTGATGTATGGTTAGATATATCGACTACAAATTACTAGTAATACTAATTTAGCTACTGAAGTAACAGCAGCGATTTTGAAAATGAAGATAACCAATAACCATTATATAATTTAAAAAGGAGCATTTAAATAATTAGTTAGAAGGTGATTATCATGAAATTGGGGTAATTAGTTACAAAAACAGAGGTCGAAAAAGGCTGAATTTCAAGGGTTTGACCAACCCATTTATTTAAATAACTTTGGTTGCACGCTTGGGGCTCCAACCTCAAGGTCATGCAACCAGACAAACCACATTTTAACATGCAATTTGGGGGAAACAGATCTCTCTTTTGACTCAAAATTTTTACCCTTTTTTATTTACTGTTCGGTACTACACACCACACGTAATTAATTACCCATTTAGGTTACCAACATTTCAAACTTTGTTAATTACAACTCGCTGGTTTTCATAGTGAGAGATTTGATGAATTATATGAATGTTTACCAATTTTAAGTCCCCAAAACATAATTTTTCAAATTGTATATAGTACATTTTCATTCACACTTTCGATACCTAAATTCTATATTTGAACTCAGGAATCCCATGCAATATTTGGCCTTTTTCCAAAGTCTACGATCAACATATTTCTAACATTGTTTGACCCAATCCATTTCATACTAAGCTTAATTACTATATTTTTTAAAAGAAAATTTTCTGCTAATACAATACAAATAGCTGAGATTTCAACATACAGCCTGCCTGCATTCAAAGTTAAAAATTTAAAACCCAAAACTATTAAAATTTAGAATAGTTTTTCTAACCTTAGTTTAAAAAATATTTTCACAAGTTTTCTTGGTATTCTTATAAACAATTTTCTAGTAGTTTGGTTGCCGTTTCGGAGACAAAAACACAATGAAAACCAAAATAATAGACTCGCAAGTTATTGATCATTTATAAAATTAATTTTTAGGGTGAATACTTTCTCATTCTTGATGTATAATGTGTTTTCTTTTTAATATTTTGTTTTCTTAAAATAACAAAATTAATTAAATTCTACTCTCGTTGCTTGAAATCACAAGGAATGGTTTCAAAACTTTAATAAATTCAAATGCTTGTTTGGTACGCATGCAAAATCACATTGGGATTAGAAATCGGAATAGAACGAGAAATGACCTAATTCGAATCATGAAACTTAATATTTAATTAAGATAATAAAATAAATTTTGAATTGAAAATACATTAATTTTATAAAATAATGGTTTTGATCCTAATTTGTCCATAATAAATCAATGACCTATATCACAATATTTAGAAAAGTAGGGTGGAATATTTTAAGAATTAGAGAACGAAAATTACCTTAACCACTCATTCCCTGAAATCGCTCATCTCAATACCTTTTTGCTACCAAACACAAGAATCGGTTTAGTGATTCGGAAACCTAATTCTCCGTTTTCGGATTTGAAACTAAACCGGTTTAACTTATATTCTAAAAGTTTTTGTGCATTTAAACTAGTATTTTGTCCCGTTAAGGTTTAGATTACGCTTGTTTGTACAGCTCAAATAAGCTTGATAGAAGTGTAAATGAGAGTTCAACACTTAAGTGAGGCAAGTGGTCGTTAAATTGACAGCTGAATTTTTGCATGTGGTTTCAAAACTTATCCTTCAAAATTGGACAAAACTGTATCATGTGATAATGCACATGAAACTTCAACTAGTTTTATTCAACCAAAATGCACAATAATATTTAATTTAAACTAAAACCTAATATTTACCTAACTTTTTCCCTTAAATTCTACTCTAAACGTACAATAGTTTTTTTTTAATTGGTAAAAGCAAACACACCCAAATTATTTAAAAATATCTTAACAATTATGTAGTTTACACTACTTCCTAGTGTATAAGCTTGTTTTCGTAAGTTATTATAATGTTTAAAAAATAAATAAATATGTTTTGACAATACATAAAGTAAAAAAATGGTTGATTTGGGGGACGAGCCTAAGATCGACAATGCGGACTATTTAATAGTTTTTTAAATTTATAGAAATTGCAGCCAATTTTATGTTACGACAAATTTGTTGAATTATATGTTGAGCAATTTGAAGTTAAGTCAATAAATATTTTTTGAAAAAATAGTTCCAAAAATCGTGAATTTCTAAAATGAGGAATCCCATGCATGATTGTCTGCTCGGGGTTTGGCCTTCTTAAACCCAACCAATTCAAGAGCTGGTTGACTTGTACCTCTTACCTTCACATATCATCTTACCTCTTAATCCATAAATAATTATTTTTTAAACACTTTTAATATATATGTTTATTCACTTTTTGTTCCATTTAACTATCTCCATTTTAAAACAATTATCGATTTATAATTTTGCATGTACATTTTTCAGAACCATATGCAATATAATACACTTATATAATACTTCATTTTATTTTGTTTGCCAAATTGTACTACTAATAAATCTTATGCCCTACTTATTAATATTCTATTTAATTTTAAGGGTGACCAAAAAGTAACAAAGCTCACATAAAAGCTGGAGTATTTTTTTTTTAAAATAAATAATAAATGAGAAGTGATTTCATGCAAACTTTTGGATAAGAAGTGGCTTTAATTGTATATATAAGTTATAATAAAAGGTGTTTTTATAATTTATCTTTTTCTTATTAAAAAATATGATTTATCTTTTTAAAATCTATTTTTTATAAATAAGTGAAAAAGATAAATTTTATACATTTACAGTTAGTAGCTTTAACGTTTTCTTTTCTTTATTCCTGATTAGACAACTAATACGTTATATATATATATATATATGGAGTATCATTATTTGTACATTTATTTTTTTAAAATAATTTATAAAGAAGAAAAAAAATCAAATATTGTAAATTTTGACGGGTTTTTCACTCCACAATAAATTCATATTCTAAGCTATATACAATAACTCCCGTATAGAAAAACAGCGACTAGTACACTACATGCAGTTATTATTTTAAATTAAATAGAATAATATTTTAAAAAAAACCAGCAACGTGGCATTTTAAAGTGAAATATATTACACAAAGTTGGGTTTCGTGTATAAATTGAATCATTTGGAAAGAATAAAATATGAAAGATGCTTGATTTGAATACTAAAAATTATAATTTGAGTAAGTTTTCTACATTAATTCGGGTCGAGTTTAGATGAGTAACTCTAATTCAACAACAAGCATTATATTTTGGTGAAAAATCAAAATAGTTATCTCAATTTGAGGTTAGATAATGAGCCATGCATATGAGCAAGTGAAGAGAGGGCATAAATGTAAATGTGGGTCTTGATTAAACCCTAATCCACCCTTAAGTAGCCAGCTGGGACTGGGAGCTTAATTAATGTAATTAGGAATCTGAATATAATAAAGACAATGGTGGTCAAATCTGACAAGTCAGTAGAATAGAAGCTGTGGGAGAATGGAATAGAAAGGGATCGGATCTTGAGAATAACCCTAATTTTTTTCCTTCTCTAAACTAATCACTTTTGATTGGAACTTAAACTCAATTAGATTTCTATCTTTTGGTAATCAATTCCTCTGCCACAAAGTCCACTTAATTTGTCAAGTTTTCAAACTTCTCTTCAACTCAAAATATTCCAAATTATTTCTTTAATCTCCAAGCTTTGTCTTTATACATGGCTAGGCCCTAGATGGCTAGCATCCTATGCTTAGTTAAACCGACCTTCTGCTCAATTTATGCACTTGAATTATAAAATGTGATTTTGTTTGGGTCTTATGTATTATATAAAAGTAATGGGTATTAAAATAATAGAATTAATAGTTTGAGGGTTTGGTTTACAAAAATAATATACTATATGATAGGCTATCCATACATTGTGTATATTTAAATGTGTTATGGACTGTAAAACTTATTAGCATGCTTTAAGCACACTCTTAAGTGATTATCTAAAATGTGCTAATGCTAGTACTTTGTTTGCTTAATCGCATATTGATTTTTGTGGTTCCATTGATAATGAGCTAGTTAATTTGGATTCATATAACTTTGATGGTAAGTGAAAATTTATTTCTAAAGTAAGAGAAAAATAAAGAACAATTATCTCGTCTTTATAGATCATGAAGGCCTCACTCAATCTAAAATCATCATGTCATGCAACTCTTATGAGCTAGATCGGGTTTGTATGGTTAGATCGTGCTCAAATCCTTTCTTGACGTGATCTTCCAAATCTCCTGCTTGCGTGGTTGATAGTAGCTAATTTCGTTTTGGACGTCAACTTCTTTCCTCTAGGAAGTAACTCGCGACAATAGTATCATCTTTTTGTATGAACTTTGACCTTGAAAGATAGTGACATCAAATATCAAGGCAATGGATAATGGATATTGTAGCGTCGTTTAACTTTAATATAGAAACGTGAAATCTATAAGAATATTTCCATCTTGTATCAACACTTCTCCGAGGATAAAGTAATAGGTGTATGTGTGCACTTCAAACGACTAGTAGTAGTCGGGTAGGGATAGCACCCACTGATTCTTTTTAATTTTAATTTTGAAAGGGTTACGTTTTATAGAATAAGGAGGAATGTACAATACAATCATCTTGACAAATAAGCAAAGGAGTAAGGAAGATACATAATCTAGATATGTTTGATTCCTAGAATCATGGCTCAAGAAGTAGTGTCCGTTGAGCGATCCTTCCGGTGGACAAAAGAATAGTGTTTAACCGGGAGTATGATTCTGTGAGCGCATCCAATGGCACTACATCTCGTGTTGTTGAAGATAAAATCATTTCTTGCTTTCCAGGTGAAGTACACAACATAAACGAGGCATGATCTCCTAATGTAGTGAATGAAGGTTTTGTTGTTTCCAATGTGATAGATTTCGTTGGGTCAGATATGACGTGCGTGCGGGTCCATCGCACGTCCAAGCGCATATGCACGTTGGGCCCAAGTCTAGCACACAAGCCCAACAGGGTTCCATCCTAAAACCAATTGGCAATAGGAGGAGTAGCCCACCGACCTTATATACTAGGATGGGTAAACCCAATCTTTCGATGTGGGAACTGATTATCTCCAACACGCCCCCGCAAGTGCAACTAGAGGATATAGACCGAGTTGCACTTGTCCACATGTTAGGATCGCGAGCCACGTAAAGGCTAACCACTCTGATACCATGTCAGATTTCGTTGGGTCAGATATGACGTGCGGGCCCATCGCACGTCCGAGCGCATATGCTCGTTGGGCCCAAGTCCAACACATAAGCCCAACAGGGTTCCATCCTAAAACCAATTGACAATACGAGGAGTAGCCCACCGACCTTATATACTAGGACGGGTAGTCCCAATCTTTCGATGTGGGAACTGATTATCTCCAACACAGTGCATTTACATATAGTCCCAAAGACTATTACTATTGAGGGAGGAACGCATCCATCTAGAGATAGTAACAAGAACCAGGTGAGTGTAAGAGCAGCTAATCTAGAGGTGCTCTTCAGTTTTATCATGAGAGAAACAAAGTTTACAAATAAGCGAAGAGGTTCTAAGATTGAAGCTTGACATCGGTAGGAAGTCTTTGTTGGCCAGCAAGCCATGTGATGAAGCTGCTTTAGGGATGCTAAGATCTCCCTAGATGCTTTTGCATCAAGGGGTCAAAATATACGGTGATGTAAAAAATCGTAAGCCTTAGAAGTGGAGAGAGTGCCATTGGATCCAATGAAGAAGGCAATGATGTTGGTAGGGGCGTTGAGGAGAAGGAGATCCTCCCAAACTTTTATAATCATTCTCCAAATGGTGCAGTGTCTAAGAATGTTTCCGTAGATCCAAGAACACCAAATATTGTCCGCATTGGATACCTTATTTTTAAAAAGACACACATGCTTCAAAGTAACATGGTTGTGTTTATTGCACAATTCCCATACCAAAGGTAAGAGCGAAGGATACCTTCAATTTTCTCAATCACATAAACGAGAAGGAGGAAGATAGAGCTCTAGTAAGCTTGGTTAGCAAAAAAGCGAAGCGTTGATCAGTTGTTTGTAGTGAGCATGCGAAAGGAGCCTTGCATTGCGTTCCAAGGTTGGATTTTGTGAGTAAGTCTACTGATAAGAGGCTGATAATCAACGACGTTAAGCCTTCAAGCACACACTGGAACGTCAAGGTAGCGTAATGGAAGCTCTCTGTTCGTGAATCGAAGAGAGTTAGCAATGGAAACCCGTTCTTGATCCTGCACACCTCCAAGAAAGATGGTTGATTTATTTAAGTTGACTTGCAGTCCTGATAGGTCGCCAAAGGTGTCGAGAGTATCCTTGAGAAGAAGGATTGAAGTGGCGTCACCAATTTCTTCTTACCGCCTACTTACCCTTTTGAATGCCTCTCGATGCTCCTTTTTTCAAACCAAAGTTTTCCTTTCTTGACCATGTTGGTAAATCCAAGAGAGTATCCTTGAGAAGAAATATCCTTGGATGGTGATAACAGTTGGCCAATCTTTGGAATGACATAAGCTCGGTCAGTTACATTAGTTAGAGATGTGTCTTTGGATGCATTCAAGGACAAACTCCGGATCTAGTTAGATCGAGCTTGATCTTCAACTACTCCGTTTATTATGTGCGGATAGATTCGAACGATGGAAATGAGTTGATGGAATCTTCGAGATGGATGCGAAAGCAAATAGTTGATTTGATCCAGCTAGATCGAGCAATCCGTGAAGTGGAGTGAATAGGTGATTCTTGAGTTAATCCTAGAAGATGGAGACTTGGATCGAAAATCCAAAGAAGAATTTTGAGAGATTAAGATTGTGATGCCCAAAACCAAGGAGGAGGAAATGTTTCTCCCTAAACTTGATTAAAATTAGATATGATTTACATTGAGGCCAACCATTCTTTATATAAGGAAGGATGGTGGCAAATCACAAGACTTAAATGAAAATATGCTACGCAATAAAGAAGAGATATGGTGGGAATACTCTAAGAATTATTCCAAGCCATCAACTTTAACTCCTTCATATTTTTAGGTGGTTCTCACGCTAGCACAATTTCAATCTTTGATGGGTCAACTCTGACTCCTTCTGTAGTATTTACATGTCCAAAGAATGCAAATTACTTCATCCAGAAATCATACTTGGATACTTGACATAAAACTTCTCTTTTCTCAACACTTGAAGCATTGCTTTCAAATGATCTACAAGCTCCTCATTACTTCGTGAATAAACCAGTATATCATCTATAAAGACCACAACAAATATGTCCAAGTATCGGTTGAAAATCTTATTCATTAACTCCATAAACACAACAAGTGTGTTAGTTAATCCAAATGGCATAACCACAAACTTGTAATGTCCATACCGATTTTAGAATGCCGTCTTATGGATATTCTCTTCCTGAATCTTCAGTTGATGATAACCTGACCGCATATCTATCTTCGAGAACACTGTCGCTCCTTGTAATTGATCCAACAAATCATTTGTTTGTGGCAAAGGATACTTGTTCTTGATCGTTACCTTATTCAGTTCTTTGTAACCAATACATATACTCAAGGTACCATCTTTCTTCCTTACAAACAACACAAGCACTCCCATGGTGACACACTTGGTCGAATAAATCATTTATCTGTCAATTCTTCAAATCTCTTCTTCAACTCAAGCATTTCCACATGTGCCATTCTAAAAGGTGCTTTAGAAATTGGTCTAGTTACAGACTCTAGATCACTTCTCAAGTCAACTTGTCTCATAGGTAGCATTCCAGGTGGTTCATCTTGAAAAACATCCTTGAACTCAAGAGTAATTGGAATGTCTTTCAATTGAATATTTCCTTCTTTCTCCAAATCATAACACAAATATGCTTCATAACCCTTCTTGATCAAATTATTAGCTTTCATAGCAGAAATCATAATCAATGGCTCTCGGGAATCACCTCCTTTGAATACATGACAAGTTTCGTCCTTAGCTAACATCGTTATTGTCAGTGTTTTTGCATCTATATTCACCTAATACTTGATCATCCAATCCATGCCTAGAATCATGTCATCACTATCCAATCCAATTATAAGAAAATCCGTTGGTCAATCTACTTGACCTAACCTCCGTGTACACTTTGACTTATTTCTTCTCCAATGTTTGGAGAAGATCCTTGAGAAGATATTGTCCCCCAAGTCCTACAAAACTTGGATGTATGCCTAGGTTGACTACATCTAAAGCATGTAATTGGACCTTTCGGACAATCTTTCTTGTAATGATTTGGGTCTTCACTGTTGAAACACGCTCTTCCCTCCCAGTTTCCTCCTACCCATGGTTGTGGAGGAGGAGGCCTTGTTCCTTGAGTCACGGGTTTCCTTGAGTCTAATCCAACCTAATCATAATTAATTAGGATTCGAAAATCCTAGCTTTTACAATTATTTCGGTTTTACGATTAATTTATCAAATCAGTATGTTATTTTCCCAACGTTCGATCATGACCCTTAATACAACTAGTTTTTGTAACATTTGCGAGATCCGAGGATCATGTTTCAACCCTCGTCAAATTGACGTTGTTATCGGGGATCATAATTGTTTTATCTGACTTATTAACTGTGAAATATTGTGGCGTTTGATTTATTTGTTCCTTTACTTAATTACATGACTAAATATGCAGAGGAAGGAGTGCAAGACATCCGCTAACTACTCCAGTTCTTGAACCAAAAAGAGTTCTATGTACTAGACTTATCAGATTGAGGCTACCACTTTATCCAATCAGTCTATAAATATATGTTCCTCTCCCTCACTCCTCGTCAATCTACCATTAAATGGATAACTGGTCCTTAGTGATCGGTTGACTTGCACCTTTTGGTCGATCGACATCAATGTTTCGTTTTTATCGTGTTCTCATCCTTGTTATTCTATTTATATATTTGGTTTTGAAGTTAATGACACTAATCATTATATTATTTTCCTTGAATTCAATTATGACCCTTTATTACAATTGTTTCTTGTAATTATTTATGAGATTTGAGGATCACGTTTAGACCCTCGTCCTCATTATTGTTAATATCTCATTTGACTTGTTAGAACGGAGATCGAAAGATGAGCAATAAAATTGCTTTGGATTTTAATTGATGATGGTGGCCGACTCTTATAAAACCAACCGCTGATTTTTCACTTTCTTCTTCAAAGTATATTTAAGATTTTTATGAGATTTGAGAGGTAGGATAAGTTAGTAATATATAAATTTAATATATATATATATATGGAACTCACTAAAGAGTATGTAACTCTTTTAAGATGTGTGACTCCCCTAATTAATCTTTACTAATTAGATGTCACTAATTGATCTCTATAACTAATCATTTCATAAATAAATAAATAAAATATTCATAACATGTGTGTTGATTAGTCCATCCACTCAAAGTGTGTGCCATCACATAATCCATTTATAATAGTTATGAATTTAATTAGTTAACTTCTATAATCATAGTTGGTTTCTAGAAAAAATGACTCCTAAAATAATCATATTGTATTTCTATCATTGTCTTATTCAATATTTAGTCATTTCACGTTAAATTAAAGGAAAAATGACCAAAAATAATACCAACTATGAGGTATGAACCAAAAGTAATACAAATTCTAAAAATTACTATTTGGTATACAAAGTATTTCACATTGAACCAGTTTTGATACGGGGTAACATTGTGGCCAAATTTTATTACAAAAATTGCCCATACATTTTTATATCACACAAATACCCCCTATATTTTAATTTATTTCAAAAATCATCCATGTTATTTTTGTATTCTTAACAAATTATGTAATAAAGGTAGTCATCACTTTATTCTTAAATATTTAAGGTAGGTTATTCATTAACAAAATTAAGAAGTTTTTAAAATAAAATTTTGCTAATTTAAAACTAATAAATTTATTTTTGTATTCTTAACAAATTATTTTTATATTCTTAACAAATTATGTAATAAAGGTAGTCATCACCCATATGGTTTCATTATTGTTTTATACTTTTATTGGTAGTTTAGGGGGGATCCATGTTTGTGGGTAAAATTTATTGAAAGAATATATCGTTTTTTGTTGTTGTAATTTTTGTGTAATTTGATAATTTAAAACTAATAAATTTGACGTAAATTTGTGGAAAAAGATCTTCATTTCATTTTTTAAATTTTAAAATTTTAACAATCAATACTATTTCATACCAAAAATTGTGGGGATGTCACCAAGTAAGGGTCTTTTAACCAAAATTTTATTTTTAAATTTTAAAACTTTTTCATCATTCTCATAGTTATTTGAAATAATATATAATGTAGGAGTAATTTTGTGTGATTTAAAAAAGTTGTGGGCGGATCTAGACTGGTGGAGTTGGTGAAAAAGATAAGAGTGATGCTAAATGGATGAGGCCGCCTAGTGGTATTATTAAACTGAACTGCGATGCTGAGGTGGACAAGAATGGTAAGGGACTAAGGGTTGCATCGGTGTTATCGCTCGTAATAGCATTGGTGCTATGTTATTTGCCTCGGTTATGTCTCTACAGGGTGTTAGAACGGTAGACCTTGCCGAAACTGATGCGTTGTGCTGGGCTTTGCATTTGGCGAAGGAGAAAGGATGGAAGCGTGTTATTTGTGAGGCTGATTCACTCTCGGTGGTTTCAAAGGTTTTGAATGGTTTTGTTCATCGGGGAGTTCTGGGGAAGGCTTTGGCTTTTCTACGACAGCTGGCTGTGGGTTTTGATTCGTGTTCATGGGCTCATATTCGTAGAAGTGGTAACCGAGCGGCTGACTGTGTGGCTCATTTATTCCCGTCTTTTGTGCTGCATTTTTCTAATTCTTCTATTCCTTCTGCGTTGAATGTTTTAGTTGCTTTGGATGATGTTGATGGTTAATTTATTGTGTTTATTCTCAAAAAAAAAAAATGCAATTTCATCACTTACACGATCACTCACTAGATATTTATCGGAAGATACACATCATGTGGGAACTTCATATATTAAATAAATATTGATAGTATTTCGTTATATTAGGCTGGTTTATATTTGTTTCTATCTTTACAATTTTTATTATTCTCTTCTCATTATATTATAATCTCTATACAAAGGGTTCTAGTTAATATCATCAATATGTCGTGTTCTATCTCCACCATAAACCTATAATATTTATCTATAATATATATTGCAAGTTTATTGACTCTTCCTTGATCTATCGCAAGACAAAGAAACTGTAAATTGTCTCAAAATCCTATTCAATATATGAATATACAAGCATATCCAAAGTCAACAATGAGCTTGTTTGGTTACACACTTTACTTACAGATTTCCATTTCCTTATCCTTTTCCAGTTTTTGTGACAATCAAACTGTCCAACATACTGCCTCCGATTTTATTATTATTATTATTATTTTTGGTAATGGTAAATTTGGAGACCATCCGGTTCGATCGGTTTAGCCGCTCTACGTCCGGATCGGGTAGAAAGTCGTGGTCCATTGCTGGAGGATATCCTTCCAATATCAATTTTTCCATACATGCCGCCGGGAGGATTCGAACTCGAATCTCCAAGCTAAACACTTAAGGAGCCTAACACCACATCTCACTAGACCAACTGAATATTGATACTGCCTCCGATTTTAGTTTCCACGAAGGACGAAACATCTGAATATTGATTGTGATTATGTTATAAAAGGTCACTAAGGTCACCACAATCAAGATTGCCTACACTAATCATGTATACACTCACAATTTCAAACGTGTCTTGTGAATCCCTATATTAACACGTCTAACTATATATATTATAATCGTCGGTACATCTATACGTATGCGCGTATTGTGTTACTTATTAGTTTCTAATTTGTTTAATTTTAAAAAAAGTCCACGAACGTGTGCATGTAACCTATAACAAGCCCTACACCAAAATGAAAATTTTATATTTAAGTACTATCTACGTGATTTTTAGAAAGAAAAAAAAACTATAGAGTAAAATAATATAAACATCTTGACTTGACCATGGGGGTTGGTTTCTTGGTAGGTGTTGTTTCTCTCTTGTTGTATGCAATGCATGGAGAGTTGAGATGGAGCCACCACGTCATCATCTTTCCAAACTTTTAAAATATTAAATGATTAAGGCAATACCTCAAATTTAATGAACACACACTCTCTCAAAGTCACCTCAAAAGCCGCCTTATCCTTCGGAGGCAAACCCCTCTTCTTCAACCATATAATGCACAAATCCTTCTTCACTTTTTACCTTCCAATTCCATTTGATCACCTCCTTGTAATCAGCTTATTCTCAAGCTAGCTATATCTATATAGTTATCAGTTCATCGTATAGCTAGCTTGATATATACACACAAATCAAGAAAAAGAATCAAATTAGGGTTATGGATGAACAAAAGAGTGATGGAGAGAAGATAGATGATATTGTTCTTCCGGGTTTTCGGTTTCATCCCACGGACGAAGAGCTTGTCGGGTTTTATCTCAAGAGGAAGATCCAAGAACGCCCTCTTTCCATTGAGCTTATAAAACAGCTTGACATCTATAAACATGATCCTTGGGATCTACCAAGTAAGAATATATATATATATATATATATATATATACATATCATTTGTTATTGCATGACAATATTTGTTATATTTATGATTTGTAACGTTTGAGCATTTGAAAGCAGAGATGGCAGCGACCGGGGAAAAAGAGTGGTATTTCTATTGCCCAAGAGACAGAAAGTATAGGAACAGCACCAGACCTAATCGAGTCACCAAAGCCGGCTTTTGGAAAGCCACCGGAACCGATCGCCCCGTTTACTCGTCGGAAGGTTCAAAGTGCATTGGCTTGAAGAAATCTCTTGTCTTCTACAAAGGTAGGGCAGCTAAGGGTACCAAAACTGACTGGATGATGCACGAGTTTCGCTTACCGTCTTCCTTCGACACATTTCCTCCCAAGAGATGCCTTGATAAAACCCTACCCACATCAGCCGTATGTTCTTCCGACACTTTTATTCACTTTCTAGACGAACATAAACATGTTTTTAAACTAGGTTAAATTTAGGTTCAAACTCGTTTGACTTGAATAACAGCCTTAAAAACGAGCAGATGAGTCAATCTTCAACAGGTATTGTCATATTAATAACCAATTTACTCAGGTAAAATCAGTTCGGACTCGTTAGTTCAACTAAAAAAGACAAGTTTTAAGCTTGATTAAAGTTTAAGTTTTGTTAAGTATACTATAGTTTGTGTTTTTTAGTTACTACAAAGTCAAACGTAAAAGGGAGTACTAATAATGAACATAGTTTATCTTCTTGTATGAATTCGAGACATGTTATGAAACTTGGGATCTTATTGAGATTCACGTTTTGTTTGTTGGATCTGATATTATCAAGGTACAAAAATAATATATTAATTAATATGTTAACGGTAAAGACACTTTTTGAATTTTCAGGAATCATGGGCAATATGCAGGATATTCAGGAAAACAACCTCAGTGACCCACAGAACCACCTCTCGTTCTTGGATCTCTCCTTCGTTAAACCAACCTAACCTCATTTTGAATTCGAACACAAGAACAACAACAACAAACAACACGTTTGTGTCGATGAAAACCGAACCCATGCAAATGAACTCGAATGTCGAATATTACTCATCGACAACCGAGAACGATTTTGCCCTTTTCGACTTTTCTCAATACTATGATCAGAAGCTATCGCACCAGGAGCCTCCCATGGTTGATCAGCAGCTCGGAATGATGCTTCCGCCATTGATGGACGCATCGTTGCCTTTGGATTGCAAAAACTATAGCTTCAACAATGGAGATATATCATGTGTTCTAGGTGATTATCTCGGAAACAATAACAATAATAATGAGATTTACATGAATCTTGAAGGGTTGCATGACGAGTTGAGCATTGGAACTGGTGATGTGTTCTCAAATGGGTCATTCGAGGAAGAGTTGCAAGGAGGGATTTTGTCGGAGTTTGATCGAAGAGATGAACTTTGGGATGTTGTTAAATCATCTAGATTAGTGCCTGATGTAAGATTTTAGTAATGTTCTTAAAGAAGATGATAGTTTTTTTAGATAAGATGACAGTCGAATTAACCCAGGTTATAGAGGATTGGTTGACTGGTTAAGTCATGTTGTTTGTTCTTGCAAGCTTGGTAGATGTACATACATCCATTTTCGTGCGATTCAACCATTAATGATAATTGAGTTCATTTTGAGATTGTTAAAAAGACGAGTGATGGGCTGGGCTGGACTTGGATGGGCTACGGAAAGAAGAAGGAACCAATATAAAATTAGTAATGTTCCCCAAGATGTCATATTGTTAATCATGTTTGTGTTTGATGTCTCAGAAGATAAATTATACACCGCGCTAGTTTTATCTATCATTTATCATCTTTTTACCTTTTTACTTCTAGTGTTTGTTGTGTTTCTCTAGTGTTTTTTTTTAGCTATTTCCACGACGGTTCGTCCGTTTTCCATTTTTCGACCTCTTAGTGTAACCGAGCATTTTACCTTCTCGGTAAAAAATATTTAAAAAAAAAAAAAGCAGTATGAGTATGAAGAGGTGAGTTCCAAAACATTATTGAAGACTTATCATATTTATCTAAGCATCTCTATTTTCACACTTGATATTTCATGCCCTAATACTCCATTGATGTACAAATACGAAGCTTTCTTAGGAGGTGCAAGATCTTGTTCACCAAAAATGCTTCAACAAGAACACCCACGCAACCTCGCAAATTGGCAAATTGCCTTATAGATCAGTTCTCATGGCAATGTAACGCCATTGATTCCAATTACTATCTATACTTCATCTACTGCACTCTTTTTTTATCATGTACATGTAACATTATAAGCCTCACTCAAACATCTCTAGCATGGGAAGAGCGAAAAAGACGGCTCAACATGAACCTTCTTGCCTAGCATGTTGATCTTGCTGAGTTTCTTCCTGCACCAAAGCAACTGATCTGATGTCAACCTTGACATCTTAATCACCCTCATCACTATCTTCATCTCAACTTGCGCCAGCAGGAGTTCGCGGGTTAGCCTACATTCCGGATGCTTCTGGAACTTCTTCACTAGACAGTTCCCGCTCCTTACTAGATCCTTTAGCCTCCTCTCTTTCTATAAACATCAATCAATAACACCAAAGTCATACATCTTCCAAGATTTTCTCAAACATTATAAGATTCAAAGGATAAATAATCTCTAAGAAAGAAACCTTTGTTAGTTTTGTTTTGATGTCAGATAGTAGCTTGGCATTTACAGGATCGCGTACTCCCACATTGCTCGATTCCTTCTTATCAGTTCGAATGAATTCCCAGAAAGCATGCATTGATTCCTCAATAACTTCAGTCAGCTTCACAATCGACACAGCATCTTTCCCTTCATTATTCTTGGAATCATCTGTATTAAATATCAGAATAGACCAACAACCAGCATTTAAGATTAACATATATGAATCTTCTCTAATCAATTCTAAGGAATTGTTGTTGGCTTACCTTTGATAGGAGGCACTTGGAGAAAATTACAATTGGCACAGCGCCGTCTGACATAATTCTCAACGCGGGCCCCTTGAAAAGGCTCGTCTTCACTGAACCTCTGCACAAGAACATGAAACTGCTGGAATTCCCCGGCTACTAAGCCATACTGGCGTAAACCCGTGGTATCAAACAGTTGTAGCTCTTCGGCTTTTGCGTGTTGCCACTTAAGGATCTCCCAGGATAGGCAAAGCTGTCCAACATAAACCAATTCTAAGTCCTTTTGTAGATCTCTAATCAGTTTTATGACCGGGTCAGATTCGTGCTTCCTGAATTTGTTAGGCAATAAGTTGTGGGCAAGAAGGGATTTAATTGAAGGAAGAGATAGCTTCTTATTAGCATCTGGGTTCTTCAGCTGCAGAATCCCTGAAAAACAAAAGGGAACTCAAATTTTATAATACTATTTTGAATCAACAACAAAAGTAATTAGTGCCATGATTAGTTTGTCCCATAATCATAGGATTAAGGATTATAAAATAAAAGGCCATTAGGCAAACTGCTCCTAGCATCTTGGTAAGGCATGATGGAGGGTAGGAAATAAAAGAGGGCAATCAATCACATTAAAGTCCTATTAAAAATGGCATCTTTTGGCATAGAATAGACAGGTGTGTAGCCTCATATGGCACTTTAGATGGTGAGAGATAAAGAAGATGGATGGAGACCCACAAATTCAATCAGTCAATCTCAAAAAAAAAAAAATCTAAGTAATGGGTCATTGGGGGGGGGGGGGGGGGGGGGGGGGGCAAAGCAAAGGCAAACAAAAAACAAGAAATCTTCATCATGATCATATGAAAATAATCATATCTCAACCACCAAAAACTATGTAGGGTCATTAGAACTTAATCTCAATTTATGTATGATTCCTTAATACAAGCATTATGGTTCATGTTAACCCCACAAAAAGATTTTCCAGCATGTGGTTCAAGTTATCTGTTTGTCTCAAAACATAACACATTCTCTGATGAATTCTGAACTATGTAGAATGCTGAGATAAAATAATATATAAAAAAATTTCAAAATTGACTGACAAATTGAATTGAAGATCAAGAAACTTACCCACAGCATACATGGTCTGGTGGCATAAGATGTCCAGTCTTTTCATTTTGTCCGAGTAGGTCTTGTAGAATCTCTGCATCTCATCGACTTGGTCCTTATGCCCAACCTTCTCATTGATTTTTAATGGCTTTAAATCTTCATCCATCCTTGGAGATTCTGAATCTTCCAGAATGGTAGGAAGTCCTATAGCTCTCAAATGCTTCATTTCCTTCTTCATCTTTTGTACATAAGATTGATGCTCTAGAAGAACATCAATATCCATTTCATCATCCTCGTCCAAGACACGATTGCAAGGTTTTTGCATCTCCAGTTGACCAGATTTCTCGCAATAGTCATCCTCTTCATGGCTTATGACAGAACCCTGATGACCATCATCAGAATCAGAAGAACCAGAGTCTGAGTCATCTTCTTCGTAAGGATCAACACTCTTTGTGTCAATGCCTATGGGTGTCTCAGGTCCCAATTCCTCCTCAATAGTATCTTCATAAGAGTAAAATTCATCCAAATCGGCAATGAATTTTCCATTGGTGTGCCAAAAATCATTAGTCAGGCTACTTGGCTTTTGGCTTACATACTTGAAAGAGAACATCAAGTGATTCTCCCTGGGAGATTTAACTTGATCTTCATGTTCATCACTCTTACTAGGTACACAATCCTTCAAATCAACTAAATCAACTATCCCTCCATGCGATTTTCCGTTCTCTTGTCGAAAACCTTCATCTAAAGAGGGTTTATGACAATCCGATGCTTCTGTTGTCCCCTTATGATCGCCTTCATCTGAAAAAACCTCATCACAGACACCTATTTCTTCAAATTCCTCAGAATCCTTATCCAAAGGGTACTCAATTTCCACCTGATCATCAACTATCCCTTCATGAGATTTTCTGTCTTCATCCTCTTGTTGAAAACCTTCATCTAAAGAGGGTTTATGACAATCCAATGCTTCTCCTGTCCCTGTATGTTTGCCTTCATCTGCAGAAACCTCATCACAGACACCTATTTCATCAAATTCTTCAGAATCTGTATCCAAACGGGACTCAATTTCCAACTGATCATCAATTTTACCAAATTCCCTGTCAGCAGATTGTTCACTACAAACAAGCAATTCTGTATGACCCTGATCATCAATCTCTCGAAAATCGTCACACAAAGAGAGATCAGTAGAAGCCAACCCATCTTTATCAACAGAGTTAATCTTTGTGACCCCATCTTCAAAAGAGGATTCAAGAAAGTGTTCATGGACTTTGAAGCTAGTATTTAGGGGCTGTTCAATGAACCCACAGAAACTATTCCCACCCATGAATTCGTACTTACTGGTTGTAGCATTCGAAACATCTAAAGAATCAAAAGATTTCTCCTCTTCACAAAAGGTTTCAAACCCGGAATCAAACCTGAAAATCTCCGCTGCCAACGAAATTTGATCATCTGGGTTGTTTTCAGCCACTTCGTCGCTACCGCCAACTCCATTGGTTTGAGATTTTTGCTTAAAGTCCCTGCAAATGCAAACAAACGGGCATAAATAGATCAAAGAACTAATTCTTTAAGAATTAAAAAAAAGGAACAAAATAAATCCATGAAAAGGAACAAAATAATCAGCTTACAGGGAAAGAAGGCGAATCACAAAGCTTGAAACGAGAACCCAAAGAGCATTTGCAAGCCAATACATATTTGAGAAGGCGAACTCCTTGAAGGAAACAGCCATGGCTTCCAACCCTTTTAAACCCATAAGGAGTCTCAAATTGGGTTTCCATAATTGCAATCAAAGATCACACATTTCATCATGATAAGCAAACAGGAGAAGGGGAAAAAAGCAAGGATCACGAAACAAGTAGAGAAATCTTGTGCACACAGTACTACTACTAGTGATTACAAACAAACAATAAATCTGAGTATCGAGATTAGTGGAGCATCCCCTGCCGAACATCCGGTATTCACGCAGAATATATATAAGCGATGATAGACCAAGGGTTCGATGTGTTTCTATTTCCTCAGGGAAAACAAAATCAGAATTTTTCACATTTTAAAAACCACAAAAAAGAAAACAATCTAAAATAGAATAAAATCACTCGTCTTATCCAACATCAAAAAAATAAATAATAAATCATTCAGAAAATAAAAATACTAAACTACCAAAAAATAAATAAAATTTTTAATGAGATATTATATGGGTAATTTTAGTAAGTTATCCTATAAATTTAATTAAAATTACATTTTAGAATTCTTACAGCTACACGATCTGAGGAATTAAAATAAAGCACCAACTATATTTCCCTATATAGGTACATTTTAATGGGTGAGTTGTTTAATTGTTTTATAAAGTATTTATGTGATTTTGCTATCACTTCATGTCTGATTGTGTTACGTCCTTGTGGGGGTTTCTCACACGAGTCATTACAAACTTTATATGAACAAAGTTGAGAACTGACCTGTCCCACTAGAAATAAAAAATAAAAAGAAGAACTATAAGTGATATTAAGTTAATAGTTTTTATTTATTTTATTATTTATCTACGAGAGGGTGATCTCATTTCCCTTAGGTATATGATTTAAACTCATTGGAAGTGTTAGGTGTTGATATTTTATAATCCCATAAAGCTCTTTAGTAAGCAAAGAAGTTCTTATATTAGAGAATTTATCATGGATTTTGGAGTATTCCAAAAGGCCTGCAACAAATTTGTTTTTTAATTTTTAATTGGTAGGGTTTTTTTTTTATTTTTTCTTATGCAGCACAGTAAGAAATTAGGCAAAACTATCCTTTCGAGACCTTTCTTCCTAGAGCATCCAACCGGATGAAATTCTTCACCAAGATCATGGAAGAGGGCACAGACTGACGCGACTCGTAACCAAGTCTTGCCAGTTTATCAGCTACAACATTAACCTCTAATCCTCTATTGGTAGTGTTTTTTTACATGTAGGGAAGTGACGAAACAATTTTTTTTAAAAAATTGATATGAATATTTTAAGTTATATATATAAATAAAAAAATTTAAAATAAACAAAATTATGACTATAAAATAATTTATCAATATTTCACGGTTTTAGGTTCGGTTAACGACCCTACAAAACTCAAACCGATCCTAATAGATTAGGTTATCGAGTCTTATACTTTAAAATCGGTTTTATGTTTAGACCGAAATTGAACCAACTTTTATAAATTTGAGTTTCATGTTTTGTTTTTCATAAAATTTGATTTTTCGGTCTTTTTAATTATAGGGTTTTGGACCTATATATGTTCAACCAAGCATATTAGGATGTCAAGTGTGAAACAAATGAGGCAGATTCATAAATGAAACAATTTAACTTAATGATTCAAAAGTTATTATTACATCGAGTTAGAAGTTATGCGGGCAACAAGCTGTGCCGCCAACCCTTTCTGAATAGCAAAATCAATCCTCCTAAACACTACATTTGAAGACCTAGGTGACACAAAATTACCATGCATGACCCGTTGCACCCTCTTGAGAATCTCGACAGCATCAGGCGCAAGAAAACCAAACGTATCAAAAGCGAACGGAAGAAACACATGTTGGTTTTCAAGACAAGCTCTTTCATGCTTAGCCACCTTCAAAGAGGCCGCCTTCAGAGCCGCCTTACCAACCATAAAAGGCCCGTTATCCAAACCAACCAAAGGAGAGACTCTTGTCAAATCAATACAAGTATGCTTCCCACCCACCCATCCAAAAACCAACACATCTGCAGGCCTCAACGTAGACCTTCCTTCACGCGGATCGGTCAAGAAGGATACAGGCGCCTCTTTCTTGGCCGAAATGCCTGCTCTCTTAAACAAGTCACATAAAACATCACGAACCAGATCATGCCTATATTTGAAGCCGGGTAGTTATTTACAATGAACCGCATGCTCCCCAAAAATATCCAAAGGCTTCCCACAATTAGGCATAGGACAAAACATATCAGACAAGAATAAATGAATCATAAGGCGATACTTGATGATCGTACGATACTCAACGGGAGACATACATTATCCAAGTCCATGAATAGGTATGGCAAGAAAAGATAGAAAGATATAAAAAGATAGAAATATGTATACTATCAAACAAAAATATTATTAGAAAACTAGGGAAAGGAAATTTGATAAGTATGACATATATTATGGGTTTTGTTTATAATGGCGTGAAGAAGATGTCGGCCGATTAATTGACAAGTTTGTTATGACTAATGGCATCTTACATAACTACATATCCTTATACAACTTTTTAATTGGCTAAAGACCCATATTGCCACACAACATCAACTTCAATCATGTCATTATCTTTGGCTAATCAAAAGTTTATTTTAGTAAATTAAATTATATTTTAAATAATCTTAGTTTATTTTCTTTACAATATTATTTTCGATTATATTACAAAGATATGTTAATAAACTTAATACATATTGTCAAGTATCAACTTAATTATATAACTATATATTTAATCCGTCTATTACATAACATAATTATGTATATACACCAATATAATAGAATTTCTAAAATTTCACTCAAAACATTAATATTAAAAAAGATAATTAAAAATAAATATAATGGTATAATCGTAATTATTGTCATCTATTTTCTTGTCAAAAGTAAATATCTTCATTTTCAAAAAGTAAAAGCTTACTAAAACGTAGGTGAGGGCCAACCTATTCCGTGAAGCATCCATTAAGCATATATAATATTAAGTATATTCACTTTATTTATTTTTTATTCATATTCATATATTCGTCTAATTTATAATATATGGTTTATGAACCGACTTTTCATATGGCTGAAAAATGGAGGCACCAAAATTGGCAAGGGGCCATTCATCCATCATACATCATATTCATGAACAAAGAAACATGCATGAAAACCGACATTCGATAATTAATTTAATCAACTTACCAATTATTTCAACATGATGACTATATTATTTTTGCAGAGATTTAATTGGACTAATTATAATAAGGAATTTTACGTAATTTATTAAGAAACTATTCATATTTTAACAAAGTGCAATCCCCGGAAACTAATAAAATGAATTAGTATAATCATTATTTATGTTTGTTGTAGGTAACTAGGTATGATTTAGATGAGTGCATGAATGGACCCAATGTTAAACAATTTAGAAGTACATGAATGGCGTTTGGTGCCCTTTTGGACCAAATCAAAATTTTGAGTTTTTGTGATAGGTTCAACTAAGAAATTAAAATCACTTGATTGCCTATTTTATTGGATAAATGTAATGTAATAAACATGGTGATATTTTTCTACTATAATTAGTTGTTAATAAGTAGTTAAGTGTTATGTGATTTACAAAAAAAAATTGATCCGTATTAAATGTAAGGCAATATAAATATTTATGCTTATATATATAGAAATTTTTGATAGAATAACAGGATGAAATTGAACCCAATCCTTTGGTTTTTGCATCGTAACTAGTTATAACGTCATCAACTATATTGTCATAAATGGTATTTGAGTGATGTTTTCCGGGCGGTCGATTTTACTAACGGGACGAGGCAGAAGTGGATTCCGAATACGGCGGAAGCAGCTTCTTCTTCCGCCGCCGCCCCAAAATCCCACAAAACCCTTTCTTCGTCTTCCTCCGCCACCGCCGCCGCCGCCGCCGCCAGCTTCCTTCGTCTCCAGTGAACGGCTTATTCGTCTCCGGTTCTCGTCTCCGTTTTTCTTCTTATCCGTATCATCATACACCATGGCGGATTCGGATTCTCCCCATAGGGTTGGAAGAACACTCAAAGAACGGTTTAAGGTACGCTTTCAACGTTTTTATCTATTTTGTGGTTTTTTAAATTTTATTTTAGGCTTGAAAATCGTTAGTTTAGGAAGATTCGGTTAGTTAGGAAGAATTGTAATTGGATTTCGTTGATTATTAGGTCTTTAATTGTGTATTCCGGCGAGTTAATTTTTTTATTGTAAATTTAAAATTGGCAAATTTTATCTAAAAAAAATTCAAATGGTCATGCAAAATATTAGAGACAAGAAGAAGCGTGATAGTAAAGTTGTCACATCATCTGCCCGTCGAGATGCTAAAGCTAGACAGGATAGACTTACCTCCACATCTGTTGAGGGGCCCGTTGATGCAGTTGTAGAGGAGGAGTCCACTAGGGGGATGTTGGGGCATCATCATCACTACGCCCGGGTTATACTACGGAGGGCTCCGCTGATGATGAGCAACACCTAGACGACATTGTAGGTGGTGAGCATGAGAAAATACTTGTCCCACAGAAGCAACAACAAGAGCAGGAGTATTATTACGAGTATGTTGAGGAGCAGGAGCAGACACCTGTTGGTGCGGAGCAGGCACCACAAATGCCTGATCAGGAGGAGGATGATCATCCACAGGACGAGGAGCATCCTCGGGAGGAGGTGTTATTGAGATGTTACACTGACCATAGAGAACGTGATATTGACTCAAAGGGTATAATTTTATTTTCCACCAAATATATAATTCATTTTTGTAATCGATCTAAGATAATGTTAATTTTTATAAACTATTATAGGAGGATCCTATGGTGGTTAGGGTTATTAGTAGACTTGATGGGATAGCCAGATTACGGAGGTGGCATCGGAATTTGTATGACCCATACTCATGGTTTGGCTTGGCGAGACGCAGCGGACTTACGGAGTTGGAAGACCTTCACTTTGGTGGGGTCGACCACTGCTTGATTACTGCGTTTGTTGAGAGGTGGCACCCCAAGACGAACACTTTCCATATGCCGTGGGGGGAGATGAGCATAGCATTGCATGATGTGCATGTTATTATGGGTCTTGCTATTTACGGAGATGCGTTATTGACTGATTTAGATGATATTGCTAGGCATAAGTGACTTGTACATTCTTTGGGATTATTTGCTTCTGCTGCTGATGACAGTTGCAAGAAGCTTTTTTGCGAGACTGTTAGGTCTAGAGCCACAAGCATGTTTGGCCTTCCAGAGCCTCCTCACGACGTTATTGCATCTGCGTACCTGTTATTATTGATCTCGTCAGCCTTGGTAGTCGACAAGACTACCAACAAGATGCGGTCATGGCTTATCGACCTAGTACGAGATCATATGAGGACAGACGCATATGCTTGGGGCACCGGGACTCTTGCATATCTATATAGATCTTTGGGGAACGCTAGTAGCAAGAAGGTGAAGACGATGGGAGGTTGTACAACACTATTACAGGTACGGTTTCATTTCGAATTTTTAAAGGTAAAACATGATTATATGAGTGGAGTTTAATTTATTTTTCTTTATTTAGTATTGGATTTACGCCCATTTTCCATCATAAGGATGTGGAGTTGTTGAGGCTCCTCAGTTGCATGGGCATCCACGTTGGTCTTCGAGACTTTCTGTCCTGAAGACACCGCTGGTTAGTATCGAGAGGTGCATGCGTTACAAGTACAGTTGGACCAAATGAGGGCGGAGGATGTGCGTTTCACCCCGTATGTTGATCGGTCATTGACTTTGGAAGGGATCGAGTATGCCATATCTCGTTATCGAGGCATATTACGGGTAACCGACATCGAGGAGGCGTATATGCCAGATCGATTCCTGCGACAGTTTGGGTACGTGCAGACTGTGCCCCTGTTCCGGATCCCACTCTACCAGGAGGTACGTCCAGAGAAGGAACGTGGCATTAGAGTTTCATATGCTACCATATATGATCGTTGGACATTCCGTCACCTAAAGGAGACTAGTGTGTCATTTGACAGGTTAGTCCCAGCACATTCTCCATGGCTTGCCGTGGATGCATACATACCCTGGTATACTACCCATTGTCATCCATATATCCTCCCGACGTCCATTGTGGTGCATGTTCCGGTTGATCGCCCACCACCTGTTCCTGTTTGTCTCTTGTTTTATTTTTATTGCAGTGTCTTCACATACTTTTGGGACGTCTACGAGATATGCAGGATTGGGGTCTACCGTATTCAGCGGATGAGGTACAAGCCATGATAGATGAGGTAATTAGTCCATATCCACCGGTGGCTCCTTCTCAGGTCCGGGCCTCACAACATATGTGATATTTTGACCGTTGTTCGGATTATTGGTGCATTTCACTATCTTATGTTTCGGATTTGTATTGTTTGGTTATTATATGAGTATAGTTCACTATTTCATGTTTGTTGTTTGATAAAATAATTTAAAGCCATTTAACTAAATTCAATTAACTAAATACAAAGCTACAAAATAACTCAACGTAACGATATATAAGGTCTAGGGTGGGTCGCTTAACTCGACGGCCACTTGAGCGACGCTTGACATCCCACCTTGGCTCGATGAAACATCCTAGGAGAGCCTAAGTCTTTAAGCCCGAGTCGTTTCCTCCTTCTTTGTGCGAGTGAAGGGGAGCCTTTAGTAGGGTTGCACAGGTGACTCGGCCTCTAGGACTTGCGTCTCCGGATGATCTTTAACCATTCTTTCTTCTACTTCAATGCTCCGGAGCTTCTCTTTGCTTTTTCTTTCCTTTCTTCCAATGATGATGAGGAGAGGGTTGTTTTCTTTAGTATTTTCTTGTCCATTTATGCTCATTTTGACTTATAATCACCTAAGCACAAAAGATAAACGGGAGTAGATATTCTTTGATGCAAATAAGCTCAAGCAAAGAGATAAATGCCTAAATTCATGCAATTGTACTAAAAACATGATATCATTCTACAAAAGATAACATAAAAACATGATATCATTATGCTAACTAACCCTATATTGATATCTAACTTTTCATGATATCTACGATTCATAAGAAAAGGAGCCAAAAAAATATTATAAAATTAAGATTAACTTGGTTTTTGTGTGTAGTATTTTTCTCATATTTCTCTTGTTGTCACAAAATGTCCCGGAAAAGCAAATTTTGTTGTGAAGTTGCGTCATAATTTGGTCGAAAACATCCAAGAAAGTTGCATGTATGTGATATAGGAAGACTTCAATTTTGAAATTTGATGGTCTAATGAAGGGTGGAAACCTTTTTACTATAAAGTTGTTGCATACTAGTGTATTAAAACATTGGTACGTGGAAAAACTAGCATACCGATTTTAGAAAAACTAGTATAAACATGACTTATTGTAGTCTACTTAATACCACTATAATAATCGATATCCGTGTTGAAAAATAACCGGTTTAAATGGACTATCTTGTACTAGTGTACACCTTCTTATATACCCAAGTACAAACTATATTTGTTTTACTAATTGCACTTAAAGATGTGTATATATGAGATTGTCGAGATACTTCTTTCACTGTGAATTAGGACAAAACTCACTGGACTCATGAGTAGTCTTATTTCTGAATTCGATCATATATACACGACATCTAATATACAATACATTTACTCTAATAACGGATAACAAATGTGGACTATCCATATCCTTTTAGTAATGAAAGGGTGTACATAATACCCCACACTCTAAGTTAATTGAGGATGGAGAAGACCCCGAAATTTTAACTTTTGAGAACCGTATGCATATAAGCCAAACTTTTGAAGGACTTTTTTGCAATATGGTCTATTGCCCAACTAAATTGAAGTTTGATTCCCTCATGCAAAATCAAATGCTTAATTTTCACATAATTTGTAAGTACTTTACACGTGATTATTTAGTCAACGAAAAATGCATTCTCCCGATTGGAAGATTGTAGTCAAGTGTTGGGTATATAGCATGAAAAGTGCAGGTTTGACTATCAACGGTAGATCCGGTCAATGCTAGTTTGGAAAGTGTGAAAATTCTAAATAAACCAAATATTGGTACTACGCACAACCCCAATACTAAGTTACCAAATTTAGGTAACAATTAATTGGACTGAAAGTTCAAAGCATGTCATTTTTTTAATAATGAAAATGAGTTAAGTAGAATGTCTAAGTATATAGAAATACATTAATAATGGTAGACGAATGAACCGTATAAAAAGGAAATAAAAGAAAATTAAACAAACAAAAAATATCAGTAAGACGAGAACTTTATTCATAACAACCTGATCTATTAGTAACATAAGCTAAACCGTAAGAAAGCAAAGCGAGGAAGAGTGGCGATAACAAGTTAGTCAAAAAAATGCAAAGAAACACTTTAAGAAACCAATGGTGAAAACCTCAAATTTATATATTTTTTTAATTATTTAGTCTTCATATTTGAATTCTCTCTTTAGACTTCGGATTTCGTTCATCTATCTACAATTCCTTCCAACGAACAAATTTAACCCGCTTTTCAAATGATAATCTTCCCTCAAACATCTATTCATAAGTACACATCAAAATAACTAAAAACACTATTTTTAATTTTTTTAATTTTTTTTGAATAAAGGAAAGCGATTCGATGCAGTAGACACATACAATAAAAAATCGGCAGACGGACTAACCGTCATAAAAGAACCAAAACAATAAAATAAAATAAAAAATACATCAAAAGAGAACTACGACCACGACCACAACGAGCTGATCTTGAAGAAACCCAAATAAGCGTAAGACAAACAAAGCGGACTCGCAGCTTGAACAATAGGCCCACTCAAACGGACGCCTGGCCCATTTAGAACTTTTTTCTATTCCCATTTTGGACCGTCCGTTCAAACTTTTTACACTGTTGAACGGTCACTATTTTTCTCCTTTTCCAAATGTGCCCTCAATCGGGAAGACTAGGCTTCTTGAATGACAAGTTGTAAGGACGTGTTTAAGGATGCTTGAAAGTTTATAATATGTTAAAAGGATGTTATAAAAAGTAACAATAAATAATTGAAAAGCATAAATTTTTTAAAATTAAAAATACTTCTCTAAACATATTAAAAAGGTAATTTTATGGAATTAAAATTAAAAAAAGTAATATAGATGATTTGCTGGGTGAAGATCTTAGAAAAGATTGATCGGACGAAGTGAGTAAGTTATATTATAAGATAATTGGATGAGACATAAAAAAGAGAAAATTAAAAAAAATATTCAAGATTTGAAATTTTGATAATTCTCGGTCCAATTTGTTTCTAATATTGGGTCGTACATTGAACTGCATATTTGGTTTTATTTTTATTTATTTATTAGTAATTTACCGTTTGACTATCTAAATAATATTTGATCAATGAAATAAAACAAGTTTTCGGTTCACAGATTTTTTAATGGTATTAGATCCTACGATCCATGACCACGTTTCCGCCTAAACAAACCCTGAAAACACAAACCCTAGCCTCGCCGCCATCACCGTTGTGGCGCCGCCAGTGATGGCGACGGCTATCAAGCCAACCTACAGGTGTTGTAGAGCCGACCGGCGTGTTGTTATCGACAACCTCTTAAAAAAGACCAAAGACGGTAGGAGGGTGCATCAAGTCCTCATTTCTTCCCTTCGTGTTACTCCCTGGGAAGCTAATCTACATGCGTCATAGGGCCCCAAAACTTACTTTACGACTCTAATTTACATGCGTGACTGCGTCATAGAACCCAAAACCCACTTTAGGATGCTAATCAACTTGTGCGTCATAGGACATAAAACCTACCCTAGGACACTAATCAACCTTCGTCCTAGGGCTCAAAACCTACCTTAGAACGCTAATCAATTTGCGTCCTAGGGCCCAAAACCTAATCTATAACGATAATCAACATGCGTACTAGGACCCAAAACCTACCTTAATACGCTAACCTACCTACTTCATAGGACTCAAAACCAATCTACCATACGACGCTAACCAACCTACGTCCTAGGGCCCAAAACATACCCTTACAATGCTAATCTACCTGCGTCCTAGGGTTCAAAACCTACCCTAGGACGTTATTCAAGTTGTGTACTAGGACCCAAAATCTACCCTAGAACGCTAATCTACATGAATCTTAGGGCACAACCTACCGGCACCATATTGGCGCCAACAAAACAAAGACCAATGAAGAGATAAGGGAGGTCCATCAAGTCCTTGCATATCTTCGATCCAACAATAATTTTGGAGCTCAAGACTCAAGTGCAAGTAACAATGCTTTAAGTTTCTACTGTTTGTGTTGTAAAATCACACCTTCAACTTGATAGAGAGTGTTAGAGTATTGGGATGGGCCGTACTTTGGGGCGTATATTTGGACTTATCCCTTTATTTGTTAATAATTTATTATTTTATCCCTTCATATTTGTCTATTAAACAATATTTGATCAATAAAATAAACAAGTCTTCAACCCTCTTTCTTCCAAATACTTTATTGTTCCACTTGGTAGGTTTTATTTAAATTTTTTATTGAGAAGTTGGTGGTTCAATTTATTTACTATAATAGAGGGTTTGTGGGTACAAAGTTTGTATTAGTAAAACAAATCGAATTATCTTTCACCGTTAAAACCCTGCTCAACATCGATGATTTGAAGATATTCAAGAACAATCGTAGCTGGCAGTTTCGGTCTACTAGCCTCCTCTCTTTCCCCTCAATTTCTCATTTTTCTCAGATTGTACTACATTTACAATTGAACATATAAAATTGACATTTTTTAGATTAGTTGAACTGTTGTTGAAAATTTTCAAGATATAAGCACATTTTTATTGTAGATTTTCTAAAATCGGTAAGGAAATCAGGATGCGTGAGAGGTGTTTGAAAAAGGAAAAAGGGTACGGAGGAAAGGTGGTCGTCTGAATTATCAACAAAGAAGTGAATATAGAAAGAATATTATGGTTCTTATGGTATTGCATGCCACAATCGTATTTTAATTTTCCTTCTACGATTTTGGTTTTGGCTCTAACCTTCAGAGCGATCAAATCGTAGTATAGGATGCAAATAAGAAATCTAACAACTTGGTCACGCTATGTTATAGGACCAAGTGCGAAATTGAGCGGAGAAGACTTCCACTTTGGGACCAAATACAAACTTGAAAAACTCGTCTATATGATCATAAACACCATTAATGAAAAGTTAATTGTAAACCAACCGTAAAATAGACCTATTTTCACAAAACCACATGTTAAATCCCTAATTGCCCAGGTACATTTGTAACCAAAAAAATCACCAACCTCCAACGGCCGTCGGTAATGGCTCGGTTTGCCAACTACTCCGGATCTGGTTCCGATGGCGAGCAAGCTGCAAATCTTGTAATTGTACAAGGCCACATATGTCAAGATTACAAAGACACAAGACAGGTATTCTTCGAGTTTTTTCTTCTTATTCTCATGTCTACTTACATTGTTATGGTTTTGATATGTGTGTAGACTGCATGGATCAAAGCTAGAAGGGAAACAAGCAGCCTTGCGCGAATTGTAAACATGCATATTTTCCTATTATGTTGATTGGACAAAATACTGTTGAGAAGACACATTCCCGTTACATCCTGTTAACCGGGACAAAATAGGGAAATCTGGTGAAGGGCTACAAATCCAATTGTCTCTTAAATATTAATTTGTTTTATATCTAGGAGTTGTAATTGGATGAACTGGAGGAAACCGTGTAGCCTTCCTCGTCAAAATTGGTTGTTCCCTTGGAGAAGGTTGTTGACTTTGTAAGAAGATATCAAAGAAGAAGCTTAGAGCCGATGTTGACATTGAGGATTTGAGTTTTTTTTCCCGATTTTGGGTGAAGGTAGAAGAAAAGGTTGTGTTTGGGTTCATTTAAAATACAGTCCGGTCCGGTTCAGTCATTTAATCATTTTAATGAACGGTTTAGATTTACTGAATAAAATAATATAATAATTAAGATATGAGGCTCATTGACGGATAAACAAAAGGCAGTTGGAAGTTGATATTTTTTTGTTACAAATATGTTATTTTGAGTGAGGCTAGGCAATTAGGGATTTAACGGGTGATTTTGGGAAGATAGGCCTATTTAACGGGTGGTTTTTCGCAGTTAACTTTTAAAAAAATGTGTTTGTTTAGAATCCAACTAGTAATTGTGGCAGGAAAAAAAAATGGATACATTTAAATTTTTTTAGTTTTTTTAGGAGGTTTGGTATCTTTCACGTTAATTGTTTTATTCAAAACTAGTTCAGTGTCCGCACATTGTGCGGGTTTTACCTGAATAAAAAATACTATATTATAATTGTTATTATGTATCAATATTAATCTAAATAAATTTAATTATGGGTTAGAAAAATTGGAGTAATTAATACTACCTTCCTAAGCAACGTGTAGTCCAATATAGAATTGTTTGATTTAGGGTTTGCAATTTCAAAAACTCGTATGCTTTCATTATTGTTTAAATATGATATCCGATTCAAATTGTTTTTGTTAGAATATAAATAAATTTAAATTTGGTGTCTGACGTAACATTAAAAAATTTTAAAAAAAAATTAATAATAAATTTGTAAATATATTATGACAAATTTGTAAATAACTCAAAAACAAATCTCATTCATGTGTCTTATAATGCTAATTAAGTAAAATGCGGCGGATTATATATATATACACTGAATCTGGATTCAAGTCTGACAAGGCTGCAGAGAAAGCTCCAGTATCGAGATATGAGTCGAATCTGGAAGAGGAAGCCATGGTTGAGCGAGGGCGGCCCCGGATGCGGAATTAAAAGAACCATGCCTGATCTAAGACCACCCTCCTCATCAACTCTCTGTCTTTCGAACCCACCTCACCGAGCTTAACGCCCCGTGGAATTTTTACGAAGGCCTTTTCAATGCAATTATATCCGAGCCCGACATTGCCGATCTAATAAATAGATCACCTTATCGTGATCTACGAGAGGCTATTTTTGATTTTTTGGAAGAAAAATTCGAACCTCTCTATATAAACGCGGGTTTAGTAAGAAAGCGAAAGAAAAGTACTTCGAATTTTTTATTAATCGCCAAAGACGGAGACAGCTTAGAACCATTAGATCATTAAAAAAAACTGGAATATATAATATATGTGGATTCTATATATTATACGACAGGCTTATTCCATTTTTGCCTTTATATATATATATAGGGTCAGGATCCGGTAGGAACCACCCTTAGAGTAGGGAATAAGAACCTCTAAGATCCGTTGGATTAAAATTTGAACGGACATGATGGAAGGTACATAATAAGCTTCCATAAGTGAGATTCATATGGTTGTTCAATTTTCACAAATAAATCATTAAATATTATACATATTAGGAAAACAAATATCTTATTTTTGGGCTATCCCAAAAATAAACGTTGAATGAATTGATTCCCATTGACTAGTAAATTTTTATATAGAAGGATGCTCGTTAATTTTATATTATAAGATTGATCGTTATTTTTTTTAGTCGTTAATATGTATAATACTATAAATTAACAACCAGAATTAAAAAAAAACGACCAGAATCAAACAAAAAATAATAAAAAAATTAACGACTAAAAAAAATTAACGATCAAAATTTGTGTTTTTTTATATTTTTTTTGAAGTGTTCCTACATGATCAAAAAAAATAACGATCAAATAAATTAACGACTAAAAAAAATTAACGATCAAAATTTGTGTTTTTTTATTTTTAGTCGTTAATTTTTTATTTTTTTTTATTCTGGTCGTTATTATATTTTTTTTTAAATTTTGGTCGTTAGTATTTGTAAAATCATCAGTCGTTAAATTTTGTGTTTGATTCTGGTCGTTAATTTTTTTTTTAAAAAAAAATATGGTCGTTAATTTATAGTATTATACATATTAATGACTAAAAAAATTAACGATCAATCTTATAATATAAAATTAACAAGCAACCTTCTATATAAAAATTTAACGATCATGTAATCACAAAATTAACGATCATCCTTATATATAACAATTTAACAATCATGTAATGATCATTAGAGGAAAAAGAATATACATTTAATTTTTATTATTTTAGTAATTAATTAAAAATATATAAGTCTATGAAGAAGGAATATACATTTAATTTTTATTATTTTAGTACTTAATTAAAAAATATACAAGTCTATTAGAGATGAAAAAGAATATTCCATTTTATTTACTAAAATATGCTATCATATATATCTTCAAATCATGTACGTTCATGGACTTTAATCTAAAGAATGATATTAGTTCATATTCCCTACTCCAAGAAGTGTTTCTACGTTGTCCTTCCTTTATCTATATATATATTTAATAGCGTCAGAGAGGGAAAAAAGTGATTGAAAGGTGAAGGAAGAAGACAATGAAGTCGGCAAGGTGGAATATTTGATGTTACCAATGAAATGAACACCTTCGATGCATGCCGGCCTTGGAATCTATTCGAAACTGTCACCCATCGCCACATATAATCATTCTTTAATCACACTTTTTAACTAAAAAAGTCGATGGAGATTTGATTTGAGATCTAATTAGAATAAGATTTCTTTGTTTTCAATGCTATCAAAACAGTCTTCTACTAAGAGTAATACAATTTGAGTTTCAGGATTATTTATTTTCTTTAATTTTTTATTTTATTTTTATTTTATATATCACTTTTGGATGAGAAAAGAGTTCATATACAAAAAACTCTAGATAAGAAAGCCCAACTTCAATACCTATACTGAGATTATTTCGATAACTGACTTGTGGGTTAGAATTCCCCAAATACCACATGAATTTATCAACAACGAAACAATTAGGATCATTATAAAGCAAAATAAGGCGGGAGAGTTCATTAAATTAGATTCTTTCTTTAAAAAACGGAAAGGAGTAAATTTTACTAGAATTTGTATTAATAGAAATGTAGCTTTGAAAAGAGTTAAAATTGTCCACATTCCAAATTCTGAAGTGATAAAGGACTTTCTAATTTGGTATGAAGATTTTTCAAAGGGTCGTAGGTTTTGTGCACAAAAATATCATGTGTATAACATTTTTCCTTTGAGAAGAATTAGAGCAAAGTTCTTTAGGAAAAACAAGGAGAGTATTGAGGCTACTGATTATGAGAATAACAACAAAGATAGTAAGGAGTGGAATAAGGTTGGTAAAAAAGAGAAGTAACCGAGTCTCTGTACAAGTCCAGGCCCTACATGTCATCAGATTGTGGGCTTGCTAGATCTAAAGATGATGATTCCTCGTTGAGCTCAAAAGAGAGTTTTCAACCGACTAAGGAAAATATTGTCGATTAGCACACACATATGAACAATGAATGAAAGAAAAATGTCATGAAAACAAATGGGCTAACCATCAAAGAACAAATGGCTCAAGAACCAAATGAGGATCAAACTGAGGGTTTTAATCCTTGTGATGAGACTATGGAGTAGAAACAAGATCATGTCATTACCTCTGATGATCCCATGCTAGAGAATGATGAGACTAAGACTAGCATAAATGAAATTAAAAACTAACTCAATGAGGAGGGGGAGCTAAATAATATGCCAGAAGATGATCTCATTGTTGAAGAATTCACTGCCCTTCTCTTCAAGGATGGAAATATCCTAGAGGAACTGAAACAAGTGGTTCTGAAAACTCCTTTCTCGTGACTGAAACCAACAACACAATCAACAAGCTTATGGACGCCATATAAGTCAACCAAGATGCGGCTAAATCTGACTCGAGCATGGAAAAACGTCAGGAGAGAAAACGAGGATATTGCTTTCTCCATGCTGAAGAGACCAAAGAAACAAAAATTCACTTAATTTATGTATGTTGTTAACAAGCTTTTGTCTAGTTTCAAACTAGATCTTTTTGTATCTTCAAAAACTATCTTTAGTTGCTTGAATCTAGAACTTCAGACCCACCTTAGTAGTTCATGGTGGAAGGTGCTCTCTCACCCTGTTAGGCCCATCTCTAGACCCTTGTGTATCCCCTTTTTATGTAATATGAAGCTTTATCTTCAAGTTTTCATCTACTGTTACATTATTGAGGATGAATCAATGTTGTTATTTTCTTATATGTTGTTGTGTTCATTCTTGTCCACTAAACCTGATCTGATGACTAAATTAGTATCTAATACACTAATAAATGTTATTGTAAATCTTTGGATATCTCACTACTTCTCTGTATATAGTGAATTAGATGAGTTTATACCAGTTAAGATTATTTGGAACCATATACTGTTGTTGGTTGTTTTCTCTGTGTTGTGCAGAGCTGAACCAGGAAGGAGCAACTTAGACCAAAGGGATCAAAATTCAGACAACTATGTCCTGACAAGAACGACATCTAGTCTTCTAGCCAAGGAAAAGAACAAATTTTCTGTGAACAAATGGAGATGAAAAGATACTACCAACGATACCAATGTAGTAACCAGTAAAGATTCATCACTACTTAACACATATGATCAATGCCTTCTCAAAATAGAGTTGGCCTCTGTTGGGCTCTACTCAGCTCGAATGAATCGAGAAAGTACATCTAACAATAGAGTTACTCTTTGTAACAGATTGATTGTCATCCAATCATTTAACACTTGGTTATGTGATATACATGAAGTTTTTGAACACATCCATAACAATCAATGTCATTTAAACTACACTTGGGCGACCAGAAAACAAATGACTATCGTACCATCAACCCATGAAACAAACATATACATAGTTACCCGCATAATCTATGGTAATGCCATAACATAGATGAATACATTTTACCAAAAAAAGGTAGGACTAGTGGGAAAACTACTGCCCAAAACTCGATACAACAATAAATGAAAATGGCATTCAGAAAATGTAGGGGAATAGGCAAGAAAATTTTCTGGACTAATTTAAACATCATATGTAAAAACGAAAGTGTACAAGTACTAATCCTAGCGGAAACAAAAACTAATTCCGAACCGGATGAGTCAATATGGAGAAGCGCGGGATTTGATAATATCCTTTTCATACCGGCAACAGGTTTCTCGGGAGGCTTTGCTTGTTATGGAAAGCATACTAACATCGAAATGAAAAACAGAGATCATCAGAACACATAGTAGGTACATTGTACTAAATCACATAAACATAAGCTCGGGATTTAAAATGCGGGTCTTCGGGATCTACGCACCACCTAATGAACAAAAGAAAGATGAACTTTGGTCACAATTTACATCGGAGTTCAAATCATCAAATAGTCCAACACTGATCATAGGAGACTAGAAAGAGTTACGGGAACCTTCGGACAAAAAGGGAGGAGGCTAGCTCCCATTGCCAATAGTAAATATAAGAGATTACACGATCTAGCTGACCAATGTAGTTTAATCGACCTCCCAACCAAACGTAATGAATACACGTGGGGAAAAAAAGGAAAGATGGAGACGATAATACATACAAAAAAAACTTGATAGAACAATGTCAATTGTGGAAGTCATACAAGAATACCCAAGTTTACATACCCGGAACCATGCATTCATTACAACGGACCACTACATGATATCGAATAACCTTCAAAACCATCTCACAACATATAGAAATAAACCGTTCCGTTTTGAATTTATGTGGATGCAACGGCAAGACTGTGAAAACTTAGTCAAACAATCATGGAGAATCCAGTTCCAAGGAACACATATACTCAATCGTGTTAAAAAAACCAACTTCCTAAAACAAAAATTGAAACAATGGAGCCGCGTGAAATTCGGTAATATAAACGGCCAACTAAAATCTATTGATCAACAAATAGTTGCCCTCCAAAGGCAACAATTCTCATCCTTTGATCAACAACTAAATGATAAATTACAAGACTATGTAAGAAACGAGAATGTATTCTGGAGTATGATCATAAATATTGGGTGCAACGAGCCAAAACGAAAAACTTGCCCTTAGGTGATAAAAACACAAAATTCCACCAAAGAAAAAGCCTCATGCAGAAGAAATAAGAAGATGATATCTAATATAACAAGGAGTGATGAGACCATCCTATTCAAGGATTGTGACACAAATGAGGCATTCTTGAGTGATTACAAAATGTGGTTCCAAGCTTCGAACATTGACAATCGTAAACTCCAAAAGCTATTGGAAGTCATATATCCAGAAATCACTAATGACGAGAATCTAGAGTTGAGTAAACCCTTCTTGACAGTTGAAATAAAAATGCCCTGTTTGACATAGGTAGTGAGAAATCACATGGACCGTGATACAGGGTTAGCCGTCAATTGGCCCGATCTTTCAACACCAAGACTCGAAATGAAAGAAATGAATAAAAAGATGAAAACTTGAAATAAAAAGATGGAGGAATGATCCAATGATTGTGAAGGATCGATAGATGGATAGATCTGGTCGAACCCTTAAGGCAATCAAGAGCACGATAGGGAAACAAAGGCCCTAACACACAACTTGGAATGACTTGAAGAAGCCCTTCCGCTATAATCTCACACAAAGGGAAACGCGATTGTTCACAGAGCACGAGAAGTCACCCGGAGATGATTGAGAGCACCAACTTGCCAATCCAAGTGACACAACTCAAAACAGCGCCAAAGTTGTTGGGCGAACGGATTTCACTATTCGCACAGTAAGGTGTCTCGATTCCACGAGAAGAATATGAGATAGAAGATAAACAATACTCGAAAGTACTTGTGTTTAATTTCATTCAAAGCTAAGAGAGGAGGACGTCCACCCTATACCTTATATAGGCTAGAGGTGCGTCATCTAGGGTTTTCTACGGCCGTGGGCTTGATCCAAGATCGAGCTCAACTAGCTAAAGAGATAAGATCAAATCTTTTAAGAGATAAGATCAAACTAAAAGAAAAGAAATAAAATAAACTAATTAAAATCAAGCCCATCTTTTATTTAAAATATGTCCAAGAATGGGCTTTAAAATAATAAGCAAGCTGAGCCTAATTTAGCCACTTAAATTAGCCCGAAATCTTCTTCCTTCAAATGCAGCCCGACGCATCTCTTCTTCATGTGGATCACGTGGGTCACGACCCATCCTCTCTCCCAAGTCCCATCTACCTCTTTCCATATCTTGGCCACCATCTCAGCTGCCTTTCTCCACGTCTTGGCCGGGGTCTCGGCTGCTCTAATCCACGTCTCGATCTCCCTCTGTAGCAACTCGTCTCTTCTTGCTCGTGGGCTCATAGGTGCAAGGGGATGAAGTCGAGTTGTGAGATGCTCTTGCATCAGACCGTATGGAATGACAGTTTGCTTTTACCAGAAGTACTTGCACATTATTGGCTCAGCGCTCACGAAAGCAGTTAAAAGTTTTTATAGAACCGGAAAATTCCTCAAACAATTAAGTCACACTTTTATCGCCCTTTTTACGAAGGTTGACAACCCTATGTTCTACTGTTTACAAAATTAGCCTATGTTCTACTGTTTACAAAATTTTAGCGAAACGCTTAAGCTCCGTTCTACCAAAACTAATTCATCCCCTACAAAGCGCTTTTACTAAAAATAGGGAAATCCACGATAACGTCCTTATAGCCCATGAAATCTTCCACGTGTTTGGATCGAAAAAAGTAAAAGATCCCCATATGGCCATCAAACTAGACATGAAAAAAACATATGATAAACTAGAATGGAAGTTTCTTAATCTGGTATTACAACAATTTGGGTTCAGTGATAAATTTAGAAACTGAATCAATGAATGTGTAACTATGGTTTCATATTCTTTACTCATCAATGATTCACCGACAACCTTATTCTGCCCGCAAAGAGGTCTATCACAGGGAGATCCACTATCACAACTCCTTTTTAATTTAGGAGTTGAAATCTTAGCAAGAAATATTTTTTTAACATAAAATAAGTAAGGAAAATTCACGATCAATTGGTTTTCCTATAACTAAAAATGGATTAATAATCCCTTTCCTAGCTTGCGGACGATATCATCATCTTCACTAAGGCAACTACTGAAGCAACCAACAAAATTTTGTCGGTCTTAAATGACTATTGCGAAACTTCGGGCAAAGTAATTAACTTCCACAAATCCTCCTTCCAAACATCAAATAATGTAGATCCTGCGAACAAAAGGAGCATCCAAGCTCATCTTGCCATCTCCTCATCTACAAACTTAGAACAATAGTTAAGATGTCATATTATAAATGGAAGTGTCAACAAAGAGATTTTCAACTCAGTCATACAAAAATCAAGACAACAACTTATGAGATGGAAAGCATCATCTATCTCCCAAGAGGGAAGAACAACCTTAACTAAAGCAAACCTCAATGCCAAACCGAGCAATCTCATGATTATGTTGCATGTAAGCATCCATAATAAAGTAGGGAAAATCAATAGAAATTTCTTCTGGAATAAATGAACAAACTACCACCCACTAATTAGTTTGGACAAAATTTGTAAACCGAAAGCTCTAGGCGGCACTAGTATAAGGAAGGTTGAGGACATGAATAAGGCACTACAAATGAAACTCATATGAAAAATTATGGCAGAACCTGACAGTATTTAGGTTAAAATTATAGAAAAAAAATATCTTTGGGGGAATAGTGTATGAAACTATGAGTGTGGACAAAATAATTTTTGGCAATGGAAAAAATTGATCAAACTAATGCAAAATTTTAATAGAGGTCTACGAAGGCGGGTGGGAGATGAAAAGACAGTAAAGTTATGGAAAGACAGATGGTTACTAGAGGAGCCTCTAGACTTTATAGTGTCTAATCGAACTCTAACTAGAACAATGGAAAATGTATGTTCCTTTATCTCAAATAAAAAGCGGAACGAACCACTTATTGATCAACTAAATGGCGTCCTCCCAACAAACATTATTAATAAAATAAAGACCTATAACCTCCCAACAAATGATATCAAAAATGGAATCTACTAGTCCACAAATCATTAAGGTTGGTACTCTACGAAATTTGCCATAAACATTATCCAAAGGTGAAAAGTTGAGATATCAGAAGATAAAACTTAGATATGGAATATGAGCACCTTGCCAAAAGTCAAAACTTTTACGCAAAAACCTCGTATTCCCTAACACACCCTTAATAAACTGCAAAACGTTATAATCTCCTAAATAAACTAAAATCACCAATCGCTAATTTATTTTTTATTTTTTTATAAATATAGAGAAAGAGATATCAACACCCTTAAGGTTAAAAAAAAAAAAAGTGCTAGAAATTCAGTATCATTTATTCGAGCATACAAACAGATATTCAAAACATTTGTTAGTTAGTTTTACTGGTAAAAAAAACCTGCATTATTCATTTTGTTAATTCTTTGTAAATTGAATTATTGATTTATGTAACTTTAAATTTGTTCTAATGTTGTATATAATTTTCCAATTGACACTAAATATTAGTTTGTTCACCGATTGATGATTTAGTTTCAAGTAGACGAGGACGTCATCAACAAATGCACTACAAGTGTGTAACTGCGTTACTTGTAACGTTTGTCCTGTGAGATTTTTTTATCATAAATAAAAGTAACAAATTTAAAAAAATGCGAGTTAGTGTTAGGTTTGAATTATGTGCGATCTTATACGGGTGTTACGTATAGTAAAAATAATATTTTACATCAGAAAAAGCAGTTTAGAATAGGATTTCCAGTGATCAATCAAACTATCTCATTCTTAATTCCAATTAAGATCAAATATTTCTCTAAAACATATCAGTTCAAATTCTCGATTTCACCCGAGTTTATGAAACGTATCAAACGAGCCCTAAAACCCATTTTCATGATGACTACTTTTGAATTTCTATTACTCCATTCGTTTCTCAATAGATGTCGTTAGGGTAAAAAACACATATTAAGAGATCTTAGAGTAAAAATTATAATATTTAATGATGTATATTAATTTTAAAAAGTGTATAAAAACGATAATAAAATGTAGAGAGTATTTTATTCCTTTTAATTAATATTAGAAAATTATTTATACAAAAGTTATTATTACATCGAGTTCGGCAAAAAATTATGCCGCAAATAAATGAAAAGGTATAATAAAATGTAGAGAGTTATACGGAAATATATAAAATATTATTTTAAAAATACAAATAATAAATGAAGAGGTAGTTAAAATTATATTTATAAAAAGTTTGAATATTAATAACACCTATAAGTCTAAATATTACGAAATAAGATTTTAGAATTTATATAAGGCTAAATATTACGAAATAAAATTTTAGAATTTAAATGAACAGAGGGAGTATTATTTTGTGTATTTTAGAAATACTTGAAAGCATGTAGCACTAAGATACAATTTTGAATATTATGAGAATAGTATGCAAATATTCTCTTGCGACAATACTAATGCAGTATTGTCATTACACTAATTATTTCAGACATCCAACGTAATGTTAACTCAAGCGACAGTTTCTGTTTTAATTTTGTTCAAATCAAATTGACAATTAATAAGTGGATATTATTTTCATCAAATTAATGATTATTAGCTGTGCCCAAAATCAAATTTCATCCATAAGATTTCAGATCTTTTGGAGAAGATAAGCTCATGGACCAGTATTCTTCTGATAAGGTTGAATAAAGTGAATTTTCCCATTTCTTTTATTTTATTTTATAAAAAAATTACAAAAAAATATTAAGAAGGATATCAGGGAATAATTGTGGGTTCAAATCTTTACCAGTTACCACAAAGATTTCAAGCATGCGCATAATCTCTCCAATCAATTTAGCATAAACACGGGTTAATTATAGGAATATGCAAATTAACAATGGGAGAAAATTTTACATAAATTGAGCATTGATTACCCTAATTAAGCAGGTTTCTAGAAGGGACTAGATCTTTGAATCGTCTTCAACCAGAAGAAGACGAGGACGCATTTGCAGAAACAAGATGAACAGGTTCAAAGTGACCTGCAAATTTGGTATCACCGCCTGAATTTCCTCCATTGTTGATGTCTTTGATTCTACCCAGGGTGTTCTTGTTGTTGTGCATCCAGACTTTCAGAACTTCCTTCCCAACTCCGATCTCCTTGCAAAATTCCTCCACCATTGTTTTGTCAATCTTCTGCAGCTTCCATCCTAATTTCTCTGAGAATTCGTACATCTTCTCCTTCTGCTCATGGCTAAACTTGGTCCGGAACCTCTTCTTCCCGGCACTGGACAGATCTGGATACTTGCTTCCACCGTGATATCCCGGAGCAGTCGCCGGAGTGCCGCCAGAGTGGCTCTTCTTGAGAGAGACCAGCATATGAGGAGCAGACGCGAACGTCGCCGGAGTAGGAGGTGAAGACGGCGACTCCGAGGGAATAGGCTGAGGAGGGAAACTTTTGATTTGCCGGTGGAGTTGAAGAGGAGCAGGGTCGTCGGGATCTCGACGGTGGAAGTTCCGGTGGCACCCGCAAGCGGCGCACTGAAGGGAGTTTGGGTCAGAAATATTGAACGTCGGAGACGGCATGAACTCACAGCAGCCGTCTAGAGCGTGACCGCCGATGGTGGCTGCGTGGTTGCGCATACACTCCTTGTAAGAAACGGCCGTCGCGATAGAAATCGGCGGCGGAGGGGAATCCGGCTTTGGTACGACGACGGAGGGGGCGGTGGGGTAATGCCGTTTGAGGGCGCCGTTGGCGTAGGCCAAGAAGCCCATGGGCTTGTTCGGAGTGGGTCTGGGCGGCGTATCGGCGTTAGTGGTGGTTAGGTCCATGGCCATGGCGTTTGATTTTGGGTAACCTTTACATTAAAAGGGCAAAGAGAAAGAGTAAAGGAAAGTGAAAATGATGCAGAGGGTCAATTTGTTTTGGATATTATGGAGAGTTTGGGTTTTTGATTTTAATCAAAGGAAAAAGAAGAAAATATATATATTTGTGATTTTGGTTGAGGAAACGTAATGGGGAACCACTGTTTTTAGTTTAAATATGTTTATTTTATTTAATAATTATATATTGTGATTGTATGGGTATCTGGTCAGAAGGAGTAAATAGGGTTAGTTGAGGGTGAGGTGCAATAAATATGTCTGATTTGGGGGTAAAGTCGGCATGCTATTGGAAATTGCAATTCATTTGAATATATGGTACCAAAGCAAACTACAACTCTATTTTCTTAGGATAAACAAAAAAAATAAATTATTTTTTTATTTTTTTTAATAGTTTGCTTAAGATGCCTAAAATAGACTAAAACAAGAAGTATCGTGAAACACTGAAGCTATATCCAAATAGGTTAAGACATATGTCCAAAATCAAGTCGAATTGAAAATCATTTTTTTATGAAAATAAGAATCAAAAACTAAATTTAAAAATTCGGTTTCGGATTTAAAAACAACAGTCGAAACCAAGTTTAAAAAACCAATGTTAGTTTGAATTTGGATCTAAAACCAATTTATAATAATATATAACCCAAATTGAATCTATTAGGTCGGTTTACGTTTTTGAACCTAAACCCTTCAAAACATATTTATAAAATACCACATTTGAAAAAAATTAAAAAATTAAAGAAACTGAATAACAAATATATTCATTTTAGATTTGAAAAGAGTCACAAATTTATCAATTGTTTACAAAAAAAAAAGTACAAGACAGAGAACATCAAATTAATTCAACAATAAAAGTAATCACTCTCATTCCCTAACATAAGTAACGAGTTAATATAGAGATTCGGTTAAGAGGTTTTATGTTGGAGTAAAGGGACATCAAAACGTTGAGGACCGGGGAGAAGAAGTGTGGTTGTGAGTAACACTGACAACGGCATGAGCTTGAGTAGTAGCATACAATAACGACCGAGAGGTCGGCCAATGGATGGACAATGAGATAAGGTTGTTCGTGTGAATATGTAAAGTTGTAGTGTAATAATAGAACTTTCGTGTTTTATGAATTATCATATACGATTGATAGATCTAGAAGATAAAGTGAAGGATTTAGGTTTACCCTCGTTGAGGATAGATGCATGAGAAAAAGAGTAACAAAGACTAGGCGAGAGTATATATGTATTTAGTCCAAATGATTCAAACAAAAAATCAGTTTCAGGCCAAACCGATGACTTAAATATCGGACAACAAACCGAACCACTTGTAACCGGTTTTGGTTCAGTTATCTGTAAACAAAATTGATTTTCCTCGGCCTTTTATGTATAAGAATATCTCATAGGTAAGTAACTTGGATTTTTGGAAGGGGCCTCTCGTTGTAACCCGAACAAATTTTATAGCATGTGATCAAAATTCGTCTTTTTATCGAAAAACAGTACACCAACTTTAAAAAACGTTACATTGTACGTATGAAAGAATACGTGTAGGATATATATTTTTAAAATTAGCTTATTTGGCGTTTACGTAAGTGATATTAGCTCATAAGCACATGCATTGCTCACGTTTAACCATGCAGATTTCTACGACGTCGGAACTAATGCTATCTTCTTGTCATTTTCTTCCATTAAGTTGAGCCACAAACATTGCAACCTCACCCTAACATTGTTTTCGCTTTCTTCTTGAAATCACTTCTGTAAATTTATTTTTATACGTATAAAATATATTTTTTTATTTAAAAACATGTGAATATAAAGAAGAAAAGACAATACTGCGCTAAAAACTCAATATATAAATATAACAAAGTTAATATTTCATACTAAAATCAACCGAGAATATGATTTATATATTAGATTTATGATAACATGATTTATCGACTTGTTACACTCATGCATTTAGTTAGATTTTTCCCTTTCTGCATTCATGTGTTGGCCTTAGTTTGTGTCATTTATGCTTTTTTAGTTCTACTTTGCAAGAATAGATGTCTACACACTATTTGTGGCTTTGTAGGTGATTTGACATATTTTGGAGCTAAAACGACGTATTTGAAGATCAAGTCTCGAAGTGGACGCATTGGAGCGAGCGTACGTGCACGGGAAATGGTTAGGAATCGAGCTAAAGACACGAAGGAACAAAGGGATGGCATCTCGACCTTGATCTCGGTCTGACTAGACCGAGATTGTCTTGATCTCGGCCAAGATCCCTTGATCTCGATCGGGCCAAGATGGCTTGATCTCGGCCGAGATCCATAATTTCGGTCGAGCTGGAAAGTTACTGTTGTGAAATCTCGGTCCCGATCTCGGCCGAGATTTTTGACCGAGATTTCTTGGATGCTGAACCATGAAGCTGATCTCGGCCCCGACATGTAAAAATTTCGGGTGCCGCCCGAGATTCCTGTGCGCCGATTTATTTCGTTTTCTTTGGATCAGTTTTGGCCCAACCCATCCTTGGGAAGGTTGTTGGCTATAAAAGGGAAGCTCAGGTTATTTCTAGGGGTGCGTTTTTTTTTGGTTTGTTCACCCTAGATGGGGGAGTTGCCCAGAGCTAGCCCTAGAGGGTTGAGCCGTCTCCTTCCTTTCCCTTCTTCTTCTCCATTGTTCTTCATTAGTTTAGCTTAAGCTTAAAGATTCAAACTTTCATATTCAGTTTTGTTTGGAAGACATTGTTAAATAAAGATTTAATACAATTGAAGGTTTTCAGGCATTGAAGTTGAGTAGTTTTTTCTCTTCCTTTTTGTTATTTATTTATTTGTCTATTTTTTATATGATTGTTATTGGCTAGAACCTTGTAGTTCCAAGGTTGACAGAGATTTGTTTATGCCTTGAATTTTGATGGAATAGTTTGTGCTTAGAATTGGTTTTGAATAGCTTTGAAATCCTAATCGTTAGCTTGTTCTTGAATCTAGTTAGAATTCTTCTAAACTAGCAACCTAAGTTGGAGTTGAGACTTACCCGGTGATATTTCTTCTTAGATACATGAGTATTTAACCATAGGTAATAAAGGTTTATCCTTTATTGGTTGAATGTGCTTAGATTCCTTCCTCAGTAGGGTAATACATAAGACTTAGCCGGTAATGGTTTACCTGATCTTAGTTTGTAGTCTGGTTTGTTCAGAATTTCCTACCTCTCTACCTTTAGACTCAACCGGTAATAGGTAGTTGGTTTGGAACTATATAGTCTTGAGACTTACCCGGTAATAGACTGTCAGCCTAGAAACGTTCATCCATGTGGTTTTTCTACCATATATCTTTATGAGTCTTCCTGAGTCCATATGTAATAAACAATTATCTTGAACCCTTGGAATCCATTTTCTTTCCTTTAACTTGATTATCTTTTCTTTTATTTGCTTTTACAAAACTGTTCTTGATTGAAGGCGACATTCAATTGAGAGCAGCCCAAAATCCTTTCCAAAACCTTTTTGATTTCTTTCTTTTATCTTTTTCAACCTCCTGTCTTTATTCGAGATCTATTCTATTTATAATCATCGCTGCAGATTAATCCTCCTAGTCCCTGAGATCGACCTTAGAATACTTATCCATACTGTGATTGACCCATACATTGTGGGTTCGCTATAATTTGGGTGTTTATTTCTTGTTTTACAAATTTAAAGCATACCATGATTTTTATTAACCTATGAGTTTTTATCATTATTGATAGGAGTTTATAGGGGTGTAAAAATAGCGAACAAGTTACATAGTTAATGTGAAATACACATCTTAAACACTTAAAATGTTAACACTTCAAATATTATGATTAAGTGTATGATCAAAATGGTGTTAATAGATGGAATAAAGAGTAAAGATTCTAATAATTATTTATTGTAATGGCAATTTTGTACCATTAAACATGTATTATAAGTAAGAGAAGAGCACATAATTAAAATGGAGAAAAAGAATAGAATGTATCCAACTGAAATCAAATGTAATATATGGTTGTCGGTAAGTAATATGGAGATGAGGGATGTTTGTCCTTTGTCACCAACCCATAAACTCTTACAATTCCTCACATTTTATTAAATATTTAATTTATTTGCTTCCAAATTCTCATCAACCACAAATATTGTTGTTACAGATAATTAAATCATGTACATATTTCTTAGAAAAATAGATTCATAAATTATTTGATTGGGTTCTTCCCCATACTCGACATCTATCACTCAATCAATCATCATAATAAAAAAGAATGAATATATTATTAATTAGTTTCAGCCAACTTATAAATAAATTTACGGTTTATATAGTTTATGTTATACGGATCTTTGATAAAACAAAGTTTTATAAATAAATAAATAAATAAAACAGTGTAATTTATCAAATATAAAATGGAGTATTCATAATTATTGAAAGAAAATTAAAACTTACTATTATTTAATGGGATTTTGTACTACTTCTAACCCGTTCCCAACGTACAATATCGTAAAATTGGAATTCAGGAGTATGAACGACTCGTTTCAGGTTTTTTTTTACGTAAATAACAAAATAAGCCCGCAATATAGCTTTCTTTTTTATCGTTAATTAGTTTTAGAATAAAATCTCGACTTAGAAAAAAACAAAAACAAAAAACACTCCCTTATAAAGCGAGTTAAGTTCAAGTTTTCTTATATCGATTTCTATACCTCTTTACTATTTTGAGACGACCGCAGGTTCCACTGAACCCGCTTTTATCTAATTTGAGGTCGTTAGAACCTGATAACCTACTCCAAATTTTACTATAATCTACATCATATCATTCCTCCTTGTAGTTCACAATTCATATATAGTGGGTCGAGAGATAATGAAAATATGGTGGTTGTAGATCATAAGAGAGTGGTTGACTTTAGGCTTTGGAATGCATATTCCATACATAAAACTCCTCATGTAAGCCTAACTTTCAGCGGCGTAAAACACGTTATGGGAATCGGTGAGAGTCGATTCCTTATTATATGCATGTAAATGGAAAAATTAATGTTTCTCATCGTGATTCACCTTCATATTGTATGTGGTCTATATCATAAGAGTTACTACAATCCTAAAAAAACGTTCTGAGATCCGCAAATACTACGGCGGATCTCACGGCACATCGATCTTTCCCCTACTCTGGTTCACATTGCATGTAGTTAGATCACTTTTCACAAAAGGTCTTCCTGATATTGCGAAAATGGATCATGATTAATATCAATAGTCTAATTCTAGTTTAGGTTAAGGTGCAATACACTTTTGATAATAATCCAATACAAGTAACAAAGTGGGGATGATTAGCCATTTATAACAAATAATATGTATCCCTTTCCTTATAGAAACAAACACACTTGCCATATATGTACATTTTTGTTAAGAGTGGTGGTCCCTTTAAATTATTTATCGGATGAAAGCAACTGAAAAATATAAATTTAATAATCTTAGTTTGGGAATTTATTACTAAAATAAACAAAAAAAAAAAAAAAAGAGATCGCAAGAATGTTAATTTTAGTGTTCTGTGCCACACTTTTGAGACCATTGCTTCTTACTTATGCTTGAGTTTCAAATAATAAAAATACGAGAAAATAAAAAATATGAAAAGAAAAGAGAGGAAATGAAGGACTAAAATCATAGACGTATTTGAATTTAAAATTAAGACTCTAACATAGACTAAATTATCTAAAAATAGATAATATGAGAATTAAAAATAATAAAATGTGTTCCATTAATCGAATGACCCATATCAAATTTAATAGAAAACCATTACTCCAGACATTTAGATATTATAAATTTAAAAACAATAAGAATCGTATTTCATTAGAACGAATGAGACCTATCAAATTCAATAGAAACAATTATCTGAACATTTCTATATGATCAAATGAATTCTATGAGGAAAAAAGTTAGATAGAAGGTTAAATATAAGAATTGTCAACGCAATAATGTTAATAAATTATTGCTAAACGTCATATTTTCAAAACAATTTATTTTTTTGATGCATTCAAGTATTACTCAAGTTAAGATAATCCACTAACCTAATGATTTATGATATTGTTGTGATTTGATTTTTTTAATAAATATAAATATATGGGTGCTTTTTCATTAACTAGTCTTAAATATAAGGATTATGAACGCCATAATTTAATGTGTATTGTAGTTTATATATATATATATATATATAGTTAAGGTTCATAATGATAGCCTTTAGGCGGATTTTTTTTTAAAGGCTTAATATTTTAATTGTTTTTTTTAATAAAATATAAGAAAATTATACAACGCTAAAATGGAGATTTAAAAAAAATATATGTTCTTTAATCACGAGATTTATTTTTATTCAATTTTGTTTTTACAAATTTGACTATGTGTAGTTAGCTTAGCCCACTCACCATTTCTATTTTGATGAATCTTTATATAGTGAACAAAATTTTCAAATAACCATTAAATTAACAACTTAAGCCTAATTAATTATTCTTAAACCAAGTTAGTTTATTGGAAAAAGAAATATATTATGAATCAAAATTTGAGATATCATCATCCACCTGCAACAAAACACAAAAGAAGGATGGAAAAATAGTGTTCATTGTATGCAAGACAAAGTTATCGAGCATATAAACATGGTGGCCCATTAGAATAATTTGCTTATTTATGTACATTTTATTTAAGTTTTATATGATTGGACTTATTGTTAATTGTCTGTTAATGAATCATCTATTTAATTTTTATATCTGTGTGGTCTTGGGCCTTTATATTGTTTGTAATATAGCTCAATTATTCAATTTTAATTGGATAACCTGGACGACTGGGCCTTGGTCCGTTGTTTATGCCCATGCCCTTAGGCGTTGGGCCGGGCCTGGCACATATATTGTATCATTAGACTAGGCCCACTAGGGGATGAACATAGGTAAGAAATTCAGATCAAGAATATATTATTTACCTATTATTTGTTTAAAGGAAAAATTACCCTAAATAATACCAACTATTAACATGAACCGAAAATAATACCAACTTTGAAAATTACTAGGAGCGATACAAACTATCAATGTATTTACAAAAAATAATACGTCATACTTTTCCGGCAAAAAGCCTAACTCCGACGATAACGTGGCCGCCGGAATGTTACATGTAATCAATTAAATGGATAAAATGTGTGACGTGGATTTTATTTTTAAAAAAAATCAAATTAATAATATTTAAAATAATAAAAAATACTAAAAATTTATTATTTTTAAAATTTAAAATAATAATTTTTAAAAAAAATTTTATTCAAATATTTTTTTAAAAAAATATTTTTGCACAAAATTTTTAAAAATAAAGTTTGGACATTTTTTTAAGAAATTAATTTTTCCAAAAAATAATTTTCGAAATTTTTTTATCAAATTTTTTATCGGATTTTTGTATAAAATGAAAATTTTAAATCTAAAAGAAATTAATTTGTAAAAAAATATTCGAATTTTTTTTAAAAAAAATCATCTTTTAACCTCATCATTAAAGAAAAAAAATTCTTCCAATTTTGTTAAAAAATATTTTATTTAAAATTAGTAAAAGATATAATAAAAATAAACCACCAAAAAACATTTTTCAAAAAATTTACAAGAAAATTATAAAAAAATTTACAACAACTTTTTTAAAATTTCATAAAAAACAAATACTTTTTAAACAAATATTTTGACATTTTTCTACAAACCTATTTTTAAAAAAATCTTCAAATTTTATTTTAAAAAAAATAATATATGAAGGTTGCTCAAAAAAAAAATTTACGAAAAATATTTCTTTAAAAAAATATTTGTTCAAAATTTTTTTAAAATTATTATTTAAAATTTTAAAATTATATTTTTTTAAATATTTTAATTATTATTAAATTGATTTTTTTAAAAATAAAATCCACGTCACACATTTAATTCATAAATTTGATGACATGTAACATTCCGGCTGCCACGTTATCGCCGGAGCTAGGGTTTTTGCCGGAAAAGTATGACGTATTATTTCTGGTAAATACATTGATAGATTGTATCGCTCCTAGTAATTTTCAAAATTAGTATTATTTTTGGTTCAATGTTGATAGTTGGTATTATTTTGGGTTATTTTTCTTTGTTTAAAAAAACACACATATTTATATTAACTCAACTACTGGTGATTTACACTACTTATATACGTACATTTCAGATATTGACCATAATTTACAAGATCATCGGGTAATCCTAGCAAGAAGGTTGAAAACTAATAAGCTAATCGTGCCAACGATTTCATGCCAACTACAGCATAAAACCATTTTTTAGGCAGAACACTAAAATCCTTAATTACAGAGATTTTATTGAAAATTTTTGAATTTTAAATGATTCGAAGATCGAAAAAATGTTATATTATATATAGTAACAAGCCTGGTAGATTTTCATGCTAAATCGATTGACAATAAAATGCGACTTTTATATATATCCACGTGTTTTTATTGGGAATGAACGTCCAAAAAGGAGGAAAGATGCTTCCTTGTAGATTATTCATTTACAAAGCTTGATTAAGACTTAATACCTTTCCTTGTTCCTATTTACCATTACTTTAAAAGTGCGTATGTTAGTGCCATTCGAATTTATTCACCATTCTATGGTTGGATGACCAAAAACTACAGTTACTGTATAGTTATTGGGAAGATAAAGTGAGAATCTTTCCTCGAAAGCGAAATTTCATAGCTTGAATGATGGCTATGGTCATTTTGAAGAGCATAGAATAATAAATAACATAAGAATTCATTAATCTGTAACTAAATCAAACAAAACAGAAACTTTCTCTTCATTTCCTGAGTATGGAGAAAAACAACAGCATTCTTAACTGTACTTACTTGTTGACAGTATCAATAATCATATGAAAATGTTAGGATGGATTCTCTTTGAGTAAGGTTACTGTTGGATTGGTTCCAGCCTTGTCCAAACAATCACCCTCATCTGTACAGATCAATGAACCAACATATCCAGATAGCTTGAACAACAAGTAATGTACAAATTAACTCTATCAAAAGCCCTTTCTCTAATTGCTGCCTAATCTGGACATGTCAATTAACATTTTGAAGACCAAAACTTGTAGCCAATACATCAAGCCTTGTTGTGGATGGGGTCCGCGCCTCTCCGGACTCGTCTTTTGCTGTCTCGGTACGCATTTGCTTCTTTGCTCAGATCTTGACTCTTGGTGGGTGTATGATGAGTATCATCTTTGGTTTTGTAAACAACTGTGTCCATTCTTTTGAGGCCCATGACCATGTTTGGTTTAGAAGATAACAGCGTGACGACGAGAAGTAGAAGGATGAGGTTCCGATGAATACTCGAAACCATTGTCGAGTTTTGGAGTGTTTTAGGATTGGTTTGGTTTTGTTGTATTGAAAGAGATGGAGGAGAATGTGTTATGATCCTGTAGAATGGCAATATATGTGTTGTTATATTTGTATTTGGCTGCATGATAAAGCAAAGAAAGAGGGTCCCACCTTTAACTCTAATAACTGTGATTTGTGCAAAATTAAGGCTGCTATGGAAGAATCTGAGCATCATGTATAAAGGCAATGCTTGGAACAACATCCTAGAGAAGCCAAGTATCTTACATCCCTATCATTTGCCTTGCCTCTTTTTTTTTTTTTGTTTAATTTATGCCCTCATTGCCATGTCATCCTGCCTATGCTGACTCCTACTTGCCTAGCTGGCACAAGTTTTGTCGTTTTTCTTAAGGATGGATGATCTCGGAGATATCATTCATAAATAATTGACTTTTCTTGGTTGCATTATGCCCTTAATATTAATGATGTGTTTCAAGTACGGCTGTACATACGGTCTAGATCGGATTGTATCTAGCCCGTGTATCGGATCAAAATGTTAAGGTATGGTTTTGATCCGATGTGTAAAAATCGGATCGATTATGGTTTAGTTCCACTGCTTTTATTTTTACATATTATGAGTTTAAAGTTTGGTTTAGTTCAACCAATTTATTTTACTAGAGGGTATTACTATATAGTTTATTTCGGGTTTAATTTGATTGTATAAATATATTTTTTTATATTATGGTTCGGTCTGGTTTAAGATCCAATTACAACGCTAAACCAAGATCGGACCATAAAACCTAAAACCCTGAATAGTAGACCGGATTCGGATCAGGACCAAGCTAAGTCAATTTTGCACAATCCAGTTTGAATGTTGTTTTGGCCATCATTTCACATTTTCCTTTGCTGCTAAGAAAGCTTGATTTTTGTGGAGTGAGAATTTAGAGATTGGTGAATGATATGTCATATAGTCTAGATAAGCATTAGACAATGACATATAGTAACAAGAATATGATGAGCAAAATTAGGTACATAAAATCCTTCTTTCTCCTTGTCCTATAAAAAAAAAAACACGAAACATATGCTTTTTATGCCACTGAGTTGTTGCTCACTTTAATTAGAATTATAAGCTCTCTCATCTATGCAAATATAATATATACCCCACTGGTTTCTTGTGCTTCTTGTTTTTCTTTAATGCTTTATGTTGTGTTCCTTCTTTGTGTTGCCAAGCCCCATATTGTATTAAATTATTATGTAATTTTCCTTTTGGGGTTTGTAAAGCACAAAATGGCTATTCCAATGGCAGAAGTGAAATTAAAAGTAGATTGATGATCATAAGTGCTCCATAAGATCTAGTTAACTTGCCTACTTTGCATAATTGTCATTGGCTTTTCTTTTCTAAATTAAGCAAGCAAAGCAATTTAGATTGATGCTTTCTCATTTCTTCATCATTTCCCTCTTGTTGGTTTTTCTTGCATTGCTGTTCAAAGAGAAGATTTTATGGCTTTGTATTGTGGTCCTTAAAAAAAAGCTCATCCAACGGTCTTTTCTGGATTAGAATGTGAAAAATGATCAAAGTTTGTAGCCAAGATAAGTTCTTGGGAGTTTTATAACATAACATTCCCTCTGAATTAAGCAAGGGACTTTTGGCTAGATTCCGGGCCCGATTAGTGTCTTAGTTTAAGGCTAATGTACTTAATAGATACTCACTTTCAACTTTAATCAAAGTAATCAGAAGCCCTTAATCTTGTATTATAATTTGTTCAGGTTAGCTAGATGAGAGGGATTTGTTTCTTCATATAAGAAATTTAAAGGAACTGTAGTGAGATTTGGCTTTGGGTCTTTATCTTTATAGATTCTCAAGACTGGTCTTAAAGAAAATGGCCTTCTCAAGTACACTTTAGTTTGAATGGAAAGTGTTTTAAAGTGTCTTCTTGGAGGTTATGTATGACCAGCCGCCTTTTTGGTGTTTGGCTGATTTGCTTCCTCTTTATCATTGGTACAGATACAGATTGTATTCAATAATAGCCCTTTACTTCACCCTCACTTGTATAGCAGTTTCTTCAACCTCAAGTTATCCCACATCGACAACATATCATGGGATCATACAAGAGATTTTCCTAAGAAAATGGTTTGATTCAAGAAAGTTTGGTTGAGCTTGGTTCAGCGCCGTTGAGTTGCAACTACTTACAGATCGCCCACCAACATAGATCTCATGTTGGCGTTGGCGGCGGGAATGGTGGTGGTACTGCCAGACTGCCGTACTGGTATTGTAGATGTTAAAGATGCAATCTTGAAAGTTTTTGCTGAATCTAATGGTGGGGCACTAGCCTCAAATCTCAAAGCATTAAAAGGAAGAGATAGCTGCAAAGAGAATGTCACCACAGGAAAGTAGAGGTTGATCCCACACAGATGATGATAGCTCCAATCCAATTGGTTTCTGAATATATTCTTGCTACTTTGGGGCTTTCAGCAATCAAATCATCAAACTTTGGGATCTGCTAATTTCACAACAAAAACAAAAAATGAGGATAATATGATCCTGTTGCAACAGGTGTTTCTCTTCAGCCTCATACGGTTCGTGTACGAGGCTGAAGGGAAAATCCTAATTCCTGCATCACAAACAACAAAATTATCTTACAACCATAAAATGGTCAATCCATAACCAAGCATTCCAAATGTATGTTTATTGCCCTGGTCAAATCCTATCAAATCAGCAACTATTCATACACTTCCTACACGGTATACGATTCCGGGTTATACCATATGTACGCCTAACCTCCGAAGAAAGGTCCAAGTTTAAATTTCAACAATGATACCATAACAATTAAAGGCAACGAAAGGTAACATAGAGTCGGAGAGTGTTAACACAAGAGAAGAACTCAGCGTCCTGAGAACTAGCTGATTCAATCATTCAAGTACTTTGAGAGAGTACAAAGCTTAAAAACAATTGTTGATTTCCATTAAAAATAGCTACAATTTCTCAGCATTCCCATTGCAGATAGGAAAAAAATCTAAATGAGAGACATTCTTATCGTGTTACACATCAAACAGTTTCTTGTGGTATTGTTGCAGGAGGGCGTGGAGCGATTGTGAACTGTAAACCTCTATGTTGTCCTGATTGCAGCACAAAGGCCACTTGTGTTGCTGCCAGTGCTGCTTCCTGTTTCGCACCAGATATTATACAACACAGGGTTACTTTCACAACCCATTACACATAATCTCAAATTTAGCCACAGTAATTTTATACACATGGATGTAGCAATGAGGACGAGAGTAGAAGGTTTTAAGTAGATGCCATTAGGGCAGTGCTTGTGAAATAGCCTATTGTCACCTACTGTGACAAGTATTTATCAACCTATAAATAAGGGATTTAGGCCTTGATGTTAGTTATCCAGATATATACTTTGTAAAGTTTTTTTTTTACCGAAAATCTCAAATTTAGTTAATTCCTTTCATGTTCCCCAAGTTTTGCATTTTCTTGTGTGGTTATCTATCTTGTGTGAGGTTTCCTGAGTTTCAGCTCTATGATAGAGTACATGACACATTGACACCTATATAGAAAGCATAAGAATACCAACTTACTTGTCTTTGCCTTCTTTGTTGCAAGATGCTGATAGCCCATGCCATGATGTAGCAGGGCAAGAGAAACCCAGCAGCTCTAAGCAAGAAAAGCTGCAAGGAAAAAAAGAAATGTTATGCCCAACAGGAAGTTAGCGTACAGCTATTTCAAAAAGCTTAGTTGGACAGTCACTCACAGAGAAGAAGGCTGATGTATCATCATCTCCATCACCATCTGGAGTAGTCAATGCATGCCTCAAGAGCAAAAGTGCCATCAGCTGTCAAAATAAAGAGAGATTATGCAGTGATTATATATTCATTATATAACAAAATGAAGAATATAATTCTTCATTCAGAAATTATGCATTTGACTAACTTACAATCAGAGCAGCTGAACGGAAAAATGCAGCACCACTTGCACTAGAAGCAGCATAGTCGTCATACTCAGCTTCCAGAAATTGGCGCTCGGCTTCTGCAATTGCCAATAGGCGAGGGTCATGCAAGTCCAAAGGAGAACCAGAGATAGTCCAACCTCCACTGAATACAGAATCAGGAATCCCAAGTTAAAATGGATCATGAGTTTGATCAAGCACTTCTTCAAAAGAATATACACATGGTCTTTATGAAAATGACCTTACCCTATATCAATAGCAGCATCTTCAGGATGAGGAGGTGGTGGAGGAGCAGTATAATTAGGTTGATAAGGCTGGTTAGCAGGAAGAAAAAAATCAAAATGACCACATTTTACAGTATAAATTACTAGTGATGCATATCAAACTAGACAATCGCTGCTATGATACACCATGATGTACATTTCTACAAGTCATAGTGTGCGAATAGAAAGAAACAAGGACATTGATGCATGATGAATCACTTTCAGAGTAGAAAGACTTCACAATTCAAAAAGGGGGAAACAGATTAATCAGAAATCCATGAATGAAGAAGCTGTCCAAGTACTGCACTGTATTTTTTAGTTTGACAGGGGATAATAATAGGAACTAACAACAAGCCCAGACATGATCCAATAACAAGCTCCTTCAAGGTGCTTACAGTCTCCAAAGAATATGGGCTCGTTTGGTTGAGCTTCTAGTTTTTCATTTTGGAGTGTTTTATTTTCCTATAGGCTATAGTAATTAAAATAATAATTACCTTATGATATGAAACATTATAATGGTCACCTTAATTTCAAAACTGTCAACCCCAAACTGAACCAGGAGAAAGATGTTTCCAGAATAATGATTTAAGTTTTATAAAATACTGATAACTGGAAATCACAAACTGAACCAAACAAACCCTTATTAGTTTTGGATGCCTTACACTGACATAGATAGAAAACAAACTATGCCTAATGTAGTATTAACAGATGCTGAGACATAAGTTAGCCTGTATATGGTAGTTTGTAGTGCTAAACAACTAACAAAAGCAATTATGATAGTACACTATAGAATAAACCTATCACAGATGTGTCAACGAGTGAAAAGAAATGGCTTAGGGATCTTACAATTTTCAACAACTACCTAAGGTGAAGTTGAACGGTTTTTGACAAATATAAACCTAAAGGGTCAAGGGGATACTTGAAAACATGTCAGAATGGCTTGAACGTTATAGAATAATAAAAAGTTTGACAAAAAAGATGCTTTAGAAGAATGACTGAAGAGGAACTATTAGCATACCTGATGACAAATCTCACAGGTTATATCCCCTTTTTCATTGCACCAGCGTTGGACACACTTCCTATGAGCATGCTGTACAAATATAACTTCAATGTAAATTCAACAACTGATGTCCAAAAAGAATCAAGCTAGACTTATGAAACATTTTACATGGCTCAAACAAACATTGTAAACATAAGAGTCATATAAGCATGATCTAGACAAAACAAAAGTTCCAAAAATCAGGTGAGCATTATAAGGACATATAGCATCAATGTCAAAAGTTTCTGCAAGATGACTAGACATTCACCCTACTGATATGGTCAATGTTCTAGCAGCCTACATATCCGGCTTTATTTATTCAGTGAAGTATAAGCAGAAGTACTATCAAAGGAGGCTAACGGTAATCCACAAGAGGGTTTACACATTAAACCAAGAGGTTTACACGTTAAAGAGGCTTTGCCAAGGACGAGTCTACTTTTGGGACCGTAACACCTACCTTCTGGGTTGAGCAGAAATATATTAGCAGGAGAGTGCCTTCCTCAATATCAATGCTTATAAAGATCAACTTTTAGCTTGATAAAATCTTCCTAGTAGGAAGGGAGGAGCATGTAAAAACCTGTTGGGATTGTATAGTTTTGTTTTGTTTTGTTCTCCACCCAACCTTGACTTTAGGTTGGTGGTGATGTTTTGTAAACTAAACTCTACACGCTTCTTTCAGTCTAGTACTTTTGTAAGTTATTGCTTCTTCAAAAATATGTTTACACCTTCTAAAGTAAGCATTCACTCACATGATTCACATCAACTCAACCTTAAAAGTTTTAATTCCTAAATTGATGAAATTCATCTATTCTATTATTTTGAAATATTCATAGGCCCTCACTCCGTACGTGTATTGCATACTTTCAGACACATTCAAAGCATCCTATTACTTCCAAGAACACAAATTTTGCATAAAGATATCAATCATCAACCTAAAGTACAAAACATGCGTGAACACATACACAAGCCAGAATGACATAAAAATCCACCCACTTCCAATCCTTCATTCCAGACATCAGTTTCCCTGTTTATATCTGTTCATGAACTTAATGTTGTATAACCATTGACCACCAAAAATATTATAAATGACTGTTATCAAAGCATAAGCAATACAAAGGAAGAACCAAGACTCTTACCTTGAGACTTCCTCTACAAGCACAGGGGACCTCAAAATTCTGAACCAGGTCCTCCTCTTGGCAAATGCGGCACTCTGCCGACTGAATCAGTGGCTCCTCTTCACCTAACTCCTCATTGTCCTGATCATTCATTTCAACTTGGACCGCGGAACTGGATGGCCCAGCCATAGAAGAATTCACCGCAATTGAGCCACTTCCAGCCGGCATTGGCAACTCGGCCTCCTGCACTGCCTGTGCATTTGGCGGATGAACTAATCGGTCCACGTACAACACAAGGTGCTCTCCCATCCTCTCGCTCTTCCCCCAAAGATTCACCAATTCAGCAATTCAGACAAAAATAAAAATCACAAAACGATTCGCTCAAAATCGACAATTATCGTAACGGATACCACACAATTGCTCCAGAATTGACCTAATCACATTAAAATAACAGGAAATCGTGAAACCAAAGTCGCTGACTCAATTCAAGTTAGGTCTGGGGAAACCGAAAATCATCAAGCTCCCCGGAGAAATCCAAAGATCAAGCTGAAACGAATTTCACAGCGAGATCACGGGATTTCAGTAGCGAAAACAAAACAAGGTGAAATTGAAGATAGGTTAGGGTTACTAAAATTGAAATAAGCGAGGACAGAGGGAAGAGATCGATTGCATATAAGAGAAACCAAAGGAGGAGAGAGAAAGTGAAGATACCTAAAAAATCAGGGGCGAAATTGCGTTGCTGCCAAATTGGGGGAGAGAGAAGTAGGTTTGAAAGGCGAAGCGCGTTTATTTGGTGTTATTGGGGAAAACAATGATTAAGAATTTGAAATCAAAATCACTCGATTTGTAGGTTGTTTGTTTTGTGATGAGTCGAATTGCTGAAGTACAAGAATGAAACCCTTTGTGATGAACAGGAAAGAGAGAGAAGGGGGAAATTGCAAAGGGAAGGGGACGAGTGGGGAAGGCAGCTTCCTATCCGCTGTCGTGTCGTTGACGAAGCAGGTTTTACCGCCGTGTCCTTTTCCGGATTATCCGACTCCCTGTCCCTCCAGATTTTACCCAATGGCCCGGGCCTCTTCCGACCCGACCCGGTCCATTTACTTTTAGCAGTACAGTATTTCTTTATAAAAAAAAATATTCCGGATGGTAATTTTTGGATTTTGTCCAATAGTATTTTTTATGGTTTAAACGGTACCTTTAAATTTTATATTTTTCGGAATTTACCCAGTTTCACTAAACCTGTCAAACACTCCCTATCTTTAATTAAAAAATTAAAATTAAAAGTCTTTTTAAAAAAGAAAGAAAATAAATAAAACAAAGTAAAATAAAAACATAATATAAGGTCGAAGACTGAGAATAGTACTTTTGCTCCTTCGCTCCATCTCATATTCGATAAGGCGTTACCCTCCGGAAACCAGAGGCGGCGTCTGCAAACCAGTGGCGGAGAACCCTAACTAGCTTTCTCTTGGTTTACAACGGTGACCCAACGGAAACTTCGAACCCTAATCCTTTTCAAATTTATATTTTTCACGTTCTCTAGGTCTTTTTAGTTGGAATTTCAATTCGGCTTTCATGTTTTTGGGTATGAATTGCGATTTTGAATTGATATTAAAAGATTCAGAAACTTCATGAATTTCAACCCTAATTCTTTTTCTAATATGTTTCATAAAATTTTAAATGATTTTTTTGTAAATAATCGGATTAGATGCGTGCATTCCATTCATGACAAATCAAGGATTATGGAAGAGGAAGAAGAAGAAGATTACTCTGTCAAATTAGGCAAATTGAGATTATAATGGCAAATTATGAGAAGATTAGCAATAGCAATTCCAAGGTTAGAATATGCTATTCAATGGCGTCACGGGAGTATGTGATTGGTGATTCCGACTTGATGTTCAAGACGAGATCTTCACATATCAGTGACTCCATTGTCGATGGTGATGTTGAAGCTAGAAGGATTAGTTGCAACATTAATAAAGGAGAAAGCTTCTCAATATCCAAGATATGGCAATGGTACAAGAAAGGCAAATTGACAAGCTCTTTAGAGTTTAGACACCAATTTGATAAGTGGTTCTCCTTTTCGATATGTCTTGCCATTAACTAATAACATTCAGGGCCTTCAAGCGATTGATGAAAACATTTGATCCCTGTTGTATCTCGATCGGATAATATACATTCAGTCTTAAGTCTTATATTCTTTTGATAAACCGATATAGCACATATATGTCAGTCACCACAAGTACTACGCCAAAGCTTATGCTAAGACTTGCTTAAAGAGTCACTTTTAGGGTCTCGGGTTTATATGGTTATGTATAAAAGTTGATCAAATTATTTTTACTAAGGATGACTGCAAGCTGGAGTGGTTTATTTCTACAAAAATATGCATGAGGGATAAGAAGATCTCCAACCCATCGTGGATAACAATATCTTCGATAACCCTTACAATCTTCAAGAACTAGTTAAAGAAAAGAAAATCATAATCACCAACTTTGTCAGTTAGATAATCTCAGAAGATAAGAGGTTTTACCTAAACATCCACTAGATACATAAGCATTTGCATAATAATTCACAATGCATCCGCATGATAAAGAAATTCCATCACTTGTACAAGTTGCACGAGCTTCCTTGTCGGGCTGCAGACTGCTAATGAAATCCCCATCCAATACTACTTGAGCAGTAGAGGATGAATCAGAACTTGAAAGTTGGCCAGCATATTCATCTACAAAGTCACTCTTTATTATTGTCACCACAAGGCGATTTTGACCTTCAGTTGTAGCTTGGCTATTAAAACCTATTCGATAAAATTTGTGAGAAAAAGATTGAGAAGACAACCGTGTTTGACAACACTACACCCCATAACAACTGTTTGGGGGTATGACAATGTTGTTATTGTTGTGGCGAAAGAATGTAAGACTTAAGACCAAAGCAGTGTACTTGACTAGTTTGCTTGTAAAACTTCCTTACGGTTTTTTGTAAAATTGAAAGTTCGGGAAAACTTTCAAACTCGTTATGAATCATTTAACGTTTATAACATGGTGATGGACTATATTTGGAGGTACATAGACTTTTTAGGTCCTTTTGTAGTTTAAAGAAAAGTTAGGGATAAAACCATAATTTCCTTACAAGTTAGGGCTAGTCTTGTAATCTCTTCCCGAGTAGTTCTTTCTAGTCCGTTAGTGTCCTATAATATTCTAGAAGATAGATATGTTGTTGATATGTTTTCCAGTTATTACCAGACTCTTGAGGTTATGTACGTACGAGACCGAGACTTAGCGGTAGTCAGGATTTGGATTGGTTCATGTAAGACTTATGGACTTACTTAGCTAGTTTTTCTCGTATTGGGTGCATTATTATGGTTGTGTGTGTTTTGTGAATTTTTAATTATAACATTATTAGGACGACATTATTATTATATAAGACCCAAGTGTATGTATAATGGGTCGTGTTATCACTGCCTAGCTCTGACATGAGATTAGGAGGTTCTCCGCGATTAGCTCATACAATGTATACGACTATACGGCGAAATGCATCGAACCACTACTGTTGGTATGTGGGGACGAAGGTGAGGGCCGGGAGACCCTCGTGCCACAAAATAAGTTGAACTTAGAAGTGAATCACCTAGTGAAAGATAATAATGAGGTTTGAGTGTAAGCATGTTGTTGTGTTTAATTTTCGCACTTATGTGTGTTTTTGCTATAGTAGTGTTGTCTGATACTTAGGGTTTCTTGCTAACGGTTTTTACCATTATGTTATTAGATACCTTGCAGGTTATGACAAATGTAGAGTGATCCAGAGTAGGATGGTCAACCGGATTCCCGTACATGGTATGTCGGGATTTTTGTGGTTCTTTTTTATGGCAAGACTTTTCCGTCTTTCCCCTGTTGAGAAAAATCGTAAAGCCGTCACATTAGCATCAACGTCGCATACTTTAATAAATATACATAAACTAAATTTAAATTATAATGAATAGAACCTTGTACGATCATATTTTTTAAGACAATATATACCGTTAAATATGAGTTTCTTGCATGTCCTTTTTTTATTTTTTAAAACTTTTTCAATTCTTTTTATTTTATTTTATTTTGTAGATCGACATGTGACAATATAGGAAGATATGACTTAACTAATTAATGAGATGTGCGAACATGATGAGATGACCGGTTAAGCTAAGTAAAATATCAATTTCAGAGCTACTAGTTATAATTAAATGCGTATCTTAAACACATCTAGGCTTTCAGGCAATGACAAAAATAAGCGTAACACTAATATGTCATTACAGAATAAACTAAACTAAACTAAACTATATACGAACTCAGCATAATAAATTTGACATAAAATATGGATATGAAACTAGTTAAATTGCACCAAAATTTCAAAGGGCTAACGGCTACCTTCATAAAAAAACACCATAAGAATAAATAAGGATAAATTGCGGAAAATAACATAACTTTTTGAGAGTGTTGCGGTCTTTGGCCTAACCTTTAAAAAATGCAACTAAAAATCCAACCTATACTCTATGTTGTACATGTTAGCCTATGCTTGCCGCCGGTAATTTTTCCGGTGAAAGTGATGAGTTGTCTGATGAGGTGTTTTCTTTCTTTAATGACTGAATAAATTGCGAAAAATACAAACTTTTTGAGAGTGTAGTTTGTTCGTAGCCTAACTTTTTTAAAATGAAAATAAAAACCAATATATACTATATGTTGTAGATGTTGGCCTATTCTTACCGCCGATAATTTTTCGGTGTAAGTGATGAGTTGCATGTGAAGGTGTCAAGTATATTTAATTACCTAAAAATTACTCTAAGTAAACACAAAATGATTTTTTAAAATCATTTTTGAAAAATTATCTATAACAATACCCAACCAAAAACCTCTATAACAAAACATACTCGTAACAAACAAACCTAATACCCGATTAGTGTGATGATAATTTTATAAGTATGACATAATACATTCTTAAACTTTCATATGAATGACCTAGTGTTGTTGTTTTCTCTCAAATAACTCTGCTCACGGGCCTTTACTTTCACCGGAAAATTGTCGGCAATAAGCATAGGCGCCGGCCAACATCTACAACATGTAGTATAGATTGATTTTTATTTTCATTTTTAAAAATTTAGGCTACGAACAAACAACACTCCTAAAAGGTTTGTATTTTTCGCAATTTATCCGGTCATTAAAGAAAGAAGACACCTCATCAAACAACTCATCACTTTCACCGAAAAATTTATTGGCGGCGAGCATAGGCTAACACCTACAACATATAGTATAGGTTGAGTTTTTAGTTGTATTTTTAAAAGGTTAGGTCACAGACCGCAACAACCTAAAAAGTTAGGTTATTTTTCGCAATTTACCCAATAAATAATGATTACATCGAAAACCAATTATTTTTTCTACATAAAATATTAACGTATATTACAAGGAATCAAAAAGTTTGTTATAGGATAGCACAATTGCACAACCCCTATATTACTTCCACCCATTAAACAAAAATCAATCAATCACACCCCCTTAAAAATCACATCCTTTCACCCACATACCCATAAATACCCCACTTCCCCCCTTAATATGAATGGTGGAAATATGAAGGGCCTTTGCACAATGACAAAGGCCAAACTACACTGATGAGTGATGAGTGATGAGGACAACACAACAATTAAATCAAAGAAATAATGTAGGGGTAGATGTGTAGAAGGAAATAATTTCTTTTTATATCCATTGAAATGTTACGTGTCTATTCTACCGTGAGAACGAAACTCTTAATTTTCTTTTTAATAATGTTTTCTATGTTAATAATTATATTTTAGAACATCGATTTATAAGTTGAACCCATTTAGCACGACCATTAAAAAAATTTATAGATCAAAATCTTATTTTTTTATGTACAAAATATATACTAGATTTTTCATGTATTTTAAAAATACCTTTATAGTCATTATTGAACTTTTGTTTGATAACACAAACAAACAAGCATTCAAACTTGTTCATCTGCCATTCTGGTAAGTAGCTGTGTAATTTATATTGGCCGTATTAAATTGCATTATATGAAGAAGTTGTATAATATATTATTATTGAGACACAGTAAGTTTCCTTAATTCATAACTTAATAATACTTGTTTAATATAGGTTTGACCGGTTGACTTGGAGGACTTCTAACTTCTTCGTGTCGCTATTGAGGGAGGTTCAAGATTGGAGTCTATATAGGGCGGTGTTTTCTAGACCGTACAAAAATTGCACTTTTTTGTCGACTTGTCTAAATAATTAGATCAAATTACATAAAATCACCATATTAATTTTTTGTATAACATGATCTCTTTTACATCAAAATCACCATATTAATTTTGTAAACTTATTGATAAATATGTCGAAAAACTTAATATAAAAAATATTTTCGTAAAAATACCAAATAATTAAAATTCTCTAGCACTGTTTAGCCTAAACACCCTATTTACAGAAAAAATGAAATACAACTTGGATTTTCACAAAACACAAGAATATTTGCTCCTAGATTTGTCCAAAAAACAAGAATATCACCCCAACTTTTACCAAAATATATTCAAATGGTACAATGTAAACTCATTTTATTCTTATTTTTAACTTCTGTTTTGTTGGTATATTGTCTTTACCTCAATAAATTTAACCCCTTAATAGTATTTTAAGTCAAAAGTAAGTACTTTATAAACTTATTGAGGAAAAAATCAATCATTCTTATGTCAATTTCTTATCGCATAAGCTCGAATCTCATTAACCGGTAATGCACTATCTAAGAATCGTAAAATTTACGATCGTACGAATATTGTTGCACTCGAAACGTGGCACAATCTTATTGGTTAAAGACCGAAATTTAATTAAATTTCCCTTTAAAATTAAAATTACGACAAGAATATTTGTCTACACTCTAATGCTCAATAGCGAGATTGGGAAAGGTGGTAACTGATAGCCATAGTTCACCAATTCCCTTGAACTAGTCAATTTCTTTGAAATTTCTGTAAATTCTACGCAGCCACTAGCCCCTTCTTCTTCTGCTTCTTCTACCTCGTCATGATCCTCCTCCTCCTACCGCCACGCGTAGACTTCAAGTTCAGATTTCCAACCGACAACGACATTGTAACATCCTCGCAACTTCCCTCTGTTTGAGTTTTTCCTCAAATCTGCTTCCACGCTTCCAACTTTTAACAAATCTGCTTCCTATGCTTCTGATTTTGTAAGGTCTGGAGATTTCTGTGCTTTTTCTTTCTGTTTTCCCGTTACAGTTAGTCATTATTTTTCATTGTTCTGCTTGCTGGTTTGGATCTAGTTTCTTTTAAGTTTAGGCAGTTTTAAGCCTTTTTTTTAACTTTTAATATTGTGATTTCGCTCGCAATTCTTCTCATCTAAATGGTTCCCTTTGGCTGCAATTCTTGATGGTGTTGGCTGTTCATTGTTAATGCGGAACACAGATTAGCCATCGTAAGAATTCATGTGTTCTTTTTGGGAGCAAGTGTAAATTATTGATACGGTCACAAGGTGGAATCGGGCGAGCTTAAGTCTGAATGTCTGATATTGGTGAAGTTGTATAGCTAGATTAAAGGATAAATCCTTCTAATAAAGTGTAAATTGTTGCTGAATAGTGAATAGACTACTTTGCATCTCATTCTTTTCATTGAGAGCCCTCTTTCTTTGTCTTCGTCTCTTCGACAACCATCTAGCTGAGTACAGATAGATAACTTTAAGGTTGTTTTATGCACAAATTACTGCACTTGTTTGCTTGTTACATGAGACTATTCAGGATAAGTTTGTATTTCCACAAAATTGGCGCATTAGTTCTAACTGCTTGGAGCATATAAGCCTTCCAGAATTGAGCATATAAGCCTTCCAGAATTGAGCATATAAGCCTTCGCGAATTTTCTCATTACTTCTATACTCTACATGTAGATGGATGTGTATGTGCTATAGTAGTCTTATGTTGACATTGAGGTGCAGGCATATATCTGCTGTGCATAACAAAATGAGGCCATTGTTTTTTATTTTAATTTTCTTTTTTGTACCTTAGAGAAGTACTAGATAAATTAAGCCTTAAGCTTTCACATAGATGAGCTTGAATTAAAATGTAAGCAAAGTACCTACCACCATGATATGACTTGATGCCGGTGTCGCACTTCACCAAACTGTACCTACAACAAAATGTAATATGCTTTGGGATGAGGAAAGTGAAGGTTAAAGATATTAGATATTAGATATATGCTTAGCAGTATACATATCTCGATTTTATTATAGTCGTTGCTTTCAGAAGTGTTTTGCATACATTGCCTGCAGGCCTAATTTGATGGTGTTTTTGCTGTATTCAGGGAGTTATTCATGATGGACAAAGTTTGCTATTTATGAATCAGTCAACAAATTGGATGAATAAGTTGGTATCTTACCAGCTTTCCTATGTTTATAGCCTGGAAACCCTCTCGTTATAATTCTTTGAGACAGTCTTTAGACATTGAAACTTCCGTGCTGCGCTGTATGCTGAATGTGATTTATTTTTAAGCTCAACTTCCGAGGAAAACTGTTTGATGAGAAGAAATGAAGAAATGGTACATTGGTATTGTAACTACTTCCCTGTTTATGTTACTGGTTCTGAGGTGCTTCTTCCTAAAAAATCCTATAGGGCAAAATCACCTGGTAGGTCCCTTTGGCTACAATACAACAAACCCTCTTGAGTGGGTACGTCTTACTGCACCTCCTGAAGTCCCAAATCCTCAAAATGCTACTCAAGTGATTTCTGCCGATGACCTCACCTTCAGTCTTTTTGCTCCGAGAAACATGACCAAGGAAGAGAAAAATTCTTTGCTGACGTGGAATCATCTGAACCACCTAATTAACCATTCTGTAGCATTGCCTAATGCTCTAGATGCTACCAGGGAAGCCGCTAATGCATGGAATATCTTGATGACTTCAATTGAAGATGAAAAACATAGTTCAAATAGCAGCTCATCAAGTAAAGCAAAAGAGAAACAATGCCCCCATTATCTTAATAAAATGAATGCTACTGGACATTATGATAGCAGTTATAGGTTAGCTATTCCCTGTGGCTTGACTCAAGGTTCTTCCATTACTATAATTGCTATTCCAAATGGTATTCTTGGTAACTTCCGTATCGACTTGACTGGAGAGGAGATTCCCGGTGACCCAGACCCACCAATAATTCTTCACTACAATGTTAGAATACGAGGTGATAAGGTTACAGATACCGCTGTAATTGTTCAAAATACCTGGACTGCTGCACATGATTGGGGTGAAGAGAATCGATGCCCATCCCCTGAGCCAGAGTTGAATAAGAAAGGTATGTGTTTCTGGGATATCATATTAATTCATGTTATTTTGCTAGTTATGAGATGATATAAAATGAACTTAACTCTCCGTAAAGAGGTGTCAGCTCTAGTAATTTATATCCAGTCTCATGTTCCTATAGTGTATCACTTTCGTAACTCCTATCGATTAAAATGATGAAGATCTTCATAAATCAAGCTTCACATGTGAAATGTTGTTAGATACTGCAAGTAAAAAACGGTGCACTATGATTATTAGGGTGGAAGTTTCACCTTTGTCCAATTAAGACACGCTGAATCAATACTTTTGTGACAATTTAGTCTCTGCGATTTTACATGACTAATGAGCTATGTTGCACAGATAAGGTGGTGCATTCTGCATCCATTATGTGTCTCATGCCTCACGATCTGCTTCTATTTCGTTGGCTTACTGTATTTTGGTTTTAACATTTCAGTGGATGAGCTGGAGGAGTGTAATGAGATGGTGGGACGAGATACTAACTTGACTTCACGTGGCGGTACACATGTAAATGGTTTAAAGGGTTCTTCCCTGGTTCATGAAACAAAACAGTATTTTCCTTTCAGAATAGGATATCCCTTTGTTGCGACAATTAGAGTTGGTGCAGAGGGAATGCAGATGACGGTGGATGGAAAGCACATTACCTCCTTTGCTTTCCGTGAGGTAACTTACACGGTCAAAGTCCTTTGGGTATCACACATTTCATATCATTTCTCTGATTTTTCCACATATAATTGGCCATATTACAGAGTTTGGAGCCATGGCTTGTGAGTGAAGCAAAAATATCAGGGGAACTGCAATTGATATCCGTTTTAGCTAGTGGTCTTCCCACATCAGAAGATCCGGAACATGTTATTGATTTGGAAGCTCTGAGAGCCCCTCCTGTTCCAGATAACAAAGTGTTAGATCTTTTTATCGGAGTTTTCTCCACAGCCAACAATTTTAAGCGCCGAATGGCTGTTAGAAGAACATGGATGCAGTACCCTGCTGTGCGCTCTGGGGATGTAGCAGTACGCTTTTTTGTGGGCTTGGTGAGTATATTGCATGGACATTTTGGTTAAAAGCAGAAACATATTATTTTTAGTGAGTCACTAGAAAATTAATGAGCTGGGTGATCCTGAAATAATTGGTGAAATGTTTCCTGTATTTACAATTAATTTTGATAGAGATGTTTAACTTCATTTAGTAAGTTTATTGCATATTTGCATGCAGTACAGAACACATTTTGGTTTACTTACTGTACTCCTTTTAGGGTTGTCTGCAGCTATTTGGTGAACTCTTGAATTTTAGAATAGTATGTGCTTCTAAACTTGGTTATAGCTCAATATCTTTTCAACAAGCATATTTGTGCGTTGCTACACTTTAAATCCATTTTTTACTGACCTGAATGATTTCATTTCAGCATAAAAGCCAAAGGGTGAATGAGGAACTCTGGAAGGAAGCTCGTGCATATGGAGATGTTCAGCTTATGCCATTTGTTGACTATTACAGTCTCATAACATGGAAAGCTCTTGCAATCTGCACTTTTGGGGTAGAATCTCATTTTATATGCATTTAATTGTTAGCATCTCTATTTGTTGTCACTTTAATGACCTCTTCTCTTCAACAGGCAGATGTTGTTTCAGCCAAATATGTCATGAAAACCGATGATGATGCATTTGTCCGTGTAGACGAAGTGTTAGCTTCTATGAACAGGATCAATGTTACAAGTGGATTGCTCTATGGTCTTATTAACTCAGACTCTCAGCCTCACCGTAGCACTGACAGCAAGTGGTATATCAGTCCCGAGGTAAATATTTGAACAAATAACAGAACCTAAGTTTTGCTGATACTTCTATGACATCTCGACACTTTGTCTGCAAATCATGTAGGAATGGCCTGAAGAAACATACCCACCATGGGCTCATGGTCCAGGTTACGTTGTCTCACGTGACATTGCAAAGGAAGTATCCAAGAGACAACGAAAGGGCCGATTAAAGGTATGTAGGACTCTTACATTTTGACAGATACAGATAAAAGTTCCACACTCCAAAAACGCGGTTAGTTATTGTTAAAATGCTCATTGCAGATGTTTAAGTTGGAAGATGTGGCAATGGGCATCTGGATTGATTCTATGAAAAAGGATGGCTTAAATGTCAAGTATGAGAAAGAAGAGCGGGTCTATAACGAAGGGTGCAAGGATGGCTATGTAGTTGCTCACTACCAAGAGCCAGGAGAGATGCTTTGTTTGTGGCAGAATCTCCAAGAAAAGAAGCGCGCCAAGTGTTGTTGAGACTAACAACCACAACTCAAAGAGATACCGATGATTTCTCTTTGATCACACGCCATGCAGTAGTCCTAATACCCGAAAGAGTTGAAGTTAACATATGTAGAGAGTGTGAGTGAGTTTTGTATTCGAGTCTTGTGTATAGCTTTTGCATCGGGCGTAGATCAGTAGATGTTTAATGTAGTTGTTAGTTAAAAGTTAAAAACATTAGTAATTTTGTTTGTATTCTTTCATTCATTGCCTTCAATTGGATGAGTATCTTGAACAACTCTGTTAAAATATTACACAAGGAAGATCAAAGTGGTTGAGAGAAAATGACTATGGCAAGAAACCATAGCTAGAAATTACAGACTCAAAGGCTCGTATTCGTTGGCCACGAAGGCCACGAACAGCAGAGCCATTAAGATCATAAGATGATATTTCATGGATCTTCAAATCAGAAGCTGCCTTGATCAGTTCTTCACCAACTACTCTTGCAGCCTCCTGCAAGCATTCATTAACTGGTAAGAAACATATTAAAATTTCAAAAGTGAGGAAATTTGTGATTTAGAATGAGCATTCACCTCAGTTGTGATATCGGGATTGGATCGAATGGCTTTCTGTATAGTACTTGCATAAAACAAGCATTTCTTGTTCTCGTCATCAACCAGCATTGCATACAGCTGCTTATCGGAACAGAAAACCGAAAGCCTTGGCTTCTTGGGCGTGCCGTTAAACTGTTGAAAACTAGCCATTAGAATCATAAGCACAATTGCTAGGTCTTAAGTTACCATTTGGCTTTTAAAAACCTAACCTTCTTCCTCATTCTTCTGTTAAGGATTTTGTCACTTTCAGTTCTAGTATTAGCCGGCTTTCTTGCCTTTGCTTTGATCACCAATGGCTTTATGGGAACATCTGAAATTGCTCATCAAGTTAGGAAACCAAGATACAGATACAGAAAACACAGGAATCAAAGAGTGTAAACTCCAACTTACATGTAATAATATGAGGAGTGGGGCGAAAATGGGTATTGAAGGGCTTCAAATGGATGCTCGTAAGAGAATGCATTCTTCTGAAACAGGGGCAGGTAATATCCCCAAGAGCTGCCATTTGGTTGAATTTGCTTGTACAGAAGCAGAGAAAGCTATGCATTCAAAACTGAAAATAAATTTTTTACCAGTCAGAAGTAAAAAAAAGAGACATGAATAGGGGATCCTCCCATTTAGACATTTCATCGAACAGGTTGTGTGCACTAGAGATATCCCTTGGCAAATGCCTTTATCCAAAGCATGATGCTGATTATTGTTCCTAATTGATGAACAGAAAACTTACCCTGGTATCCTTACATGCCCAGTATCAGCTTCAGCTCCATATCGCATGCCTCTAGGGAGTAGACGATAGAGATATATGTATGTTTGTATTTGTCTCAAATTATGCGCGCATGCTTTTTGGTGAGATTTTAAACAGAAAATTTTAAAAATTGGAGGGTTTTAAATACACGTTACCATTCAAGCCCCTGGATAATCAGATATTTGTTCACACACATATATATATATATATATATTTGCAATATCATAATATTTTCTTTTTTTATCTAATCACGCTCTGAGAGAGCTTCAGGGGGCCATACATATAGACAATATACATGATATATATAGATATAAATAAAAACATTATCCTCAAGAACATCCTTTATAGACTATAGTACTATATTTTCTATTACTTATTTGCACCTTTTTTAAGGATTCAAGGAACCAAAGATGCACCGTGAAATTGCTCTATCCCTATGGAGTTGAGATCTATCGTAGGTTGCCCTAAATCCTGGCCATCTTGATATTGACTGTTTAGATCAAGTGTCCCACAAATCCCAATCTTTGTAGACAATTTCTTGCTAGCTGCTCCATCACCACAATTCCCTTCATTAATGGAGCTTCCCTTTCTTTTCTTATCCATAACTTGATTGCTCAAATCTTTTATCCATGGTTGATCAAGTAAAGGAAGTGCAACTCGGGTGTGGCTTAACTTATTGGCATCTTCCTTGGCACCCGAGTCTTCGGATGAGGTCAAGGAGCTTTCGGTTGAGCATCTGTGTTGTTTAATTTCGATTTGGTTGTCTAGATTCTCTAGACTCAAAGCCCTTGCTTCGGTCAACTCGGATAATGAAGGGCTTGGACATCCGGAATTGACCATTGAAACTAAGTGAGAAAGCTCAGCTCTTGTATGATCAACTCCCATTGATGATGAAGTGTATGCAGCTAGTGTTTCTTGAGCTTTTTTCATCACTTCTTGCAGATATTTTCCTTGAGCTTCAATCCTAAGCTGCAAATGTCTTTGTACCTAAGAGAAAATTAAGCATTGCCCACTTGATCATAAATTGATGATTAAAAATAAAGATAAACAACTATAAATCTAGTAGAAGCTTTTACCTCAATTTGCTCATACAGTTTTCTTTGCACTTCCACCTGCACCTGTATAGCGCGCGCAACATGCAAGCTTTTGGTTTTGTCCCTTGATTCCTCGCTGAAAAGATCAAGTTTCCCCTTGTCATCTTTATAATCTGCAACAAACAAAGATGACCAAAATATTCAGCAAGGATTTATCATGATCAGAAATTCAAAGGATGTAAATTTACAAAAGAAATCTAACCTTCTTGGTTAGAGTCACTGCAGGTTTCTGTAAAATGATTCTTTCCAAGTCTATATTTCTATGTTACAAAACAAGAAAGCTTATGAGGAAACATTTTAAACTGTAACAACATGGAATTTTGTAAGATAAGATATAAGAATTACCTGTAAATGGCTCTTGAGATGGTATAAAGTAAGACCCGGAATACCCATCACTCGCATCAGACTCTTTGGCGTCGCTTCTGTCTCACCAATTAAAAGAAGAACTTACTAAATAAGAACCCATCAAAATTCACTAAAAGAAGAGCAAAGAGGGTTAGTAAGGGTAATAACTGTCTGTTCCTCCAAGCTGAATGATAGCATTGACGAATCGCCGGTGAAGCTCAGAAGTCCATTTAAGCCTTGGCTTTGCATCAGTAGACAGAACCAAATTCATGTCTTGATTTTGCATGTTTTGAAGACCTAAAGCATAAAAATATATAAAAATGAAGAGAGTTTGTTGGAGGTTTTTCTGTGGTATGGTTCAAACGTGCAGCAGCTGATGTTTCCTTTTATAATTAGGAGTTAGTTGGGTTTGTCTTGTTCTCTCAGTCTCTCACTCCATATCAGGAAACATTATAAGTGGGGTTAGCTTCAGATAAGGGAATATATGCTCTATGAGCTGGGCTTAACCCTTTTTTAATCATCTCTCCATTTCATATCAACTGCTTAATCTCTTTTACTTAAGAATTCTTCTTTTTTTATTATTTTTTTTGGGTGGGTGGGGGCATATTTTCATCATCTTGTTTGACTTGAAAGAAATGAAGAGAATATGTTATGTAGCTTAAACAGAGAAAGCAAACACACTTCAAATTTGAGTCTCAAAAGGAGAGAAAGAATATAAAGAGTTTTTCTTTCTCTCATAAATAACCTGTAGTCTTTCCATGATCATTGCTCGCGGTTGGGTCCTACACCAGACGGACAACCTAATCGCGATCCTTTCCCTTGTAAGTTGTAACTGTGTTAAAAAAAAAAGAAACACAAGTTAATTTCAAGAGAAAAAGAAATTAGTAATGAAGGTGGGAGAATACTTTGATGGATATGCTATGAACACTTTTTCAAAATTATTTTGATGTATTCAATTATCATAGGAGTGTTTGATTGTCAGATTCTTCTTGTTTCTTGTAGGAATGGAGGAATCAAGGAATCTATTGATAGGTTTTAGGATTAAGACAGGCTCTTTGTTTTTATCATCAACAGATCAATCTATTACCTGCCAAATTGAATTATATTACAACTACATTGTGATTCCAAATTTCTCCTCAGGTTTTAATGAAAATAATAGTATGTTGGTCTGTATAATCTCTTAGGACCCGTTTGGTTATTCATTCAGAATGAAAACGAAAAAGGAAAAGAAATGGTATGGTTTGAGATCCATTTATGTTTAGATATCTTAGCCATTACATTTCGGTTTCCATGCCAGAAGCAACCAAACGGGCCCTTATATCAATCATGCAAATGTGTAAAATGAAAAGGAAATGACAAAAAAGATGATCCATATAATGCAAATGCAAATAAGAAAAGAAAGATTATCATGCATAAAGTGAAGTAATAATAGAAATTTAGTATAAGCTTTTGAGTCTAATATTCCATGTCTTGAACGAGGCTCAAACGTAAAGCAGGAAAAAGGAAAGGCCACAGTGGCAAACAAACATATCATAAAAGTCAATTAGATGATAACAATTAACTTTTGATTTCTTGGGATCTGTCAAAAAAGTTTGATTATATTGGAATCAGAATTTAATGATTAAATCTCCAAATTGTTTGTCTTCTGAGTGCCTTACATTAAGCTGGTCTACAAGAATTGTATAGAGATGAAAAATCTGATAAGAACTAAAGACTCTGATCATTAAATTGGTTTAAGTAAAGAAAAACATGAGTGGAAATAATGGCTGAGTTTTTGACAGTACCTTTAATATCTTTTAAACTTTAAACAGCTGGTGAACTATTTACTTGGAGCTCCTTTGAATGCTTTAATGTGTTCCATAACTGGTAAAGGAGATTCTGGGGATGATGCTGAAAGGTATTTTCATATCAATCGACGAAGCTCTGGTGAATCAAAAGTCAATAAACAAAGGTGCCCTCCCTCAATCGATTTTTATTCTGTAGGACCCAAATGAAGAAACAAGAGATTTACAAATGCAAAAAGAAAGAACAACATAAAGCAAATGCAAAATATTAAAAAGAAACCAAAGTATGAAGAATATGGATTATGGAATCAAGCAAAGAGAAGCCCTAAAGAAAGAGAAAGTCACCACCAATCCCCATACAGAATAATGTTTAAGCAATGCACAGTCTGATTATGAAAATGACGTTAATGAGATGTCATCATTCAATCACATATTATATTTTGAAGTATAGTATAAACAATCACAAACACAAATACAGACTGTTTAGTTAAGTTTTTGTTGTTTCTGAGAAAACCGGAGCTCTTTGGTTCTTTTATAAGCTTCTGTGGTCTGAGAATGGACACATATCATGCATAGGTATTTCTCACCACACAACCAAAGATTGCACTGGACATCAAGCTTAAGATTTTCACTGTTTTAAACTGTTGCACAATATTCGGATCAATATAAAAGCACAGGCAAAGTGGGCAAAGGTAGATTCGAGGAACCCGAATAGAATATCTATGCCTGTGGTGATTAGTAATTACCCTTTTCCTTGAGATCTGTTTCTGCATTTGTGAATCAGTTCTTTTGTGATAATCTGAATGAGATATGCAGTCGTCTTCATAACCAAACATATATTTGTTCGATTCGAGTCTTTGAGAATCCTGCAAAATATATGATTCTCGGCAAGCAGGACCATTCATGTAACATAATATAGTGTTCTTCAGACAAAATTCCTTTACTCTCATTATGTTTAATGACCAGATCCATTTTTAAGATGCAACAACCCTGTCTTGGACCCCACAACCTGTTTGCATGAACAAATTATAATCATGGGAAAAAATATTCTCCAAAGATAGTTTGGATTAGCACATAACCCAACTATGACATAAAAACTCGACATAACTCAGCTCAATTCTAAGCATCTGCAAGAGTTATAAATTTTCCGGGTGACTAACAGAATCTTTTTCCAGGCAATTGTCTTCGGATGCTTATTGTAATATTCAACATCAAACAAAAGTTTAAAATTTGGTGTTTGTAACAACATCATTACCTGTTGGATGTGAAGAAGACAACAGAGAGAAGAAAATAAAATTTATAATACTTCAAGTATGTGGGGTTCAAGAGTGGTTGTAGCTAGGTCCCTGTATTTTCCCTCCTTATCTCAATCTAATCAGACAACAGTAAACATAACATAAGGATGATTAATAAGTAACTGTGCTCACTCTCAATATAATCTTCAGAATATAGAAACTTCATGACTAATGATTACATTATTGATTGTACTTTGAGACATGAAATGAATTATCGAAGATAAAGCCTAATAACTAAAGGAGTACTTAGTCATTATACTGTATCTACAGCAACAAGAAGGACAACCGAGAGGGAGGACATTGTTATGGTTCATGCACAAGCAAAGATGCCTGACTGCCAGTAAGATCCTAAAGAACAATCAAACTCCTGAGAATTCAACAATCCATTATGCTAAAATCTGAACATCAAAAGTACCTATGCTTGTTATGAGGATTGAGTACTTAATTGATCATCTAAAAACACAATTTTAGAAATGTAAATCAAAGTGAAGCTGAATCTTTTATTTGGAAAATTTAAAGTTCAAGTAGACTACCAGAAGGTGCAAACATGAGAATTATCCTCTCTTTGCTTCCCATGGTGGCAAACAACCGAAGACACAGTGATAACCCCTGTCCACTCTTACTTTATGTCTCTCACAACACTGGTCACCAAACAAATGAAAGAAGGAAAGCATAAGTCCATAAAGAAAGAAGAAAACCTTATCCGCGACAAAGCTGGTGTTTCAACCCTTAGATTCTCTTGAATTGAGTATACATGGAGAGTTTGCAGCAGACAGTTAAATGTTCAATGTAAAAATGCAAATACAGATACATTCTAAATTAGCAAAGTGCTACCAATACATGCTTGCCACAGCATAAAGTTGACATGAACGCAGCACAGCAAGAACAGATCAATAGAATATAAAAAAAATACAGAAACTGTAGAAAAAGATTCCAAAATAAAAATGTACGTTGATATATAATAACACTACCTATTGAGACCAATCCTGTTGGAGATAATTATAATTAGTTCCCACATCGAGAGATTGGGACTACCCAACCTAGTATATAAGGTCAGTGGACTACTCCTACTATTGCCAATTGGTCTAACGCGCATGTGCGCTCGGATGCACACGACTCCCGCTCTACCCGGTCCGTAATCCACACTCAGAAGGCTGTGTTTTGATAGGGAAATTAGTAATTTCCCCACATCTTCTAATCGCGGGTCGCGGCTTCGGTTCATATAGTTCTGTACAAGTAAAGGGAAATTTAAGTTCACTATTAGGGATCGACAATAAGCTTTGGAGTAGATTTCAAATTCCGTGAAGGTTCGACTCATTGTATTCGATCCGATCAATTGTGAGTGCTATTCATGCAAATTTCATATATAGTAAATTATGTTTTTTATTTATTTAATCATGTCTAGCTAATATCCTCTTAATCTAAGGATTTGTTGATCGTCGTAATGATTTGATTTATGATTGCATATATGGATTATTGAATTTAGATTGTGAATTTGCTTCTTTCAAAGTTCTTCATTCGATCTTATCTTTTATTTACCTTTTACTTCGGGATTTATAATTATCATATAAAGTTTCGATTTTTGGACTTTTTAAAGATATGTTGTGAACGCAAAAGCACGGGCAGATCAGTTTAACACGACCTTTGTTTGTCTGTAATAAAGACTACTTTTAATAATTATCTACAATATTCACATATCAATGTTCATGATATTCATATACATGATTTTACTTTAATTCATTATAGTGATGATTCTTGATTCCTTATATCGTTTCCCTCCACAATTTATCAACAAAGATCATTACTTTTTTTTTTCATTTTATTTATTTATTATAAAATTGTGTGAGTTTTGTTTATATAAAAATATTATATTTTCACTTTTATGCATATGTATTGGATATAAATATATAAAAAAAGAGTTTAATAATGAAAAATCATTTTTATCTAAATTTAGTCATTTTTTATTAACTAATATGATTAACATATGTGAGGATTAAACTATAATGTTTTTTTTAATAAATGAAAAAGCATAAATAAAAATCTATTAAAAAGATTATTGTTAGAATATTATATTTATAACTCAATATATTATCACTTTTACTAGATGAAATTAAAAAAAATGATAACATACTATCCGCTACTAATACAGTTTGAGTGGGAGTATGTTGTTTGTTTAATTTCCGCATTGTGTGTGATTTTGCTACAGAATATTATCTGGTACTTAGAATTGTTAGCTAATGGTTTCTACCGTAATTGTTAGACACTTTGCAAGGTACGTAGTTGCCGATTGATCCGGAGTGAGGTGGTCATCCGGGTTCCTGTACGTGTTGGTTTGAGCGTTGGGATTTCTTTTGTCATAAGACTCGTTTTATTTTCTTTGGATTCTGTCACGTATTTTGAAACAATTGATTGTTGTTTCTCTTTTAAGACCATTTTTCCTTATTTAAAATTTTTATTCGGTTTTCTTTATTTGTGCCTTGTTAAAAGATCTGGTGAGATTGTTTTCAAGATAGGGTCGGGACCAACTGTGAGGTCTCAACTCGTGACTTTGCGAGTTTCTTAAATTTGGATGTTACACGATGAGAGTGGACATTGATTATCAATGTCATATGTTACTCATAAAAATCTAGAGAAACAAAATTTGATTTACTTTTAACATTAAAAATGTGTAAAATTTAGTTAGAAGATTTGTGTAAGATTTTCTCCACAAAATTGAATTTTAGTAGATCAATTTGTTAATTTTGATTGATAGATAAATATATTTTTATTTTTTTAAAATATTTTTTTAGTAACATACTGACGTGACATGATGACTGTTTATAAATTCAAATAGAATTTTCTTATAAAATAATTAATGATAAATTTGTAAATTTATTGTGATAAATCTTTAAATAAATTAAAAAAAAATGATAATGTAGATGGCATTAGAAGATCATGTGTTAAAAATGGGAGGTGACGTAGTAATATATATAGATATATATATTCCAAAAAAGTGGATATGTATAAAAAAAAAGGGTTAAAATTTGAAGCATTGATTAAAAAATAGGAATTATGGACTGTTTTGATTTGAACTAGGATTAAAAATAAGTTTTTAAATAGAAAAGGGTTAAATTTTATAGAAAAAGTGGATATATATATAGGGATATGATCAAGTAAGAACCATAGTTACGGTATGAAATAAGAACCAATCTAAACCACATGATTAAATAAAATCAACGATCATGATTCAATATTATTTTTGCATATTAATTAGATGATTGATATTTTAGGATAGATATATATATATGGTTACCTTTTAAACTACAAAAGGTATTCACTACCATTATATAAGACTTGACACAATTAAGATAAAATATTATTCGATTTTGTTTATTTTACCCGTTCCGGTGTCTTGCTCATAAATTGAACTTAATGTGCATGTTACATATCATTTGATCGTACATTGTGTAATATTATAATATATACACGAAATGTACATGTGTACAACCAATACATGCACATGCACATTGATGTTCATTTGCACTTACTCGTGCATGCTTTCAAAAAACCATAAAACGTGTAATACTTATTAGTGTACTTACTCGTGCATGCTTTCCAAAAAACATAAATCGTGCAATACTTACTAGTGCACTCAATGCAACTTACTCGTGCATATTATCTCTCATTCATTTACTATTGCACAAGTAAGCATTCTATTTATATCTCTCTTTCATTTACTAGTGCATGCTTTCAAAAAAAACATAAAATATACGTGTAATAATAAATAAAACGGTAGATAAAATGTGCAATATTTAAATTACACGTGCAATAATACTTATTATCGGAAATCTCGGTGATAATAAGTTCTCACATCGAAAGTTCATCGATTTTTTTTTACTTCCTCATTATCGATTGTTGTAATTATTATCGGAAATTTCGGTGATAATAAGTTCTCACATCGAAAGTTTAAAATATTTCGAGCCTAATATATAAGCTCGGTTGACTACTCTTCCTATTTTTCTATTGTCAACTATTTTTAGAATGGACCTCACCGAATTTATGTATTGGACTTGAGTTTAACGCGTATGTGCGCTCGTATGCACATGACTAATGCTCTACGGTCCGTCTGTATCGGATTTTGATAAAATGATTCCATGAAATTACATTTTTTTTTAATTCGAATTACTTTCGTGATAGCTATTAGTTCGGATGTTTTGGATAGGAGTTTTAAGAGTAGTTTTTTGCTATGAATAAAATCAATCACTTGGTTATTACAAGGACGAGAGTAAATTTGTGTGCCAAAAAGAGGGAAAAAAAAGTAGAGAATTGATAGGTGATGGAATCACTATCAATTTAGGTAGTTTTTAGAGTCCTTTTTATGTTTTTGAGTCATATTATGTTGCTAATGCTTTGATCCAGATAAAAGAGTCTAAATGAAGCAAAACAAGGTGTTAGCAACACTTAGGAGTTGAAGTAAAGCGTCGAAGACAAGTTTCTGGTGCCACACCGCCCCGCGAAGAAATGTCACCGCCCCTGCGGTGGCACCCTTGCCGAGTGCCGCAGCCAGCGGCATCACCTACGCCGAGAGAAGTTTTGTCACCGCACCCGCGGCCGCCTCTGGCCGCCCCTGCGGTGACAACCCTGAAGGCCCACGCCGAAGCCGCATCCAACACCTTTGCCCGCGGCCAAGAAGAGCCTGTCACCGCCCCCGCGGCCGCCTCTGGCCGCCCCTGCGGTGACCCATCCTGAAGAAGCGAAGACGGCGCCCTTGCATGCGGCCCTGTGAAGCCGAAGATCCAGCGTCACCGCCCCTGCGGTGACTCTGGGCCGCGCCTGCATATCTTTACCAGAAACGCCCGAAGTTAAAGAGTCAGACGTTTCAAGGAGCCTTAAAGACCCGCCCCACGGGTGTGACGAGTCGCCCCTGCGGCCACGAAGAAGATGGAACGTTTTGGCCTAAACCGCCCCTGCGGCACCCTTGGCCGCGGGTGCGGGTTAGCGTCAGAGGACTTTACTCCGGCTGTTTTCGTCGGCTTTATGGCCATAATTGTGGTTGTTTGCACAGCCTCTTTAATCCATTCTTAATGGTGGCTGTTTGCACAACCTCTTTACTCCTTTTTAATGCATTTTGTAGCATAAATAGAGCCCTTGGCTTAGGCTAGAATCATCTCATTTTCCCACAAAAACCTCTATAATCCACTTGTCTTTTGTAATGAGTTTCTAAGTTTCCTTTGCTACATTGGGCTGATTGAAGCTACATTACTATTTGGTTGTAAGTTCTTCTAATATAAGTTTAAATTCATTATCCTTTGTGTTATTTTCCTTGATCTCTCACTTATGTTTGCATGTTTTTATCCACTTAGATTGATCACCTTAAGTGTACTAATGCATGTAAAATGCTAGGATTAATCGATTCCGGGTTCGGGTCCTTAATCTAGTATTAAACCCATAGGTAAAAGCTGGTTGTGATTATCTAAGGGAAGGGAAAATAACTATAAAGAAAGATTTAACGGTTTGTTTTATCCTTCTTTATATCTCTTTATCTTTATTAGAATGCTAACTTGTGTTTTAATCTTGTAGGTTTACGGATTAAATAACTAGTTAAGTTGTGTTAATGCCGGTTGGCTTAACACATATCTACGATCAAGATGAGAACATCGGTGAATTACTTATAAAAAAGAATCAACCAAGTAGTATGTATGCTAAGATCCAACCTAGTGTAGTTCTTTAATCAACTTTGTTATCACCAATTTCATTGTCTTTGTCTTGTTTTGTTACAATCCAAATCCCCCCATTTGTTACCAAATCAATATTTAAATCTAATAGAAACTCGATAAAACTCCCTTGGGTTCGACCCTTGCTTACACTATACAAATTGGTTAAGTGTAACGCTAGGTAATTTACTTTGACTAAAGCTAAAAGACAACGACATAGGTTTTTAGCCACGTCAAATTTGGCGCCGTTGCCGGGGAGTTTAATTTTTGTTTTTATTATTTTTGATTATTGATTATTGGTTTGGACCATTTTCATGGTTCAAACCCGTGCTACTAACTTAGAATTTGCTCCTTTTGATCCAGAAATCGAGAGGACATACCACCGGCAAAGAAGACAAAGTCGGAACGAAGAAGAAATGGCGAACCGCACACTCCGACAACTCACGCAGCCGGATTTGACTCAACACCCCCTTGCGGTAACCATATCGGCAATTGGAGAAGGGGTCAACTTTGAGCTCAAGCCAGGCCTGATCCATTTGCTACCTTCCTTTCATGGGCTGAGCAGAGAAGATCCCATCAAGCACTTGGGGAAGTTTCATACCGTCTGCATGAGCATGAAGCCGGCAAACGTGACCGAAGAGCAAATCAAGATGAGAGCCTTCGGGTTTACTCTCAAGGATGCGGCGGATGATTGGTACTACCACCTTCCATCCGGTAGTATCGATACTTGGGAGAACCTCCACAAAGCCTTCTTGGAGAAATACTTTCCAGCCAAGAAGGCCAACAACTTGAAGAAGGCAATAAGCAACATCGAGCAAGAAGCGGATGAAACTCTTTATGAGTACTTTGAGAGATTTGCTAAGTTGAGATCAAGCTGTCCCTTCCACGGGTACTCCACCCAAGACCTTGTGTTGTACTTGTACAACGGACTCTTGGACAATGAAAGAAGGATCGTGGACGCCGCTTGTGGAGGCAACATTCTAAACTCCACTCCCGAGATTGCTATGGAAAAGATGCAAGAAATGGCGGAAGGTACGAGGAACTTTGGTAGATCCTCTACCAAAAAAGGAGTCCATGCCATCAACCCCAGCCGTCCGGAGCTTGTGCAAGAGATTGTTGAACTAAAGGAGATGGTGAAGAGGCTCACCTTGATGGGAACTCCACAACAACTCAAGGCTTGTGGAGTATGTGCCGATCCTTGCCACTCAACGGACTTGTGCCCACAAGTTCAAGATGAAGCTGTTGAGGTGAATGCTATCGGGTATGGTCAACAACAACAACAACGCCAACGGGACAACCCATATGCTCAAAATTTTATCCCGGGTTGGCGTGATCAACAAAACTACCGGTGGAGGGATCAACAAAACCACCACCAACAACAGCCCCGCCAATGTATGTCCCAATCCACTGAAAATATGTTACAAGTTTTAACTAAGCATTTTGCTACTCATATCCAAACCACGGAGTCAAGCATCAAGAATCTTGAGAAGCAAGTGGGGCAAATGGCGGAGGCAATTACGAGATCGAAGCTCGATCCTCGGGAAACCTACCCTCCCAAACTGTCGTCAACCCCAAGGAGAGCTTATGTGCCATTTCTCTAAGGAGTGGAAGGATCATCAAGGGGAATGAAGAACCAGGGACGATTAACCAACCTTCTGTTGGTAACCCGCCCCTGCGCATGGAGAAGCCACCCCTGCGGCTGAAGTCACGCCGCACCCCGGGTAGTCCCATCCGCCCCTGCGGCCAACAACACAGAAAGTGCTCTAGAGGAAGATCCCTACGTCCGTCCTAACTTTCCACCCCTCTATGCTGAAAAACCACCAACACCCTTTCCCGAAGCACTTAAGGAGAGAAGAGTGATAGAAGACAAAGAACTCTTTGAGACCTTCTCAAAGTGTGAGGTAAACATTCCTCTACTTAAACTCGTGAAAAGTGTGCCTAAGTATGCTCGATTCTTGAAGGAACTTTTTACCATCAAGAGGAAGCAGAAGATGAAGGGAACACAGAAGGGAAGTGAGAAGGAGCACGTGTCCGCTGTTTTCCAAACCCAAATGCCGGAAAAACGTAGCGATCCGGGTATGGTAAGTGTTCCTTGTGTCATAGGCGATACTCGCTTTGACAAAGCTATGCTTGATTTGGGTGCATCTATAAATGTCCTGCCTTATTCCATCTATCAATCTCTAGGCTTAGGACCTTTGCATGAAACACGAACTATAGTACAACTAGCCGACGGATCCAATATCCACCCTAAGGGCATAATTGATGTCATTATAAAAATTGATAAGCTAATCTTCCCTGCGGATTTCCTTGTCATTGATATGGAAAACAACATGCACACCATCATGTTAGGTAGGCCTTTTCTAATAACGGTTAGAACAAAATTTGACTATGTTGATGGAAAACTTACTATGGAGTTTAATGATGAGGTTGTTGAATTCGATTTATTTAAATCTCTTGAGAATCCCATTGATACTCCTTCTTTGTATTCCATTAATAATGATATGCCTATGGAAAACCCTCCTTATGATGACAATGTTAGTTATTGTATGGAAAAGCATGTAAAGTTGACCTTGAAAGTGGATTTGCAAGATGACCACAACAACACAAACAAAAACGATAAATTGGCCGTTGGGCCCATTCTACTAAACCCAAGCCAAGAGCTTGTTGTTCCCATCTTGCAGGTTACTCAGCACGGAATGCAAAGTTCTCCAACATTAACGAGCGAGGAAGATCCAGGAGAAAGAAGGAAGAGAAAAGCTCGTATCATGAACGGAAACGAAGGAACGAGCTCTCCACATCAAGAAATTGATCCGGGAGAGGTCATTGATGAATGATCAGGTGTCTTACGTCGAGCCAACGACGTAAAACAAAGGCGCTGCTCGGGAGGCAACCCGAGAAAATAAGAAGAGGAGGTTCTGACGTTCTGTCAAGAAAACCGCACCTGCGGCCATGTGTCACCGCCCCCCGCGGTGACACTGCATTCCCAACCCGCCCCCGGCGCTGAGCCAGCGCAAGCACAAGGCTGTCACCGCCCCCGCGGTGACAGACCCCCTCACCCGCGGATTTTTCCCTTGATGAACGTTTCCAGCGCCGCACCCGGTGCTGGGCCTGCGTCTCCGCTTCCCTTGTCACCGCACCCGCGGTGACAGGACCCCGCCCCTGCGGGTTTACCCAGAAAAAATAAAAAAAATAAAAAAAATCAAAGTTAAAACCTACCCCACCCGGCTGCACCTCTCCCCTAACCTACATTCTCACAAACCCTAACCCAAATCTATCACCACCACTCACCACCCTCCTAATCCACCGTCAACCACCGTCAGAAGCACCAACGGACGCCGGAAAAGCGCCACAGGAGCACGGTCCGGATGATCCAGCTGGACCATCCCACTAGTGAGCCACCCTTTTTGCCCTTCTCCATGTTATTTTCTTTGCTTTCATTTTCACACTTTGAGGGCAAAGCGTTCTTCAAGTATGGGGGAGGGTACTTATCATGCATTTTACTTGAGTTTGTTTTGAATATTTTAGTGTAATTCATGTTTCATTCAGTTTAAAAAAAAAAAAGAGAAAAAGCCAAAGAATTGAGGAAAAAGGCAAGAAATCCTTGGATAAACCGAAAATCCGAGAGGGCGGTTTAGGCAAAAAGAAGGTAGTCCGACCAACTCTAGGTTGGTGCAAAATTGGACTTGAGGGATGTGAGATTTTTGGTGAGATCATCTTGAAAAGAAGAAGAGTGGCAAGGTGAAAACCCAAAAGGGCTCCTTGGCAAAATGAGCGATACCGAGTGTAGGTTCTCCTTCTGGCGTTGGCGACATAAGAAGGGGAGTCATAAGGAGGATGTCCGGGTAGGTCACTCTTGGAGCAATAAGGATGGTAGTTTTTCACATTTTCTCACATTTTCTTTCTTTTCTATCTTTTCTCACTTTCTTTGGTCATTTTTTCTCTTTTGTTCCTCATCTTTCTACTACACCATATTTCCTGAGGCTTCTGTGCTGATTTGTTTGATGCGTTGTTTACTCGGGACAAGTAAAGAGTCTAAGTATAGGGGAGTTTGATAGGTGATGGAATCACTATCAATTTAGGTAGTTTTTAGAGTCCTTTTTATGTTTTTGAGTCATATTATGTTGCTAATGCTTTGATCCAGATAAAAGAGTCTAAATAAAGCAAAACAAGGTGTTAGCAACACTTAGGAGTTGAAGTAAAGCGTCGAAGACAAGTTTCTGGTGCCACACCGCCCTCGCGAAGAAATGTCACCGCCCCTGCGGTGGCACCCTTGCCGAGTGCCGCAACCAGCGGCATCACCTACGCCGAGAGAAGTTTTGTCACCGCACCCGCGGCCGCCTCTGGCCGCCCCTGCGGTGACAACCCTGAAGACCCACGCCGAAGCCGCAGCCACCACCTTCGCCCGCGGCCAAGAAGAGCCTGTCACCGCCCCCGCGGCCGCCTCTGGCCTCCCCTGCGGTGACCCATCCTGAAGAAGCGAAGACGGCGCCCCAACGCCCTTGCATGCGGCCTTGCCAGCGGCCCTGTGAAGCCGAAGATCCAGTGTCACCGCCCCTGTGATGACTCTGGGCCGCGCCTGCGGATCTTCACCAGAAACGCCTGAAGTTAAAAGAGTCAGACGTTTCAAGGAGCCTTTAAAGACCCGCCCCCGCGGGAGTGACGAGTCGCCCCTGCGGCCACGAAGAAGATGGAACGTTTTGGCCTAAACCGCCTCTGCGGTACCCTTGGACGCGGGTGCGGGTTAGCGTCAGAGGACTTTACTCCGGCTGTTTTCGTCGGCTTTATGACCTTAATTGTGGTTGTTTGCACAGCCTCTTTAATCCATTCTTAATGGTGGCTGTTTGCACAACCTCTTTACTGCTTTTTAATGCATTTTGTAGCATAAATAGAGCCCTTGGCTTAGGCTAGAATCATCTCATTTTCCCACAAAAACCTCTATAATCCACTTGTCTTTTGTAATGAGTTTCTAAGTTTCCTTTGCTACATTGGGCTGATTGAAGCTACATTACTATTTGGTTGTAAGTTCTTCTAATATAAGTTTAAATTCATTATCCTTTGTGTTATTTTCCTTGATCTCTCACTTATGTTTGCATGTTTTTATCCACTTAGATTGATCACCTTAAGTGTACTAATGCATGTAAAATGCTAGGATTAATCGATTCCGGGTTCGGGTCCTTAATCTAGTATTAAACCCATAGGTAAAAGCTGGTTGAGATTATCTAAGGGAAGGGAAAATAACTATAAAGAAAGATTTAACGGTTTGTTTTATCCTTCTTTATATCTCTTTATCTTTATTAGAATGCTAACTTGTGTTTTCATCTTGTTGGTTTACGGATTAAATAACTAGTTAAGTTGTGTTAATGCCGGTTGGCTTAACACATATCTACGATCAAGATGAGAACATCGGTGAATTACTTATAAAAAAGAATCAACCAAGTAGTATGTATGCTAAGATCCAACCTAGTGTAGTTCTTTAATCAACTTTGTTATCACCAATTTTATTGTCTTTGTCTTGTTTTGTTACAATCCAAATCCCCCCATTTGTTACCAAATCAATATTTAAATCTAATAGAAACTCGATAAAACTCCCTTGGGTTCGACCCTTGCTTACACTATACAAATTGGTTAAGTGTAACGCTAGGTAATTTACTTTGACTAAAGCTAAAAGACAACGACATAGGTTTTTAGCCACGTCAAGAATTCAAAGTTTGTTTTGGATCATCCACCCCTTAGTCACAACAACCATAATGACTCCACCACACCGATTCGTCGCTCTTGCTTCGTCGAAAGATCATGTTCCAACTCCACACGCAATAAAGTTTATGCTTCGGCACTCCCGTTGCTGAGTAGCCGGATCAGGATTCATCCGCTATAATTGTGCTCGGATCTAGATAACTAGCTTAGTATCCGTACTTTTATATGGACTTGATAGAAATATAAACAAAATAATAGATTTTAATGTAATAAATAGTATATATCAGTATAAAAAATAATATGTAAAATTTAGTTGAAAAATATTTAGGGTGAAATGGGCCGTAGGGCCTTTTGTGCATAAATAAGCATAAGGGAGGCTCTTATTTTAAAATGTACATAAAGTAGGTCCCATGTATTATTCAGGAAAAGATAAAATGCATTTGTTTACTATAGATCGACGTGAATACCCTTGATCCCTCCACACAGTATCTTTTCAAATCGGCAGTTAGGAAATTCTGAAACCGAAAAGGAAAATAAGAAAAATACGTAGGTTTGCTCTGTCGAAAAGTGATTTCAATGTCGAATTGAATACAGATTGAAGATATCGAACACGCCTGTAAACGGAAAATCAAAATCGATTCATCGGTCTATGAATTAGGTATGTGTCTCTCCTTCATTCAACTTAATTTGCACATTTCGCTCAGAATAAATCGCCATATGTAATTCTCCATTAATATGCATTATTTTTAGTATTTATCCGCAAATTCGAAATCGATACATCTATTTGTCCGCAAATTCGAAATCGATACATCTGTCTGAGTATTAGGTTGTGAGTTTTTTTTATCAACCATGGTATATTCATAATAAGGCTGAAATTGATTGTGTATAATCGACATTGCTGGATAATGTTTGTCGTACTGGCATACACAATTGTGGTTCTGTTTGATGATAGTGTATACTGTGGCAGACACAATTGTGGTTTTGTTTGATGATAGTGTATACTCTGTGCTAAACGTAATAATTGTGAACTTGTATATCCATGTGTGTATATGTAACAGTGATGACGGTTGTGTTTGTAACCACATATTTTGGGGGGGGAGGGGGGTGTCTGGATAAAAGAAGATGGCGAATGGAAATACAATGGGGACTTCTTAAGTAAGCCATTAGTTGTTGATGCCACATGTAAATTTGAAGATATTTTGGCACTGATTGCTTCAAGATTTGAGTTGTGCAAGTCAAACACTGAGATACAATTGACCTACAAAATTCCATTCAATCCTACACTGAAGCCATTTAATGTGAAGACAAAGGATGATTTCAACACTTTTGTAGAGATAAATGCCATGCAGCATATTAGTTGGAGTGTTCCATTGTGTGTTAACACAGTGCACATAGAGAGTAATGAACCAAGGTTCACATTTGATATACACAAGGAGGAAAGAAGAATTGAAATTGAGGCAAGTAATGATGTAGGAGAAGTTGTGTTGATGCCTTTAAAGAATGCGGATGGACTTAATAATAGTGAAATTAGTGAATCATCTAGAGATTTAATGGAAACATCGTATGATACACTTGCTATTATCCCTCAAATAGGTAGTTGTGTACCATCTTAAGACAATTTGGAAAGACATATCCTTCTAAAATAGAGCTGAAGAATGCATTGTGTCTAAATGCTATCGCAAATTGTACATAATACAAAATTGTGAAGTCAAAGAAGAAAGCAGTAACAACAACATGTATCGAGAAAGATTGTAAGTGGTGAGTGCGTTTATCTATGCTTGGTCAGGCAAAATACTTTACCACAACAAAGTATGTATCCACACATGTTCCTTTCATGTCAGAGGGTCAAAAAAAGAGAAGCATCTTACCATGTAATAGCTGAGAAGGTGAAGGAAATGTAAGTTATTCATATCCATAAAAAAATGTGTAACTTCTACATAATTATGTATAAACAATGTTATTCATTTATGTGTTTCATATCTTACAGGTATGGTAATTCCAAAAAGTTACCTTCGGTAAATCAGATCGTCACAGTGATGAAAAATATGCACCATATTGATGCTAGTTATTGGAAGTGTTGGATGGCACAAGAGAATGTGAAAGACACGATTAGAGGGACACCGGAGGACAATTACAATTCAATACCATCATATTTGTATATGTTAACAAATGTCAACCCCGGAACACTTGTTGATCTTGAGGTTGACGAGGAAAACGATTCAAATATGTGTTTTTGGCATATGGACAATCCATTAAAGGATACGAAGTAATGCGTAAGGTAATATCTGCTATGTTTCTTTCTGTCATATCTTTAATAGCGGGTTGGTTACATCTACAACCAAAATGGACAACATCTCTTTCTTTTAGCAATGGTTCCACCAATTTATATGTTTCCACAAATAATTGAAATTCTTGTGTGTATATCTTATTACATTTGTGTACACATTTATTTCTGAAGTACTAGTAATGACAATGTGTGTCACTTTGTGTACTCTGTTTTGCTTGTCCCATTATTATGCAGTACATAATATTGATAATTATTTGTATAAGCCTTTGTAATTATTTGTGTAGGTTATAACAGTAGACGGAACTCACTTGAAAGGAAAATATGGAGGAGTCTTGTTTGTTGCAACTGCACAAGATGCAAATCATCAAATATATCCAATTGCATTTGCAATAGTTTACAGTGAAAACAATGAATCTTGGGACTTCTTCTTCAAAAACCTCAAGCGTTTTGTACGGGACAACAATGAGCTAGTCTTTGTATCCGATCGACATAATTCAATCAAAAAGGGTATATCATCAAATTATGAGATGGCATCCCATACATATTGCATTTGGCATCTGAAGGGTAATCTGAAGAAGAACACAAGGTCCCATAGAATTCTCCAAATGTTCATGGAAGGAGCCGTAGTTGCAAAAAGAATGAATGCATGGAATTACTGAGCCAAATATCAGGGGTATGTGTTGATTACTTAAATTTACACACACTTTCGGCATTACATTAGAAATAACTTTTATATTGTTGAATAATTGTGATGTTGTTTTGTAGGAGAAATCAAAGGTTGGAGAGCTACTGAACGAAATTGGTATATCAACATGGGCACGTTCATTCTGTCCTGGAAAAAGGTCCAATATAATGACTAGTAACAATGCCGAGTGTGTGAATGGAATCATGAAAGAAGGTAGAGAGTATCCAGTTGTAGCATTACTTGATGAAATCAGACAGTTCATGACCCGGTGGTTTGCAGAACGACGTGTACGATCAAAAGCTTGTGCAAAATTCTCTCCGCCTAATATTGAGGCAATCATCCAAGAAAGGTTTGTAAAATTTGGTGGGTATTTTGTGTATGTTCTTGATGCTGAAAGAATGGAGTTCGAGGTTAAAAAGGGAGATGAATCTGTAATTGTTTCTTTGCAAATGAGGAGTTGTGCATGCAAAGAGTTCGATATTGAAGAGGTACCTTGTACACATGTTGTGGCTTCTGCACATTTTATGGGTATGAATCCATCTTCTCTTGTTAGTAAGTATTATTCTTGTGAAAGCTGGAAATTAGGGTATGCAGAAACAATCTATCTAGTACCTAACAAGTCAGAATGGGATGTACTGACAACAATAACAGAGATGTCTTGTGAGCCTCCAAAGAAACGTAGAAGGTCTGGAAGATTGCCGAAATGTAGAATTCGTGGTTCTTGGGAATCTAGTAGCAAGAAGAAATGTAGTTGTGGTAGATTTGGGCACAACAAAAAGACTTGTCTAAACCAACCAATATAGGATCACTATACATACAATTTCAGTATACACAAAAACAATCACATTATTGGTAAACATATTAGCACACAATATACAAGTGCAATTTTTGTACACATATTACTACACATATAACTGCAATTGTTGGTTATTATTTCAATGTCGTATACAAGACATGACATGAACTTTGTGAGACTTCGTCGTTCGATATATTATAATTTTTGGTGGTTGTTACACACGGAAATAACAAACCAAATGAGTGTATATGAGTACATTTGAAGACGTTGGGTATGAACTAAAGTAGAAAACGAGTTTTAAGAAGTGAAAGCGACATATGTGAAGTAGTGTAATACATAAAGACAACAAAAATGTATCACACAAACATACACAAATGTAGTACATACATTGTGCCATTGTTTTTGTCAACTGTTCCAAACACATTACATGCAATCCCAACACGTAACCAAAGTTCAAAATGCAAGTCTGAAGTCTTAAAACAACCATTACACCATAAGTCTACATATCCTCAAACCAAGTGGGTCAATCCCTACAGAACACGACATATGAAAGATGTTCTCTGTAGGCTTGAAGATGATCCTCGGTAATCTCCAACAAATCTGTTCGTCCAGATGCAAGAAACTGTATGTACTTCACAGTATATATGCCACAACTCCCACTGCAAAATGTACAACACAAAATAAGAAAAACAAGCACATGTAGAAAACATACATAATGTGTACCAACTATATACAGAAGAATATAGAACATACCCATCAGCATTGCTGGACAACCCAAGTTTCCTAATAACTTTGAATGGTCTATTTAAGTTGTCCCCCAATCTTGTGTGTTTACCATGTGACTTCAAAACAAAGGGGAACATTGTAGCTAAAGGTTCCATCAAAATCCTGAAGCTTATCATCCTTTATGATCTCAACTTGGGGATCATAAACATAGATGCACCATTCCAGGAGATTGATTTGCAGCGCAACCCAGTGAGTATCAAGTAAATTGAAAGGACATTAAATAAAATCAACCTCATACAAAGGCTTGCGGAAATAGGAAGGTGCATCTCCTGTCAACACATCAACGAAATTGTCTTTGATTTTAAAGTTTTTTGGACCAGTTTCAACAAAATAATCAAAAGTTGACCGATTGTATGAAGTTGACCAGGAACATCCCAAAACAGCAGTACGGGAAAAAATATCGCTGAACTCTATGATTGATTTTCGCATGCACATAACTAGTTCATCAATAGCCTGCACAAGATGTACACAAAATAAAACATGTATCATATAAATAAACATTTAAATTCATATAAACACTATAAACATGAGGAATATTGTAAATACAATTACCGCATCCTTAATCCAGCCACCAGGCTTTAGGATTTCCTGGATAGATGACCTTGACAGATTATTCATGTATCCCCTAATAAGCCCATCTCCATCATCAGCCTTCACTCAACTGAACAACTTCTTACGGTCAGTATTTGACAACAGACTACCATGTGGTTTATTAGGCATCTTTGGACTCTTCATGTACGGTGTCCGCTTAAATTTATTGTCTTTCCTCAACCGTAAGCCCTTCCTATGGGTTACATCTTCAGCTACATCATTCTGAAGTATGAGAACAGATCAAAAACAAATTGACATACACAAAATACATATAAATTGAGTATGGACTGAAAAGAAAGTTCATACCTCTTCATTTGTAATCCCTACCTCTTCATTCACCACTGAATCAGTTACAACATCTTTAGTAGTAACACCCTCAGTAGCAGAATCTATAAACTTCTCAGTTGGTACCACAGGAACAACATGATCAGTTACAACAGTAGCAGATGGGGGTTTGGATAGATCACTAACAAGTTTACTAATATTTCTCTCTGTTCTTTTTATTGTTAAAAAAACAGTAGAGTCCAACTTGTCATAAAGAGTATCAAGGTCTTTGGAGTAGTTGATCAAATCATCTATCAAGTAGGATTGTTCATCAACTTTCTCAAGCAACATTTCATTTGAACTTTGTAAATGCTCAAGCTTGTCCATTATCTTTAACACCCAATCCGGTTGGGATGTATTAACATTGTAAAGAAAAAAAAACACATGCATAGAATTATATGAAAAAATCTGCAAATAATACACTACACATAATTACAGGAGTAAAGATGTACACACAACTATGCAATCAAAATATACACACAAAATTGGAAGAATGATGAAGTAGAAAATATATACACAAACTAAGAACACAAGACGATGAGAGAAGAAATGTGTACATAAATTGTACACATAATATATACACAAAACTAAATGAAAAAATATGTAAAAAATGTACACACATGACACACAACAGAGATTAAATGGACACGACATAATGGGGAACTATATGCAGTACATTCAAAGGGGAAAAAAGATGTACACATACTATAACAAACATGTTCCAAAACTATATACACAAACTACAAAAGAAAAAACGGTGTACACACAACTATGTACATAACATTTATAAACACAATATATACACAACATATATTAAACTCACTGTGTATCTTTGTCATGAACAACATCAGCATCTACGTCCATATCACTTGGTGTTGCGGGTGAGAATGGTTCTTTTCCCTTGTGTGACCTTGTGGGGTACCTAAATAATAATCATTATTGAGAACGCATGTTGTTAGTATAGTATTATTGTTGTGTAAAAGACACTAATATGTGTTACATAGAGTAATATGTGTAATACAAATTTCTTACCTCGAGTGTGGGGGATTAGGACTGGCTGGATTGGTCTTTCTCTTAGGGGGGGTCCTCCCATCATCATTTCCCGTTTTACCATCCTTATTGTGAACAACAGTTTTTGGTGGATGGACAAAATCATCACCGTCAGAGTCATCCTCAACTACACTTCTAACTCTCTTTAATTTTGGCCTACATATAGCCACACAATAAACTATGTTATTATAAAAAATGCAACTTCACATGTACGTACATTAAACAAAAAACAGAGAAAACGTACCTAGCAGGTTCAACCTTATCTTTTGAACTGTTTGGTCGAGATATAACTATATCTACCAAACTAAACCCAACTTCAAATAACAAATCCAATCTGGCATCTTCCCCCTCTAGATCTCACCACTTAATGTCATCGTTCTCTTTGTGACCAAGAACTGTTTTAATGTCCTCTTTCAAGAAACCCCACTCCACCCTATCATAGGCTTTCGCCATATCTAATTTCAAAGCCATGTACCCTTGTTTTCCTTTCCTATTTTTCATATAATGAAAAATCTCAAAAACAGATATAACATTATCCGTAATGAGGCGACTCGGAACAAAGGCACTTTTGGAGGGTGAGATAGTTTTTCCATGGCAAACCTTCAACCTATTGGCTAGTAGCTTGGCATAAATTTTATAAAGTACATTACACAAGCTAATAGGTCAAAGGTCCTTTATAAGACAAGGGTTGTTACCTTGACATAAGCGAAATAAAAGCGTGATTAAAGTTAGGAGGAAAAGAGCCACCCTCAAATAAATTTATAGAGCAGGTGATTATCTTTTTGACAAATACATAACCTAGAAAATAATGCCGAGTCACCATACATAATAACTTGATAAATACTGGAAAGTTCAACTAATAATTTGCAATTTAATCTTTATAATTTGTGATATTTTTGGTCAAAGGTTAATAATTTATATTATTTAAATTATAAGAAAAGAGGTCACGAGTCAAAAAAGAAATTGTTTTTTTTTGTCAAAAAAGTTAAAAGGTTGTTGACAATTTTTGTGGTGAAGCAGGCGATTAAACTAAACGATCTGCTCGGATTCCACTCGTCTTCTTCTCTTAAAAATTTTGATTCGAGTTTGATAATTTTTTAAACGATCTGAATATATTTTAAAATTTATATAAAATTTAGGTTCAGTTTGACTGAAATAATATTATATGTCTAATCGGTCTCGACTTGAGAAAAGCTCTGCTCGAGTTCGGCTTGAAGTCTCGAACTCGTTTCGTTTATAAACGAGTCGAACCGGAACACGTCGATGCTCTCTCGTTAAGAAGCCTATCGTAAAACAATGTTTTCAATCAGTAGCGGCAAATACGAAAACAAGTGCAGTCATAAAATTAGAAAACTGCATGTTGCAGTTGCGAGACGAAGATGTACATTAGTAACTTGGATGCCTTCCAAGAATAACCCTACTCAGCTGAATCTTACGTACACACAAAATCATATGTACAAAACCATAATATATATCTTGACGTACCGTTACAAAACAAGAGATAATGTCACAAAATCAAAACCAAGAGTACTTGAGAGTTTGTCTTCCTCTCATTCTTTGGCTTCAGTCCAAACGCCTCCATTTGCTTATTGCATCCACTACAATATCAGTGATATATATATATATATATATATATATATATATATATAATGCAGTAGAAAACACAGAAACTAACACACTTTGATATCTCATTCTGCACTTTCATGGAATGTCAAGGACCTAGACAAGGCAGCAGGGTTTGCATTCAAAACCCTAGAACTCTCATTCGCGGCGCTACTCTCCTCGCCTTTTGACTGGAATCTTCCGAAGAAGGTGCCTGAGTCGGAGCAACTCGTGTTCTTATGACTCTTGATTCCGAGTGTCGTCCATATAGAACTCTTAGCAGCTTCAGTCGGATCATCGATTCTAAGTGTTTTCGGAACCAAAACCGTTGATTCCGTTCTATGATGCTCTCCATGATGTTCTGTATTCGACGTCTTGGTCTTGTTCCGGTCCCTCGGATGCTTCCCAAGCGGCGAGCTTGGTCTAGCCGAGTCAGACGTCTGCGGCATCCACGCCATGTTCCAATTAGCCATGGCTCTACAATCCCAATAAGGCGGTCCAGCGTAAATCGGAACCGGATACCCGGAATGCAAGAAACCGTGCGGCTGACCCGCGGTCCAAGGACTCGCCCAAAGCGGACCGGAGAAGCTATGGAGTTGAGGAGCGAAGGGTTCATTGTCTTGACGCAATGAAGTCTCCAAGGCGGCAACGGGGAGAGGACTCGAGCAGACGGTGGTTTTGTTCTTACGCCGGCCAGCTCCGACCGGCATGTTCCGCATTGAGCCGCCGGCGGTCCAGTATCTTTGGCAATTCTTGCAGAAATGGCGAGGCTGATTCGCGTTGTAGTTGTTGAAGTAGCAGAATTTGGTGTCGGTGCTTTCGCATCTCGGACATGGGATTATCTTTGTTGGTTTCTTCAGTGGCTTGTCTAATGAATTACTCGATTCATCATTTGATTCCTTATCTTCAGTTGATGATTTAGGTTGATCTTCATTAATACTTTCCAACAGTGAATTTGATGAAACGTGCTCTACTTCCAAATCAAATGAATCCTGATAACATAAATGGAAGAAATTAAAAAACTTGAAACTGAAATAAATTAATCGATTTATGCTATTTTTAAAAACTTACCCGAAAATTCGACTACTTTCCCCTCCAAGAATCAGTCCTCTGGTTTTCTCAGAGGGTTAGTAATTGATGTAAATATTGAGCACGTTCAAGAATTGAATTATCATATCGTCACATGAATGAAACAGATTCACATGCATATCTCCTAATATTAGGCTAAATTTATCATCTTTTGTTGCCGAATCACCCTAACTATCCAGAAAAAATAAAAAACAAAAAAAACAGAGGAATCAAAGAGGAACGCACCTTATAGAAGATTGTTTGGGGAGAAACAGAGCCATTAGAAGAGCAAGAGCTGCGATGATGAGGTGCAGAAACGGCGTCGTTTGGTGGCAATAGAATGGTACTCCCAAAGAGCCTGATTTGATGGCCTTTAGTTTCTGACATGAAGGATGAAGGTTGTATGTAGAATGTAGTGTTGGGAGAGAGAGAGAGAGGAGAAAGGGGGGGGGGGGGGGGGGGGGAGTTGGCTATTAAGGTAATAACGAAAGGAAAAGAGTGTGCTTTACAAGTCAGGAAATGAAAGGAAGGATTTGAGCCACAATTTCATGTGGCTTGGGGCACATCTTTATAGCTTTTGATTTTGATTCGTCTTCCTTTCATTTGGGTTATTGGGTGGGGTTAGATAAGTCTTTGCCAAACCTTATTACTGTCTTTCTCTTTTAGTCACATCAAATCACCCTAATTAATATTTCTCCTAATCTTATTCGCCAACTACTTGATACATCATTAATGTATTTCTTTATTATTTTTACTTTCTTTAATTACTTTATTGTAAAATGTTATTTGATATTATTGGCTACGTAGGGCTTGGCCGACCGAAAAACGTGAGATGTAGTGCATGTGTTAGGGTTGATGATAGAATTACTAGGAAGTACATAGTACCGATATTTTTAAGAATGACCACCAAAATGGTGAACCATAAAAGAAAGTGGCAAAAGCCAACACGTACAACTTGCTTCAAAGATTATACTATTAACGTATTAATGATATTATATTTTTCTTTACAAAATGTTGAATTATATATCATATCCTTTAGGTGAAATTGTACTTAAATTCCAATGTAACAAGAGACTATTAATTTTTTTTTTCTTTAATAAAATTTATATTTTCATTTTAAGGTTTTCATAAATAAGACTTATGAAATAATCAACTCGAGTACTTAGAAAGTTTAAGAAAGATTAAACGTGAAACATTCTACATTTTTATTAAGAGCAAGTTCACTGGTTTAAAATAAACAGTCTTTCGAAGGTTGAGTTGGGACCATTGCGGATTAGACACGTGGCAGAAGTGCACGTGGGAGGCCCCTTGTGGAAAACATGTAGTTTCCAGGTCAGACCGAAAAAAAAAAAAAGCAAACCCGAGGAGAGGGTCCGACTGGCAAGGGGCAAAATGGGTAATAAGGGGATTTGTAAGGAAAAAAGAACATCTCTCGGTCCACTAGTTGTTTGCTTTTGAAGAAAGTTTGAAACTAGTGGCTGTCGTTGGGCGAAAACAGTACACGTCAGCAGAAAGCACGTCTCCTGTGCAAAGCTTGGAGAGTGACACGTGTAATGAAAATTGTTTAAGATAACAATGGCGACTTTATTATAACACTTGCCTTTTATCTGCCCTTTTCGGCCTCTTTTGGGCTTTTCAGGTTGAGGTTGTGCATTCCCTTCGTCTCTCTTTCCCACCCACTAGATTTTCTTTTTCCAACTCATGCCTACCTTCTTACTTTTTAATTTTAATATTATATTAATATAATATAATATAATATATTACAAATATTTCAGATTAATTTCTCCCTCAAACGAATTCAAATTACTAGTTTTTTCAAGAAAATTTTCTTATCACCTTTCCTCGGCTTTAAAATGGTCTCCAAAGTTAACTTGCATAGAGGTTTTCTTAACCCGATTTTTCAACTTAAATTTCCACTTTCTCTCTACCACCTCATTTTCACATACATATATTACTCTTCTTTTTTTTTCTTTTTTTTTCTATAGCACTGGTTTCTTAACCCGTTTTTTTAATTATTTTTATTTATCAACATTAATTTATTTTTTTAAAGTTAATTATAATTTATATTAAATTGAATAATTAATTTTAAGATTAAGGTTGAAATAATTTAATTCATTAAAAAAATTGACATGAAAATAAAAACAATACATGCGAAACATAAGACCGGAAACATAGAAATACATAAACACGAGTATATATAAATTATACATAAAGTTAGTGATTTCTAACGTAAAAATGACCGGATTTTTTCCAAATGTGTCCAAGACCACAAAGTCGATTGGGATGTAGAACTTCCCAAGCTTCACCGGAATATCTTCAAGAATGCATGCGGTTTAGTAGTCGACCTATCTGCCATGCACAAGGTCATATTTACTGGCTTGGGTTTTCCTAGGCCAATCTCTTTGCAAAGTGCAAGAGGAATAATGCTCACACTTGCTCCAAGATCACACAAAGCTTCATAAGTTCCTTCTCCAACTCCTATAAGTACACAAAACGATATGAGATCTCTAAGCTTGGTTGCATGACATCTTCTCCTTCAATATTTGAATGATCTCAGTAGATATTTGAGTCATCTTCACCTCTCCATAATCTTTCAATTTCTTCTAGTTAGAGAGGATATCCTTCAAGAACCTCCCGTATGCAAGCATTCCTAGAATATCATCAATGAACGGAATGTTAATATGCAAATTTTTTTTATGAGTTCTAGAAATTTACTGAAACTCTTGTCAAGCTGAGTTCTAGCCCGAGATCTTGGGAATAGAAGTGGAGGCTTGAATGGAGGTAGTGACACATATTTTGGCTCTTTCTCTTGACTCTTCCCATCAGATTTTGGGACTTCCACCATGACTTGCTTCTCCTTGGGCATTGGATCATTAGTCTATTTCATCCCTCTTACTAACTGGAATCAAAGAATTAGTAGATCTATACCGCCCAAAATGAAAGTGGGCTAGGTTTTGCTTCAAATCCGCTTCTTGTTGAGATTGCCATTAGTTGCCCTTTAGGATTATCTTCAAATTTTCCTAGAAGCCTTCCCGGATGAATTTCTTCAGCCTTTTGAAATACTTGTGTCTCCAACATTTTTTGAGATTTTGCTACACTAGTAACGGTGCCTTCAAGATTACTCATCCTTCCCATCAATTGCTCGAACATCATCTCAATTCGATCCTTGAGTTGTTGTTGGAAACCCGGAGGAGGTTGTTGAATTGACTCTAATGGCTTAGAAGGTGGTGTTGTGTGACTAGAGGAAGCCTGAGGGTTAAATGCTCTATCCGGATTAGAGTAAGATAATCCTGGATGGTTATGATTTGGCCTGAAATGATTTTCCTGAAAATTTCTATTAAAATTGTTATTGTTGTAAACTCTTTGTCCTTGGTAAACTCCTTAGAAATTACCTTTATCCATGAAATTTGCATCCTCTTTCTTGGATGCTACCCGAACTTCAGCTTGTTGATTCTTTAAGGTAGATACACAAAGCTCCCCCAAAGACTTGAGATCATGGAGTCAAGCCTTGCATTACTCAAGGTGTTGTCACTAACTTCATAAACTTCGGGTCTAGCTCTTTTCTCTTCAAGCTTCATGTGGGAATACTTCTCAATTACTAAAGCTTGCTTCTCTACAACTCCCAAGCCTCATCAACATTATTTTTCATGAAAGTACCTCTTGAAAGTGATTGAAGTCTAAATTGGGTGTCTTCATCTAGACCCTTGAAGTAGATCTCTAGCAACTCAATCTTAGGAATCCCATGATGTGGACAATCAAGTAGAAGATCCTTAAACCTCTCCCAATACTTAAATAAGCTCTCTTTATCCTTCATTACAAAAGAATTAATCCTTCCTCTCAGCTCAGTAGTCTTGGAAGGTGAAAAGAATTTAGTTACGAATTCAGTAGTCAACTCTTCCCATGTGTTAATTCTCCCAAAAGGTATGGATTGATATCAAGCAAGTGCCTTATCCCTGAGTGAAAATGAGAAACCCCTCAGCTTATGATTATTACCCTCCATTATTGGTGGTCTCAATGTCTCCATCAAAGTCTCATAATTATTTAAGTGTTGATGTAGAGACTCTGCATCCATCCCTCCAAACTGATTTTGACGGATCATCTGGAGGACTTGGGGGCGTAGCTCATACTCATGGGTTGCGGGATCTCCAAAATTCACTCCCGGACGGTTTATCCTTTGAGTTGGATCCATTCTTTGACCAAGAGTATGTAGAGGTTCCACCTATTGCTCAACACGGATGGGTCTAATAGGAGAAGGTGGAGGTATAGCTCGAGGTAGCTCTTCTTGTTGCACTGGAGCTACCCTCTCATTGTGGAATCCTTGCACCTGTCTCAATATTCCGCTCTAAATTCGTGCATTTCTATCCTATATGTCTCTTCTCTTTCTCTAGCCATCAGTCTTTCATACTCTAAGTCTTCTCTGGCTAACCGTCTCTCATTCTCCAAGTCTTCATCTCTTTGCATTATCACCTCTAAGGCTTCATCTAGCTCAACTCGAAGATTTCTTTCGGCCATCTTTAAAGCTTTATGGTCTCTGAGTCTCTCTCGAAGCGTTTTTTCAGGTTCGGGATCGTAGAGAACTAGTTTATTACAACCCCGAGAACTTTGGATACACCACAAGAACAACCTAAAATCCTGAAAACTCCAAAGGCACACACGAAAACAAGATCAAAAGCAAAAGAAAGATCTACACTATAAGTAATCAAAGCTATGCAAATCAAACTAAGCCACAATCCCCGGAAACGGCGCCAAAAACTTGTTGGCTAAATTATGACCTCTTAAATCCGTATCAATAATGATTAAGATTCTCAAGCTCACAACACACGATATGCTTTAAATTTATAACTCGTAATAATCACTCAATAAGTAGCGAACCCACAATGTATGGATCGAACAGAGTAGAACAAGTATTCCAAGGTCGAACACAAGGACTAGGTGGTTTAATTTGCAGTTATGATAGAAAATAGTGTAAATCTAAACTAAGAAATAGAAGGAAAGTGTAAGGGAAAGAAAATCTATATTTTTTGAAGGTTTTTGGGTTGTTTCTAATTGAATATCAAATTCAATCAAAAACAGTTTTATAAATCAAGCAAACAAGGGATAATCAAATATATGGAAGAGTGAATTTCAAGGGTTCAAGATCATTGTTTATGACAACTAGACTCAAGATAACTCATAAAGATCTATGGTAGAAAAGCTACAGGGATGAACATTTCTCCAGTGATAATCTATTATCGGGTAAGCCTCAAGATCATCTAATTTCAATCTTGACTACCTATTATCGGGTAAGTCTGAAGGTATCTAGGACGGAAATTCAATACAGATCAGATTCTCTAACTAAGGACTAAGTAACCCCTTACCGGGTAAGTCTCGGGAATTACCTAACTCATATAGTAATCTGGCACATTCAATCCAATAGAGGTTTTCTCCTCTATTACCTATGGTCAATCTACTTCTATATCCAAGAGGAATATCACCGGGTAAGTCTCAATTTCAACTCAGATTGTTAGCTTAGAAAGTTCTAACCTAGATTCATTCCAAACCAACCATTAGGGTTTCAAGCAATTCAAACCAAATATAAAATAGAACCTAATCCATTATAGTCCAAGCCATAGACAAATCTCTATTCACCTTGGAATCACAATGGTTCTAGCCAATAATCATCACATCAAAATCAACAATTAAATTGAAGAAAAACAAATAAAGCATAAAATAAAAATAACAAAAGAGGGAAAAGAAAGAACTCAACTTTAATAACTCGAAATCCAGCAAAATGAATAAATCAGTATCAAAAAGCGTATATGAACTAAAAGCCATAACAATTTGAATCTTTTCTCTAAAATTATGAAAATGTATCAATGGTAGAAAATAGGAAAATGAAGGAGGCAAGGTAGAAGACAAATCTCTCTCTAATTTTTCTATTCTCTAATTGGAATCTAAAATTGAACACCAAACGAACTCTTTAGGAAAATAATCGGCTTTCCTTTTATACTCAATCACCTGCCAAAAGACATGGTTGAATAAAAAGGCCCGAAAAGTAAAATATGACGCTCACGGAAGTAATCTCGGAATCAATCTCGGACCGAGATTTAGGCAATATTGGGCCTAAGATTTTGGTCTCTTTTCTTCAGTTTCTTCAGCGTCGTGAAATCTCGGTCAAAACTTGCAGTGATCTCGGGTCGAGATCCAACCGAGATTTCACTCAGTTATGTAAATCTCGTTCAACAACACTGATCTCGGTCGAGGTCCCGTTCGAGATGGCTCTAAATCGTCCTTAATGCCTTTAGCTCAACTCCTTCACCCTTCCCTTCGCTCGTATGATCACTCCAATGCATCCACTCCAAGGTTTGGTCCTCGAATGCATCGTTTTAGCTCCAAAATGCGCAAAATCACCTACAAAGATACAAATAGAGTGTGTAGACATCTATTCTTGCAAAGTATACAAAACAAGCATAAGTGGCACAAACTAAGACTAATACATGAATGTGGAAGGGAAAATCTACTTAAATGCATGTCTAAACTAGGGCGGTAAATCATGTTATCAAGAAAAAACCTCGAATGTGAGTTCTTGGATCAAAAAACTTAGATTCAAGGAAGAAATTTTTTAGATGATGGAAGGGGAAGCGATGCCCAAGCTATGTAAGAGGAAATACTCCTCAATACTTAGTTAATTTGAACATGGATTACAAATGATGCCACACATCCCTTATATAGATGATGGAGCCGTAACGAAAGGTCATAAGTGAAAGGTCTAAAAACTATGGTCCAATAGAATAAGCCTAAAGGGCGACCAATGAAAATGCTTAAAAGGGAATATTTCACAAGAATATTTCTTCTATTATTACATATTTAAAAAGGTAAATAAATAAGGGAAATGGTGTCAAAATGGACAAGTTTCATGCCATGGCTAGACATGCCGCTTGCCGGGTCATATTAGCCGGAGACACGGATGACATCGCCATCCGGGGGCGTATAAGGTATAATATATTGGAATATGCTAATTGGCTATGTTACACACTGATAGTTAAGCCTAGAGGGTAATTGGATATGTTACACAATGACAATTACGCCTCAAGAGACCAAATGGTGATTGATTGTTATGGATGAGATAAGTTGTTTACTATAGACAGAAAGGAAGGACAATGGTGAGTATTGCTAAATGTTGATTGTTGTATATGACCAGATATAGATATAGTCATGAATGATGAGAGTTGTTGATGATTATGGATATAGTTAGAATCATAGTTACCATACCTCATTAGTATTTACTGTTATGGATTTTAGTTGTTATATGATTTGTATTGTTAAGTTACGTACTTGCTTAGCTCGCTTTTTCATTTTCTTGATCTAATTCACTAATTAATAGACTTCCGATTTGTACTTATAATTAATAGTATTATTGATAACTTGATTTCCGTGTCCCTTTACATGATACATATTAGTTTAATATGATTTCGGGGCTTAGACTCCATTCTTGGAACGCTAGGTAATGATTTTTGTGTTGTTGTTTTTAGGGGTTTGTTTAGGCACGGGAATTTCCTTGGAAACTATCTTTTGGGAGATGATGTACAACTAGACTTACGTGTGCCTTATGTTGGTAGAGGTTGTTGTGTCTTAGCCTTGAGCTTTTTGGATGTTGAGGTTGAATCGTCGAGTTGTTTTGTCCTTGTAGTTCTTGTTGCATGGTTTCAAGTTAGCTTTATTTAAATATTTTTAGAACTAAAGGTTGGATGTTTTGTATATTTTGTTGTGCTTTGTCGGAAAGTCCAATGGTGAAATTGTTGTCAGACTTGATCTAGTGGACCCACTGTGTTGTACACATCCTAATAACATCTCGGGTTCTAAATCCGGGGTGTTACACGTGATTTTTCTTGGAATAAATTTTTACAAAATCACTAATTAAGCCAATAAATGTTTTTTTTATACTAAAACTAGATTCTAAATATAATTGTGCCAGTTATCCTTGAACGTAAAATATTTTATCCTATTAAAACTTGTGAGAGAAGCTCTCTTCTAACGTAATTTTTTTTAATTTCGTTTATTCGTGCTTATCATCACTAAAAATTATTTTGTTTATCATTAAATACCCGCTATAATCTAACATGAGATTATTTTTGGCTAACAATTTTCTTTTACTTTATTTATATGAAACGTTCTCGGTCATATAAATACATACATATCACATTCATTCATTTTCTACATCTTTATTGTTGATTTGATTCATAAAAAGATACAAATTGAACCTTATAAATCAAAAACCATCTCAAAGCATATTTTTTTCACTTTCTCTTCATAGTTTCACATTAACACACTCGGTTTTCCCCCACATGATCTCACGATTTCTATTTTTATACGTGATGTTAATTTTATGTACTCAATTATAATTTTTTAAGAAGATCGGATTTGCTATTAAAAAAATAATTGACGGTACATCTTGTTGTCCGCCTACCTTCTATCTCGATGTAAATTTTTATATCTTTACTAATATAAAAACAAGAGAATTTATAAATTTTATATTCTCACATATAAAATATTCGTAGCATATAGTTTTTACGTTCTTACATATCCGTATTTGTTTTTAAGTCCTTTATTGCTTGATTTCTCGTCATTTTTCGTGTTGCCTCAGGTCAGTTATGTGCTCCCATTATAAGAGACACAAACACTGATTTATTGAAAAATTCTTGAATTTTTGTACAAATTCTGGAGAACTTATTACGCATGTGGCATTCTTTTCCGTTGGAATGTCCATGAGAAGATGTCTCTTCACTTTGTCATCCCGCTTGCATTTGTACGTTGCAACATATAGTTTCGCTGATGGAAAACATCATTTCATTTCAACAAAAAGGTTAAGTCTTTGAAACAACATTTGACTCTTTATAAAGGATATTTTGTATGATCCGTGGCTGTGATCCGCATATTCGGGTTTGACACTCATTTGTCAACAATATATTTCATATAAACAAAAATATATTTCATATAAACATGATGCATGAAAATAGAAAATAGAAAATAGATAATAGATGGTGTCCAAAAGCATATAACTATACCACTATTCTTAATTTGTTGACAAATTAAGAATAGTGGTAACTATGATTCTAGAGAAATATTGTATATAATGATTTTTTTAATTAATATAAATTATCTTTGTTAAAACAATTATGCTGACATTAAATTCCAAAGTTTATGAGGTGTGTTGACATTCAAATCCAATTCGGTTTAATTAATATAAATTATCTTTGTTAAAACAATTATGTAGGCCATAAAAATAACTTAAAAGAGTTACGTATAAGTCGATTTTCGAAATAAATTAATATAATACAATTTACTCTCCGTCAATGAATTTTTATCCGTCATAGAATTTTCAAAGAAATATTGTATATAATGATTTTTTTTTTAATTTACTTTGAGACAAGATAAATTATTTTTATATGAGTCCAAGTGGCTTTTGTCTTAAGCCCACTTAAATTTCAAACTCTTTTGATCTGTTTTTAGGTTCTTCGGTTTAGGGTTTTAGGATAAAAGTAGCGAAATTCCTTGTTCTGAATCTCTGGATAGATGAACAATGTCATATATTTGGCTCCTTTGCCGGCACCCTAGAGTGTGAGTCTATCCTTGCTAAACGATGGTTTCATCTTGAGACCTTTCGAACCCCCACTTTCGACTACATTACCCAAGTTTTAGATCTGTGTTCTAGCGGCTGGAATCCTTGAGTTCTAGCGGCTGGAATCCTTGAGTTCTAGCTCTCTTTTTAGCCCGTTTTCTTGGCTGGATTACCTTAGATCTCTTGAAAATGAGCATGCTTGTGAATTCTTGACCACACGCCACTCTTCTCTTTGTGGTTTATATGCCTCTCTCCTTACGCCGCTGAGCTTCGATCTTCTTGATACTCCACAACATCGAGGCATTCTGGCTTCATGTTGACTCCTCCCTACTACGCCCAGGTTAGGGTTTGATGTTCGACGTCCCCGTTTGGCTGTGAACTGTGGCTTTTGGCCACCTATTGAACAAACTTTATGCCTTTGGCACATTGATGTTGAATTGTGTCTTTTGGCCGCCTATTGAACAAACTTCATAAATTGGAACATCATTGGATCTTGATCTTTTGTGTGTCATAACCTCTCTTCTTAGAAAATTTGGCTTTCTCTTCTCTAATTTTTTTTATCCTTTGCTTTGAACACTCCATCTGCTCAATATGACATCCATTATATTTGATACCTTGAAACATTATGTGGTGAATTTGTTGGTGTGGTTAGGGACGGAATCTTCAACCTTTGTGTTTGTAAACCAGATCTCAATTTCCCATCTTCCCCTACTATGTCTCTTTTAGACCAATTCCTTTTTTAATATTTGTTAAACCTTTGTCTTTCAGAACCATTTTGTTCGTTATTAACAATCTTTGAACAATGAGATCTTTCCATCTTGTCACGGGAACTTGGTTGGTTTTACGTGATGATATCCCTCAATCCCTGAATGAGAATATAATAAGGTCGATAACAAATTATCGAGTTTTATAAATCAGGATAACTTTTTGTTATTGTTAAAAAAATAAATTAGAAAAAAAGAATGAAAAAAGAAGAAGAATCCATTGTATAATTTTGGATCTTGATGTAGTTATTAGAGTTTTTGAGATTTATGTGCAATTGACTTTCACCTTTCAATGTCATCACATGAATTGCCTATTCCAATTTTAACAATTGGAATGAAGAACTCTTTTGGTGTAATTAGACCTCTATATTGTAAACTTGATGAACAATGAGATTCTCTTCTAGTCTAGCTTGATATATTCCATTGGTTTAAAACCTCTTTGAACATGAGCTTTGTAGTTGTTTGTATAAGCTCAAATTATGTACCCATGGATATGAACTCTCTGATTTTATATCTTGAATCTTTTGTGTTCTCTGTTTTGATGTTGATGTTTGTTTTGAGTCGTGTCTGGATCGCGGTCGTAGTTGTGTGCTTCATGACTACTCCTTTTGTTGGAAAATGCTTCCTTGGAGTCTCGTCTTTCACTTCCTCAGGAGTTCGTTTCCTATTGTACCTGTTATCAGGCGGTGCTTGGCTCGAGTTTCACCTAATTCTTCAAGGGGTTCTTCCTTCTTTTCTTTAGGACTCTTCTTGGTTTTTGTCCCTTTCTTGTTGGTTGTGTGGCTTGTTTTGAGGTGTTTTCTTGACGGTTGTTTCCGTTTATCGATTTATTTCGGTCTCTCATTCACCGCTTGTTTTTGGTGATCGAATCTCTTGCCTTGTTTTTCAAAAAAAAAAAAGAAAAGGCTAAACGGTGCTTTGAGATTTTCTTAGCTTTCTAAGTGGTATCCACTTTTTGGTATCTTGTTTAGTTATAGATTTGTAAAAATGTTGATAAGAAGACATCGCTTACAATAATATGTAACAATGCCGATAAGAAGAGCTGCATCATCCTCTATGCTTGCTTTTCCCTTCTCCATTCTTCCACAACATCATCCTCTTCGCTTGCTTTTCCCTTCTCCATTCTTTCACAAGTCGGGAGTTTTTCTCTCCATGATACATACACTCTCTTGATTTGATGTTCAGTTAGTTCTATCGAATAGAATGACAAATTTTGAGTTCTTCCGCCATTTGAGTGTGAAAAAAATAGAGAAGTTTTGGTTGAGAAAATTTTCTCTCGTATCTTTTTTTGGTTATGAGATTTGTCATCTTTTCTTTTTCGTCTTGCTACTGGTTCTAAAGTAGTAGCTTGAAATCCATATCTGTCCAAATTTATGTTATAGTTTGTTGAGTGTAGAAATGTAAGAGCCTTAGTCTTTCGGACCGAGTTCCGTCCTTAGCCGAGTTTTCCTTTGGCCGAGATTGGCCTTGCCGCACCCGCGGGCATGATGGCCGCCCCTACGGGTTCCCGCTCCCGCGGCCCAGTGAACCGCCCCTGCGGTTTCCTGCGGCTGCAGCCGTTTTTGTTGACCCTTTGACCCGTGCTTTACTCTTTCACTCCCTTAACCCTTCCGTCCTTTGGTTGCTAAGCAAGTTTTCACATTTTCTTACCCATCTTTCACGTCCCCCTTGCTTCTTCATCTCTTCCTTTGACCTTGCATGAGAATTCTGGGAGTTTGATAAGGTTTTGGTGTGGTGTTGTGTTGTTGAAGGTTGTGTGAATGTTTGTTAAGCTTCTGAGGCCAGCTAAGAGCTTGTTCTGTTCTTCCTTGAGGTATCACAGTTGTGGAGGTGAGCTTCTTGCTCCTCCTTCCTTCTTTTCTTTCTTGTTCTTCCTTCTTAGCTTAGGAGTAGATGAGTTGAGCATAGTTTAATGTTTGAATGTGTATATATATGTATGTGTGTGACTATGGAAGAGAGTAGACGTGATTTGATCACGTGAAGAGCTAAAGAGAAGCCGCGAGATTACATTCTGCACTGTCGCCGCCCCCGCGCCTGGAAACCGCCACCCCTGCGGAGACCGTGCCATCGCGCCCGCGCCAGCGCCTGCGCCGTGCCTGCGTTAGCCTGCAGCCTTGTCACCGCCCCTACGGCTTCTACCTGCCGCGCCTGCGGGTGATCTCTTCCGCCCCTGCGTCCTTAGTTCACGCAGGTGCGTCTTGTCCCGGGACTACCTATAGTTAGGTAGTTTCTTTCCTTTCTAGTATGATGAACTTAGTACCATGCTAGGATTCGGATGTTGACGAGTATGATACAGAAATGCCGGTTAGGGCTTTGAGATTTACGAGTTGGATATGATCCCTTATGGATCCCTTGGGTCTAGGTGTGACCCTTTGTGTGATAGTAGATTGATATATCTATGTGTGCCTTGTATAGGTTGTGTTGTCCTCCAGTTTGGAGTGGACGTTTCTGAGAGTTGTTCGTAGCGAGTTACTTCTGAGATCGAGGTAAGTCCATAGGACTTACTTAGCTACTATCCTTATATTGGATGTATGCTTGAGTGGTGTGGGCGTTATATGCTTTATAGCATGTGTTATTATGGTCACCGACCTATGTTATATTGACCGCCCATTGTAGTGGCCGTGATAACCTTTCCCTTTCATCCGCGTCATGGAGTCTGGGAGGTCCAGCTGGCTATTGCACTCAGAGGCGAGGATTATATTCCTCGTGTCACCTATCTTCATATACATCTATTTATACGATTAAGTGATTCGACTTATTAAAGATAATAAACCGGATAAATGTTTGATATCATGCTGAAGTGTTTATTATTTCTGATATGTGATTGTGCTCTAGCATCTTCTTATATATGTGTATAGTTAGCTAACGGTTTTATACCGTGTTGTAGATCCTTTGCAGGTTAGGAGAGCTGCAGAGTGATCCAGATGGGTGATCTGCTGAGGGTTCCGTACACTGGGCGTATTCGTGGGATTTCAGTTTGACTTTTGACATGTATATATATATATATATATATCAGTTTTTATGTTTTGTTTTAATCTATTGGTGCCTTGTTGTAAGATTCAGTGAAGTTGTTGTCAGGCTAGGGTCAAGATCCATTGTGAGATCCTAGCCCAGTAGCACTCCGAGTCCTACAGATTTGGGGTGTTACAAGAAATGTGTCCCACATCGATAATATGAAACCCATAAACCTAACATATAAGTACTAGGGATACTCCTCCTATTTCCAATTGGTTTTAGGATGGAACCTCAAATGCCTTTGTGTAAGGTTCACTTTGACGTGTATAACCCTCCACGTCTTAGACCCGGAGGATATAAAAAATAAATAAATTAACATGGTATCAGAGCATGTCCGATACGGGTCCATTATCACGTGTTTGGGTTGTGATTAGAGAAAAAGATGTTATCCGTCCGTTTGGCTAAGTCGGCATTAAGGTTTTGTGTCAAGTGTCAACTAGTCAGGATAATTGCACTTGAGGGGGAGTGTTGAATGTGGAAATGCTTGTGTGCGTAGGTTCACGTACTTTGGCGTGCATAACCCCCAAGTCCTTGACCCGGCGGATACAAAAAGATAAATTAACATGTTATCAGAGAAGGTCCGATCCGGATCCATTATCTTGTGTTTGGGTGGTGATTAACGAAAAATATGATATCCGCCCGTGTGGCTAAGCCGGCCTTAAGGCTTTGTGTCAAGTGTCAACTAGTCCAGAATATTTGCACTTGAGGAGGAGTGTTGAGTGTGGAAATGTGTTCCACATCGACAATATGAAACCCGTGAACCTAACATATAAGTATTAGGGCTACTCCTTCTATTGTCAATTGGTTTTAGGATGAAACTCTGAATGCTTGAGTGTAATGTTCACTTTGACGTGCATAACCCTCCACATCTTATATCCGACGGATATAAAAAAATGTATTAACATAGTTCTTATCGTAGGTTCGCGCTCGCCATTGGAGAGAAAGCAACGTTGAGTTTCTTCTTGAAAAATTGAAAATTAGCATCATTCCACAATTTTCACTGGTTGGGGTTTCAGATTTAAGACAATAAAACAAACTTGAACCAAAAGTCCAGTTTAAACATCGATATATCTCGTATTACTAAACACGTGTAAGAAGATTACTTTTAACCATAATTTGCATAAATCTAACATACAACCACATGACACAACTACAAGCCACAAATCTAGAATAATCTAAATTTACGAAACACGTCTTTAATGACATATATTTATCAATTCTTTATTGCATTATATATATATTATCTCTCAATGAACTTTTATATTATTACTTCTAATATAATAGTATTTTTTATTTGAAATATAGATAAACTTGGATAGACAACAATAAACCATAATCATATTTACGCGATGAACTTGGTTAATCTTTTCTATAATAATTTATATCTTTAATTGCCCTTGAAATTAGCTATTTATTGTTATAAAAAGATTCTTTTAAATTTCTTTTTTTACAATGTGTTCAAGAACACTTAGAATAAAGCTATAAGAAAGGAGAGAATAAAAAGAATAGATTTCTAACTTGCTCTTGGTGCATTTTGTTACAATGAGAATGACCTCTATTTATAGGTTAAAAATTGGGATGAGTCATTAACCTAAAAGAAGTTACAATATGAGGAGTTACTAATAAATTATATTGGGTGTTAGAAGGTGAATATACAATTTACTTCACTTCTTGATCAATTTCATAAAATTTATTAATATTTAACTTATTGTCAACCAATTATAAATTAATTTATATTTTACCGATATGATTAATATACACAGCTTTAAAAAGATTTATGTAACAAATACTAAGGTAGGACACGAGATATAGTTTAGTTTGTGTATCTACTATATTATAATACTAAAACAGAAGTGAATATTGTCACATGTCATCACTACATTAAATTCGCCACATGTCATTTTTACATTAAGCCACCTCACATTTTTTCCACATGTCATCTTGAGGTTATGCCACCTCATTATTTCTTAAACAATTATACACATTAATGAAGATATTAATATGTACTATATCCTAATTTGAGATTTAGAATTATACATATTAGGAAAGACTATATTATAAAAAACGAAATTAAAATATGTATTAGACAAAAATTTTGATGGAAATTACGGAGAATCATATATATTGATGTCATAATTATACCATATTTACCACTTATCATATTTATAAAAAAATAAACTATTATTTATCATAAATTTTTATAAACATTTAATATTATAATATATAAAGATGATTATATTGCTCATTTCACTTTACTAACTTAAATTTATTTATAATTAATTTTTTTATCTTATTATCGCAATGAATTGGATCATAAGTATAATAGATTGCTTTAAATCAAACGCACCGGAACTAAGCTAGTTATAAACTAACACCTTAGTCGATCTCGTAGCCATTGCCACATGTATATGCGAGCGGTGTGTTTAATAAGAATGGGCCTAGAGATAAAAGCCCATATAGTCCAATCTTATAGTGCCAAAGAGCCCACAGTGTTCCTTCTTTTGATTTATGGGTGTGTTCTTGTGTATCATCCACCAAGTATACCGTATACGAGGATAATTTTCTAGATTCTTTACATGCATTAAAAAGAAAAAAGAGAAACTGCTGCATGGCTTCTTCCCCTCTTCCTTCATTTTCTTCTTTTTCTCTACAAGCAATTTCTAGGTTCTCTCAGATCTAGTTTCTTCTGCTATTCATAAGAAATGGATGTTGAAGCATTAGGTTCAAACCCTTCATTCTTCTCTTCGCTTTTGGACGGTTGGGGCGATTAGGGTTCCCGAATCGTGTGAGGACGATTAGGGTTCCCGAATCGTGTGAGGACGATTAGGGTTCCGTTTGTTTATTGTTATGCTAGAGTGGTTGTCGATGAGGATTAACGGCTGTGGGCTTGGTGACGGGTGACATGAGATCAACTTTGCACGGCTAAACCTAGACCTGGGCATACCGGCCCGGGCTGGACCGACTCTCATAAAAAATTTAACCAGTTTTTACATAACGGAATCGGGCCAAGCCTTGGGGCTTTCATGTCTTATCCGTACCTGCCCAGAGCGAGCTTCGGTCGGGCGGATGGGGCCTGTTTTTTATATATATTTTAAAAAATTATACATATTAAATATAAAATAAATAAAATTATAACACATAATTCAAAGTAGTTAAATGGTCGTAAACATTTGAACTTTATCGGGTTTGATTTCTACTATTCATATATATATATATATATTTTAATAAATAAATAAAATGGGCTTTTGGGCCGGCCTAGCGGTCCGGCCTACCTTATGAATCATACCCGCCTGTTTTTCCGGACGGGCCGGTTTGCCCAGTTCTAGCTAATAATAACACCATTTCTTGCGAAAGGAAAAAAAAAAAAATTTTCTTTCTTCAATTTATCATCTCCTGAAACGGCGGCTTCAAGGTAGACTAGGGTCGCCCTAAACGCTTTCAAGGTAACTGAGAAAAAAAAGATTTAAAAAGATGATAAATTTAACATAACAATTGTATAATCATTTAATGGTCGAGATTCATTCAATTTAGTTGAAGTTTTTTTTCTTTCAAAAACTTCACCGTTACAAAATCCGATCCTTTAATAGTGGAGGGGAAAAATAATAACGTTCAAAATAAATATAAGTAATTAATTTGTAAATTTTGCCCCAAAAATATAATTACAGATAATTACACCAAGTTATAATGGCAGGGAATTAACAAAATTTCATAATATGCCGCAAAAGGATAAATTGAGAACGTAAAATTAGATAACTAACATTGGGTAAGTGCGTGAAGTTGGGTATATCAAAGTTGGGTACATAAATGTTGGGTACGTGAAGGTATGATATTAACATAGTAGTACTACGTTACTACGTTGATTATTAACATATTGAGTATCAAACTTGAGTTTTAACAAATTGAGTATTAGACTGGATATTTACATATTGGGCATTACGATTGAGTATTGACATATTGGGTTCCACATTTCGGCATTAAGATACGTTGGGTATTAACATATCGGGTATTACTAGGGATTAACATATTTTGTATCAGATTTGGGTATTACATTGGGTATTAAAATATTGAGTATTATGTTGGGTATTAGCAATTGAGTATCACACGTATGTATAAGTATAACATATTGTCATATTGAGTACTACAGTTGTGTATTAACATATTGGGTACCACACTTAGATTTTAATATATTTGGTAACAAAATGAAATGTTGTTTTTAATTTCCTTCTTCCTAGGATTATTAAAAAAATAATATTTACCTAAACTAACTATTTTCTTATTTCTTTTTCCTTTTTCCTACGATTATTTAAAAATACTCCTTTCTCATTTATAAAAGTGCATACTTTGTACACATTATAAAAGAAGAGCATACTTTGTATAAATTATTAAAAAAAACATACTTATCAAATTCACCCATAAAAAATGAACTTTCAAAATAATGAATTAACGTTCCAAAAAAAATTATCCTTTAATAGTGGAGGGAAAAAATTAACATTCAAAATAATAAATTAACGTTCCAAAAAAATATAATGATCCTTTAAAAGTGGAGGGAAAATTAACGTTCAAAATTTAAGAAAAACTAATGTTCAAAAGAAAACTTAACGTACAAAATGAAAAAAATTAACATTAAAATAATATATAGGGTTAGACTCCGGTAGTGACCTTTTTTTATAGTAGCTAGGGAGTAGGAACATCTAATATCCGCTAGATTAAATAATGAAAGTATATGAATAAAGGTCCATAATAAACGTTAATAGGAGAGTTTCACCAAATTGATTTTATATTATTCACTATCAATTAATAGATTGTTGTATAAGGAAATAAAATATCCCATTTGTGGATAAAAAATTCATCCAATATGAACAAAATAAATCTCGATAATTAAATGCAGATCGTTAGCCCAAGCTAACGTTCGTTAGTTAAAAAGTCATTGTTTAAAGCTGGTTAAACAATAATAACGATTGGGAAAAAAATTACAAAAAGAAAATAAAAATAAATTTTCCGGTTGTCAAACATGTTTAACGATGGTTAAACACTTAAATCGGTTTAACGATCGTTAAACACGTTTAATGATCTTTTTTTGTTTTCTTTTCTCGGTCGTTATACCTAATGAACGATAAAAAAAGAAATAAAATAATAATTAAAACAAATGTGATCGTTAATCACGATAATAGTCGTTAAACCTTTTTATCATTTATTGTGTACTAATGTAAAACTCATGTTGTAAAGTTGAAGCATTGAACCTGAAGTTTCCATGAATTAGGGCATGATAATGAGTGAGATAATATGTGGATTATCAAGTGCATCAATCTGTCATAATTTTGTTTATTTGTGATTGATTAAAATTAATGATTATGATAAACTTATAAGGCGTTATTTTCACATCAAAAGAAAATCCGATCGTGTACTATTTTCTTATTGCTTGTGACTTTGTGTAAATCCATTGCAACCTCCTGTGTAAATCGAAAAGGTTGTGTAAATCGAGGGGCTTGTACAAATCGAAAGAGGGCTCGTGTAAATTGAATGAGGGCTTGTGTAAATCGAGAAGGTTTGTGTGAATCATTGGGTACTTACAAATTTGTGTAAATTACGAATTTGGTAAATCGAAATTGGGTAACTCGAATTTAGGTAAATTGTGTAAATCGAACTTGAGTATTACGTTTGGGTAAATCATTGGGTACTTACAAATTTGAGGTTTGATCCTCAAATGCATCGTTTTAGCTCCAAAATATACCAAATTACCTACAAAGTCATCAAAAGTGTGTGTAGACATCTATGCTTGCAAAGTAACACTAAACAAGCATAAAAGATACAAACTAAGGTTAAAACATGCATGCGGAAAGGAAAAAAATATATATATGTTCTATTAAACTAGGTTGATAAATCATATTATCACTTAGGTTGGGGCGTATCATTTGATACCAGAGCCTTATTCGATGCAAGTAAATAAGAGGCATCAAAATTGGAGGATAAATCTTTTAAAAGGTGGAGAGGATGATGTGTTTCGGGAAACCGATGCAAATGGATGCACTTCAACAACATATTGTTCTTAACTTCTTATTCCGAAGTCCGTTTGAGGCGACTCAAGAAGGCTTAATTTCTACTAATATTATGTAAAGTGCTTCATCTAATGGAAACTTGAGTATGTCCAAAAAAGACGGTTTTCAACAATATGTTCCCCAAAATCTCCCGATATGACCCTTCCGTATTTTGGTCATAACTAAGGCTAGGTTTGTACAATAGAGGTTCATAAATACTTGTTGGAAATCTCATTAATGGGACTCCAACATTCAAGAAGACAACTCTAGGTGGTTAATCCAAGAGATGGTCGTAAATGAAGATCTTCTAGAAGTCATACTTGTGGCTAAATGTGAAGAGTCCAAAACTAATGCCTCAATACGTGGATCTGTAAGATCGATTATTTAATGTGACTTTTGTCCTAGTTGTTTTCCTTTCATCTAGCCTTATTTTTCTTATTTAAAGGCTTGAATGATTCATAGAAAAATAAGTGAGAGGTGATAATATTTTGGAAAAAGAGTAGAGTTCCTTGGTTTTTGATGAGATGCCGAACTTCCTCCTTGATGAGATGTCGGGTGGGTTGCCTTTATGAGATGCGAGGGCAAAGGCCTTAGTTCTTATAGGTGAGATACTCATGAGAGTTGATGCGAGTATTAATGTAGAGTGGATGGTGAGATGTTTGAAAGTCTAGTAATACATATCTTGTGTTTTATTTTCTATTATCAAAAATCAAATTAAACACATGTGTATCTTTGTTTATAGTTTTGTGTTTCACAAACATCGTTAGATCCTTAGGTCGGGGCGTAACAAACCATGTGTAAACCGTGTGTAAACCTTTTGAACTTGTGTAAGTTTGACTTTTTGTAAATGGTTTGACACTATTATACCTTGTATAAACCGATTGATCTTGTGAAAAATCGATTGTTCTTGTGTAAATTGCTTGAGCTTGTGTAATTCGTTTGACCTTGTGTAAATCGGTTGACACCGTTTGACCTTGTTTAAACCGATTGAGCTTGTGTAAATCGATTAGACTTGAATTTGGGTTGTGTAAACTGAAATTACTAGATGATCATCTGAATTAATCTTTTAAAATTAGTTCAAGGGGATTACTTTATTTCATGTAAAACAAAAGGTTTACTTGGTGCTACACTAGGGAAAAAAAGCTCAATTATGATGTAGTTCACCCAAAATAAAACTAATCAATGAAGATAAAAAATGATTTCATATATAAATTTGGTGGAATTAATAATTGATTGACATCTAACCGTTAAATTACTTTCGACTTGACCCTTAAAAAAAAGTATAATATATATCAATCATCATATGACTCGACCTCTATTTTACAAAACAAAATTATTGTACAAGTAAAATATTTAAAAGTTAAATAAAAATAACATGTTTATGACAATTTCAACCTTATCATCCAAAATGTGCATATAAAATTACATGTATCAAACAATTTACTAAAACTCTAATCCCGTACAAGGTGTGGATGTTAATACTAATATACTAGTGTTCAAGTCCCTACTACGCATGTATTTTAAAAAAAAAATAAAAATAAAATATAGGTAATAAGATACTAAAGATGAAGTGATTTATATCATGTGTAACCCCACAACTAGTTCCATAAAATTATTTGAATTTAAGAAAAGTACTTAATATAGTAAAAAAATTGTAATATTGATTATTCATCTAGAATTTTAAGATAAAACCACACAAAGGATATTAAACTTATCATGAAATAAGTACAAGAAAAAATCCATTTTAGAGCAAGTTCATCCGTTGGATAAGAGCAAGTTCACCCGTTCAGTTTTAACCGGTCATCATATAGATAAATTGATGTGAGGACATCCATTGTTGAAAAATGGTATTCACCCGTTTGTTTTAACCGGTTTTCATCTGACATTTGGTGACCTTAGAAATTTCAAAGGCTAGAATACTAACACTAGTTAGAGCAAGTTCTCTCGTTGGTAGGAATGACAATGGGTCAGGTAATTGGTGGATGTATTATTTCCGTCACCCGACCCGTCATCTAAAATCGTCACCCGATCCATCAACCGACCCGTAGCTTTCAACCAAATTTTGAAAGAAAGTAAAATTGTGCAAGCTAATATTAAATATACAATTTAATCGGGTTTAAGCCTTAACAACTGACATGACTGGAATAAAAATATAAATCCGAAATATCTTACATACCTCCAAAACATAGAATGAACAAAATTGATAAAATCAAAATTGTAAACAAGTAGCTTTACACATAATTGTCTTCAACTCTCATCATAATCTCAAAATTGACATACTCTATTTGACTCGACTTCGTTAGTAAAATTATTTTTGTATGTTACAAAAATAAATTTACCCTTAAAATTCATGTAACGTGGAAATTAGTAGTATCGACAAAGTCATAAAGACAAATAAAGTTAACAAAAGATTATGAACTATAGAGTTCATGAAATTTTAATGTAAACATATATTATTATTATTATTATTATATTCATGAAATCTTTTATATATATATATATAACATATCTAACATAATAGAATTGGTGATGGATGCGGGTGATGGTTACGGGTGGTGGGTATGATGGGTCCTGAGATGCTCACCCGTATCCAACACGTCTCATCACCCGTTCCACCCGTCACCCGGGTTTCACCCGCATGTTAACGGATTTTCACCCGTTTTTTCCGGGGCGGGTTTTCGGACACCCATCGAATGTGGATGAGATTGCATCCCTACTTGTTGGGTCAAAAAGTTAAATGTCGCTAGTTTAAATTTCATTGTGTCAAATAATATTCACTACCACTAGACATATGTTTTCACCCGTTTTTGTTTCTTAACTAGTTAAATTCATTGTGATTTCATTTATTTATTATATTTGGTGATATAACTTGAAAGTTGTTTTTAAACAAATCACTATCTTTTATTATATATAAAAAAGATAAATAGAAAATTAAAACTTAAAATGAGGTTTTGTACTTTTTAAAAATTATTTACTAAAATAAAATCATAACAAGATATTTTAAAAATAATGATAAAAATACTTATCTTAAATTGACAAAGTAGGGATATTTTTATAGGTATTTTTAGAAAGAAAAAAAACAACATTATTTTAATAAAATTATAATGAAATGGAACCACACATATGAGTATAATATTGTTATTAACGATTAAGAAATGTCACAACAAATATCAAGATTCTAGCCTTTGAAGTTTTCAAGGTCACCAAATTTCAAATAAAAGCCGGTTAAAACAAACGGGTGGAGATTGTATTTTTAACATTGGATGTCGACACATCACTTTATCTATGTGACGACCGGTTAAAACCGAACCAGTGAACTTGCTCTTATGACATTTCTTAACCGGTTATCAACAATATTATATTCACATGTGTGGATCCATTTCATTATATTTTAAAAAATACCATTTAATTTTTTTTAACAAATCATATTTTTATAATTTTTTAAGTAAAATCACATTGTATAATACTTTTTCATTATTTTAAAAATATCTTGTTATGATTTTATTTTAGTAAATAATTTAAAAAATATATGTATAAACACCTCATTTTAAAATTTAATTTTTATAGTATAATTACTTTTTGTTTGTCTATAGAAAAATAAATGGTATTTTTTCTTCGAAAAACCCTTCAAATTAAATCGCTAAAAATAATAAACAAATGAAATAACATTAAATTTAACTAGTTAATAAACAAAATGGGTGGAATCACATGTGTAGTGACAATGAATAGTATTTAACCCAATCACATTTAAAATAACGGATGAGTTAAATACTATACATCCAATATTTCCACCTAGCTATCTTCCCCCTTTAACAAATTAATTAGATTCTTTTTATACATTAAAAAAAAGTGGTACACCGTATACAATGTTTTTCAATTTTGTATTGTTATTTTGCGGTATAATCTAACCTTTGAAATTTAAAGGTTATCAAATGTTAATAAAGCTGACCAAAACAAGCGGACGGAGATCAATTTTTGAACAATGATTGTTGGTACATCATTTTATCTAGGTGAAAACCGATTAAAACGCAACGGGTGAGCTTGATCTTAATCAAGTCGAGAATAACCAAACCACCCCCAAACCTAGCATGCGAATAGCATGAAATGCCCAGAAAGTTGAATCTGCTGAGGCCAACATATGGATTTTATATATTCATCAATCATCAATATATGCATAATATACATATATATATATATATATAGATCGAGAGTAATTTTAGGCCAGAATAAAAGTATATCTCGTTAATCCAGTCACTTTGCTTGTTGTTGTGTTCTTTGCATGATCAGTTACAGCTTACAAGGCCCCTACCAATACATTAATAAAAAGAGGCAAGAAACAAGGCAAACATCTTCATTGATTATTTCCCCCTTCATGCAACAAGTAACCGTTACTTTCAAACAGAAACCAACTTCTACATATGACTTTTCCACCAACACGTGACCACTTCTTCATTATAACACAAAATTTCCATCTTTGCTTGCTATTTTGAAGAGATGGGTCCTTCTCAAAGTAAGAAAATTCAAACCGGACCGTAATTTACGTTTCGATCCTGATAGTATTGACGCTAAGGTAGAAAAGGAGATTTGATGAAGTATTATATGATTAATGTGAACTGAGAATTAAAGTGGTGAAGGATCGAGACATGGTTTTCAACTGTCAAACTGCACTGAACTGATACACATAGCCACTCCTACTAGCTACTCACTACTACTTTTTCTTTGTTACCATTAATGGTATCACAGTTAATTGTAGACAACACCCTAAATTAAGATTTCTCTCACCCTAGCTACCTCTACTTATATTAATAATAATACTAAATAAATATATATATATATATGTTTCAGCTTTTGAAGATTTCATGTGGCACCAACACCAAGGAAGTCTATGAATTGAGGTGATGAGTTGACAGTCTCCAAATGCTTGTTAGCTGCCACTCCTTCTGCTTGTTCTTGTGATGGAATTGAAATTGAAGAAGATGAAGCTGAAATATTAGGACAAGGGTTATAATAGTAATATGTTGACTGTTGCATTGCCTTCATTCTTGCTCTTTGCTTTGTTTCTTCATTCTTTGCCCTAACCCAGTTTATATTTTTGCTTAACATCCCATTCCCAACTGCAAAAAAAAAAACCCATTAAAGTATCTGTCACAAATGTTACACATAAATAAAAAAAACCCTAATTCCTATAATAATTAATATAACTTAATAACAAAGGACATACCTGGAAAGAAGTCAAAAGGAGGATGTTGTAGAGCAAGAGCAGCATGTTGAGGATTTATAGTCATATAGTCAACATTTGAGGGATTCTCCCTACAAAGAAGAGGAGGATGAGAAGTGATCATCTTTCTCCTCCTATAAGCAGTAGATTGCTCTCTGTACTTTCTAGCCATGATTACATGCCAATGATTCTTAACTGCATTATCTGTTCTACCGGGAAACAATCTTGCTATCATTGCCCATTTGTTTCCATATACTCTATGAGCTTGCATCAGTCTCTCTTCTTCTTCTTCTGTAAATGCTTTCCTGTTTATCCTTGGATCCAGCTGGTTAAACCATCTTAATCTACAGCTCTTACCTTGTAATTCAAATTTAAACCATATCAAGCAATTAATATATAAGAATAAAAAATAAATAAAAAAGAGAATGATAAATGTAAATTAATTACCTGATCTTCCTTGAAGTTTCTCAGCAATAAGATTCCAGTTTTGAGGGCCATAGACTGCAACAAGCTCTTTAAGTTTGGTGTCTTCTGCTGGCCTCCAATGGCCTCTAGCACAAACCTTCACTTGTTGTTGTGTCCCACCATTTTCTTTACTGTTAAGAGTAGTAGCATTCACTTTGTTATTTGCTCCTCCTCCTCCTCCCTGGCCCACATGGTGGGCCTCTTCTTCTTCTTCTTCAACTTCATCATCTTCATCTAAGCTTCTACTTACTGTAAGAGTATTATTGCATTTCTCCATGAAAGGGAAACCCCAAAAAGGATAGGGTTCAGCTTTGCCTTGTTGGTGAAGAAGATGATGATTAGTAGTAGTTCCAATGTTGCTGTCAAAGTAGCTTGGGTTTATGGAGAGGGAGTTTATGTCAGGGAAAGAAGCCATGGCCAAAGAAGAAGAAGAAGTTGAGTGTTAATGGAGGTTGAAAAAGGTGGAAATGAATGGGGGAGGGAATTGATAGTACAAGTAGTAAGGAGGTAGTAGAAGAACAGTTGTTATAAACATGCCCTTGATTTTGCTTTTGGTTTAGAGGAGATTGCTGAAACTGTTATAAAGTCATTTTCATCCTCTTCCTCAAAATATGAAAACAAGGATGTGAAAATAAAGGTAGTTTGATGTTTATAGCTAGAGAGGCTTGCATCTCTTTTTTTTTTAATATTATTATTCATATATATATTTATAATAAAAAAAAATGCAGAAGAAGACACTCAAAAGCAGCAAAAAGTCTTCCTAAAAATCTAACAGAAATGAGAAACCTCCTTTCCTTTGATCTCCCCCCTAACAACCTTGGTATTTATGAGTATTTATTCAGCATAAATGATGGGGTTTTCATAAGTTATTGCTATAACCAACCTCATGACACTTACTGACCCTTACCATTTATTTTTAACAATAAAACTCCCCACTTTTTCAGCAAATTTATATTTGTAAATAAAGAAAATTCTGATATTGTCAACCTCTCATGAATAATGTGACTTTGGGGTAAAATAGCTTATAAATATATCACTAAAAAAATAGTGGTTGGAGATATGGGATGACCAGATGTCTTGGTCGGTTTCATTTTCCGCGTCTATTATGTGTTGGACTTGTGACATATAATGTTCTTGACGTATAAAATCCCTCATATTACCAAAATATTCCATAGTTTAATAATTTAAACAACTTAGGTTCTTTGAATGTGTAATATAAGTTTTATATTACGCATTTTTTTAATGATTTATGGGTATTTATATGGGTAAATGGGTGGAATGATGTGACTTGTAGGGGAGTGTGATTGATAGATTTGTGTTTAATGGGCGGAAGTAAGAAGGAGCTATATATATATATAGCAATACATATACATAGCATCCATATAAAGCTATAAACCCTTGGTATAGTTGAACCCTAACCGGAGACAATCTAAAAAAAACCCAAACAGGATAGCAATTACTAGCAAGTAGTACCAATATTCACCACTGGTAAGTAAATTTGTTTAGTGATTTCTCCATCTTATTGTAAAGTCCAATCAGTAGAACTGTACATACATGTAATGTACAGTGTATTCTAATCTCCATATCCAATTGTAACCACTAAAATGGATTGTAAGTATATTTCCTTCTAAGGAATGTTTCAAGCTGCACTTCTTTTTATCCTCTTAAGCCCCTTTCCCATTCCTTCCAACTTCAACTCCAACAGGAAACATCTCTCACATAAACTAAGGTCTCGTTTGGTACTCATATCTACATAATGTAATCTCATCCTTGTATGATGTATGGTATATTCATTATGGGGGTTTCTTTACCACTCAAATCAAATTTCTGGACCAACCCGAACCTGGACCGTGTCAACCGACCCAATACCAAGTGTATGCATAAAAGGATATAATTCATATCAAACATTAAACATAAGATATTATTTGGTAATCATATCTTGATGCCGATATGAATATAATGATACTAATTATGTGATATCTTGTTATAGTACCAGACAAATCCTAAACTAAGATTCTACTCTACTATTAAAAAAAACTAAAATGAAAGGAAGTAAAGAAAAATATAGTGTTGCAGTTGTGACAAACAAATGACCAGAAGTTACATTTAATTAAGAGGGGTCACAATGTCACAAGTCATAGGTGCAAGTGAGTGTAACAGGAATGTACCATTTTTTTACTGTAGAATAGATTGAAGAAAGGAACAGCTATTGGGTCAAAAACTTTGGATCCAAACAGTAAATAAGACATTGTTTTTTCTAGATAAGATAGAACCCTCCAAATTTTGACCAATTACCCAACACTTACCTTCCCCATTCACTACTCACTTTGGTTCATTCAACTTACAGGACCAAAGAAAGGTAGTTCTGTTTGTTTTCACATTTTCCCTGGTGACTTCACTGTTAATTAATATACATCATGTTACTAAAGAAAGGTAATTCTGTTTGTTTTCACATTTTCCCTGGTGACTTCACTGTTAATTAATATACATCATGTTACTATGTGATATGTATATATCTATGGTATTATTGTATTAAATATTGATTATGATGTCAAATAGTTGTTCATGATGTCATACTTGTGAACATTGGAAACCAGCAAACAGACTTGTCTTTAATGTTCTCATACATATTTTCTCTTAAAAAATCTCCTGGTAGAGAGAACAGATATGTTATGGTATAGTATGGGGTTAAGTACTTTTTTACCATTTTGAAATTACCTTAGTTTACACTCTTCATAACTCTGCAGGCAAAGTTGCTTCAATAAGTAACTTCATATCTTTCCCCATTTGGCTTCAAGGAGAACTTTTTCTTTTCTTTTTTATGTTTTGTATTTATTTTATAATTGTCTTAAATAATGTTTGTTGCGGTTTGTTGTATATAAGACATAAGACATTTTTGAATTGACCAAACAATCTCTTATGGTATCCCATACGCCATTATATTATGAATGATGATTGCTCAACAAAATTATTACTGTATATCCTTTCCTATTCTATCCTATTCACCAACAAAATTCCATTTGTAGTTTTCAAAACTATTTTGTTGATCAACTTACCACTCGTTTGGAGGAATTACTATTCCATATTTCATTTGATATTCATGGATCATAAATATCATCGGTCAATCTCAATTCCATGCCGACATTGGGTTTTGGATTTCAAGTTGATGAAATAAATCCTCCAAAACCTTTACGAAACGAGAATGATGCCGTCGCGGTCAGAGGCGTGCACCGGATTGATCCACATGCCCGGTTATCCAATTGTTGTATAAAAGCTCAATGGTATGCAATATCAAGATATTCAATATATACATTTAACTTTAAGGATAGACCTTTCTTATCGGTTATGTTGCATATACGGTGCGAGAATTTGTTACATGAATTTGTCGGATATATCCAACCCGAATGACTGGGTATCTGATTTGATTATTTCACAAAACATCGATCCATATTTGGTATGGTGAGTCAAAAAATAACCCATATCAATTGGAATCAGATAATCAATTTTTCATAATTTTTTGGAGGAACAAACAAACAAACAAACTCAACAATATTATAACGATTGGTCCTTTATTGATAGAGAATCTCACAAATTTTAAAGTATTTCCATCGGTTTACTATTATAGAACTATTGATAAACAGTTACTAGATTAGAGTTTTATGGAGCAGGAAAAGGTTGTGCAAAGGGTTTTAACTGTTTAAAGGACTATTTCCAAACACAAGTTGCATGCAAACAAAAGGAGAGGGACAAAATGGGAAAAAGCAGACAGAAAATGGAAGAAAGCAAGGAGCTTTATGGGCAATTGCACAGAATCGGGCAGGTAAAAGGACAATTTTGCACTTGATAATATGAAATGGATGAGGACTGCCTGAGAATATATTGCACTCATCATATCCTCTTATAATCATCCAAGCTTTGCCCAGATCAAATCTGTGATTTCTTGTTCTTTTCTTGCCTGTTTTTTTGGGGTTCCATCACTTGCACGTGAGTATGCCTGTAATGACCTCTAAATCCCACCAAACACATGATCTCCTTCTAACAACACCCTTTTTTTCACCTTCCACCAAACATTCAAATTTATTTACTTTCAATTCAAATTCCATGACCCTATTTTATGACATGTTTAAAGCATCATATAACTATAAGACGTTATAGAGTTGTTGCATAGCTTCATGCATATAAGAGGATGATGTAGCCACCTCATTTTACTCATATAAGGACTCGTTTGGTACCAATCCCGCAAAAACCGGAATGACAGTGAGGAACAATTTGTTCTAATCTTCAGTAGGGTTGTTATATGACCCGAGTACTACGAGTTCAAATAATTAACAACACTAATCAACGAGAGGAATCACTAGTTTTGATTCCTACTTAATTCTAAGCCAATTTCTCGTTCTTAAAGTCGTACCAAAGCCTATTTCTCGTTTTTTAAGTCGTACCAAACAAGTCCTAAAAGGGTTTAGGAGTAGGTCACAAGAAGAATGTGTAGCATGGAGAAACATGCTTTTTAGGGGGTGAGACACATACAAAGGAAAGGGGGAAATGCATGTTTGGCTATAAACAAACATCATCTTCTGATTATATAAATGCTCGAGAGCATACAAATTACAGATCATGTATAGAAGATAGGTGTCACAAAGAATATATAATGGCCCACAAGATATACAGTAGGTGAGCTCCATGAGATTGTGTTTATTGTTGAGTATCTACCATTGGAGTCCTATACGCAGAAGGGTATGGACCATTTAGGGTTCGTTGCGGTACTCGACGGGAACATGTATTGTGGTGGCTTTTAAAGACAATAAGCTAGTTGGTTTCCTTGGCCCTCAACATTGCAAGTGTCAGTACGTTAACTTTGTCTTTAACACAAGATTTATGTGGTCATTAACTCCCATGTGACCCTAACAAACAAGCTCCAAGTTTAAGGCAAGGATGTGTATCTTACATATTTAAGCTAGGGCTACCCTAAGTTTTTGGATCTTGTCATATCGTCTATCTTTTCTATTCATCTCCTTTATGTTAGATATAATGTGCTCCAGTAGCTCATTAAAATCACTTTAACCATGTAAAATTCAGGGGAAAAGACTTTGCCTTTACTCATGGTGGTCGTATATCAATCCTAATGAACATTGATTCGTCTAAATAATTCTCTTTAGGTTGTTATTCGAGCAAAATGAGTCGAAACTTTGATATGGTCACGTTCAACTCACTTGAAATCAAAACCGAGCCTAAATTTTAATTGATCTTAAATATTTGTTCATACTTTCCAATCAAATTACAAGACCCATTTATAGTAAGAGTCAAGATCGGCACACAAGGAGAATGAAGTAATATATACACAACTAATTGTATAGCCAAGAGGGAAAAGAGAAATAGTGGGGTTTATGTTCAATGTTTCATGATATACTTTCCAATCATAATTAATCTATAAATTTAATCATGTCAACTAAAAACATCCTTAATTCTATACTTTTCTATACGAGATTTATAATGTGTTCATATTGGGCCCGTTTAGAAATTAAACGAGCTTGAGCCGATCTCTTGACGAGCCGAGTCTGGGTAGATCGGCTAAAATAATGCTTCTATAATGTCATTTAATTAAGCCAAACGAGTTGAGCATTGACATGATCAAGCTCGGCTCGATTATAAATGAACCAAGGCTAAATTTTATACGAGCATTAAAGTTATAAAATGTATTTATATTCGTCTCGTTTTGATAATGAATGAGCTTAAGCCGAACATTTGACGAACCGAACACGAATCAAATCCAAACAATCTATCTCATATTACAACCCTAATTGTGTTGGAACAAACACTACAAGTAAAAGCATATTGAACAAATAGTAAGCGTTTTATCATGGACATATATATATATAAATCAATTTCCCTTAACAAAAAAGAAAAAGAAAAAAGAGTTTAGCATGCTCTCCGAAAAATAACTTATTTTGTTCTTCGTACACAGTATACTTAGTTGCATACTTCACTCAAACGTACACTAGCACCACCCAATCTATAAATCATACAACAATATCTTACATTAGGTTATTATATGAACCGAACTATCCATCTTGTTCTAAACAAGGAGAATATAAATATATTTTAAACCTCACCTTAAATTTATGCTTGAACCGGACTCATTTATAAATGAGTCGGGTCCGAACAGGTTAAAGTTTGGCTTATTGGCTAGAATAACACTTGGACGTTTATATTTAAAATTTTGAATGAGTGGAATATAAATATATTTTTTGAAATCTAAGCTTAATCTGTTCACTATATAAAAGATCTCGTATAAGTGGCCTATTTACCGCTGAATTTTCACGGACTTATGAAGCAGTGGAATTGATATGATAAGATACATCCAAATTCGAAAAGGTTAGAAGCATTTATAAGCCAAAAAAGCAGCAGTCCTAGGGGCCTGTGTCAGCTCAGCAGCTTCTTATTAAGCAACTTTCTGATTGCTACTTGCTGAACACTGAACACCACACTACTCATTGTATCACTGTCCATTTCTATTCACATATATGATATATATCATTTTCCTCCAAATTAAAAATCCTTTCTTAATTTAATTACAAACAACAACAACAACAAGTGAATGAAGTGATAAGGTTGGTCCATGGTGTACCCCAGTTTAACACCCATCATTCATAGCCCTGCAAGCCTCTATCATAGACTCTTGCAAAAAGGAACATCATTTGCACTTAATTCACAACTCCCTACAAAGAAAAGGGGCTTCTGTGTAAATGATGCAGAAAAAGGGTAGATCAAAAGAAAGTTGAAACCTTCCAAATGAGACAGTCAATAGGACAAAGGAAGTTGAAGTGAATATATATTATTGAGATGGTGTAAAGGAAAAGTAACATGGATAAATAGTACACAAGAGCCTATAACTTAAGCAGTCTGAACTTACAAGGCAGTTCCCTTAATATATATATATACATATATGAAGTAAATGTACTAAGTCCCAGTGTATATCATGTATCATATGCATATGAACCAATCTGTGCAACCTACATTGATGAATTGAAGCTATTTAGCAATTGTGCCAAAATAGAAATGAAGTTTGCAGCTGGTTAAAAAGTCTGAATCATGGGCATGGATCTTTATCAGTAAGAGAGTAACTCTTATGTTGCAGGAAAAAGATGATGAATAATTGAGAATGCAAAACGCCAAAACATTTGTGTATTCTTTTTTTCTTTTTCTTTTTTCTTACAGAGATTTGCATCGAAGAAGTTACTTAACTGTGTGAGCTGATGATGCAAGTGATAAAATAAATATACAAAGGACAGTGTCTGATTTAGTGAGAGATTTTCTTTCATTGATTGGGGTGAGGGACACACATCTTTGCTAACTTACAGGAATAGTCTGAAACTGTCTTTTTTATTTATTAGAAAATTGGAAATATAGGACAAGGAGATTGTACCAATACCACGTGCAATTAAGCCACTTATGTGCTGCTGCATCATAGCTACGCAGCCTCAACGGTCCCTTACCCTTCTCTCACTCTTTAAGTGTCATTATGCTCACAATTTTCAAATTTTATCCCATGTTTTCCTCTACAAATCACAGTTTACTCCTTAATATTCAATCAAATCACAAATGCAAGAACATAGGCAGACACACTTGGGTCACTGGAGTTATTTCGGACAACTGTGTTTTGTAGAGATTCAAACGGATTATACAATACAACTATAACAATCATAATGGAGGATTGTGACAAGAATGTACAGTGGGACCTTCTTGATTTTTACCGAATCCTTGTTCGTCTTCTTGAGAAAAAGTCTTGTTAAGTGAACTAAGAATAAACTTTAGACAACTGTTCTCTAATATTTGACAGTTGGGAGTTGGGACGTAGATAGCTATTGATTGGGCTTTTATCTTATGGGCTACCTGGCCCAATATTAAAACTGGTTCATTTGTACCCCTTTCAACATGTATGGGTCAGGTACTCGGGTTCAATCACATATTAATGCCACGTCTTAAATCGATTCGAAACAAAACCCACCAAAACGTTCAGGTTCAATCAAGAGTTAAGTTTGTGTGCCGATAGCCGAAGCTGTCATTCAAGTCGGGTTCTGATAGGTAATTCGGGTTCAGCTCACTTTATGGTTGATAAGTTTTGTGTATTTTCAATTTAGGTTGAAGTCGAGCCAGATGCCCATTTGGGTGTAAGTTGGACCGGACGGTCCATTGGATTTACGATTTAGTTGAGGATTTATTGTTTGTCGAAATTTGGTTTCTCAAAACATATTATTATGCATGGCCGTCTAATCAACTTTGGAGGCCTTGCGCTAAAATTTTATTTTATTTACGACTCATTAATATATTAATTATTAAATTATTAATTATTCAACATTTATAGAGTCTGCAAATAAAACGCTACCAATATGACAAGTAAATAAATATCAAATTAAAATATATGAGGCTGTAAAATTGTGAGGTCCTGTATCTGTGGGTTGTTTGAACACCCCATTGAATAGGCATGTTACTGTGGTTTATCATATCATTTTAAGTCTTGTTATTTTTATGTAATCAAGTGGATTAGAGCGTTGGAATGATTAAATGAGGCCCAATGGGCTTCGTCTGAGCTGCTTCATGGGCCAAGACTAAAACGGGCCCAATTCCATACTTCCGTTTTGCACGATCAAACTATCTAGAATCTAGATAGCCTAGTATATGTTGACATGTATATATGTATATTTTATAGTTGTGTTAAGAGATCCACCCCAAGACATAGTATATGGTCCTTATAACATAGTACTTATCATACTAGTACCACTTTTATCACTAGATCAGTAGAATATTGATACTTGTACAAAGTTTAAGTTACATAACCGATCAATCCTATATGCTAACTTGGAATCGCTCCACTATCGATACAAGATTCATATTTCAACGACCGCAATACCTGGAAGTAAACAATGGAATAACCGAAATAACTCATTACTGTCATACTAAACGGTAAAAACAGCATTACCACATTTTGCATTATTTAAAGCAATATTTGAGTTACAAGCAGAGGATTGCAGTCTTGCAGATCCAAAAAAGTTACACACACGAGATCAAATCCTGACAAACCAAACCCTAAAAAGAAGCTGTAGCTTTTAAGACAAGCACGTGGCCGGGAGACACTGATAGCGGGTGGTAAGTTGCCATCCCCTGTTTACAGCATCAACATTTACCACCACAAAAAAAAAAAAAAAAAAAAAATCAAAGCTAATTTCAGGTGGGAAACTTAACTGGGGAAGGTGAGTTTCTCTAAAATAACCCATCCCTTGTTTTGGAACCCTAAATCGCTTGTATATTTAATATTTATAGGTAATCTCAGCTTTTAAAGTGCCGGAAAATACTCCGAACTACCGGAATTGACCTCCGGTGTAGGTTTGACCGTAGGACCAGCTAGCTGGAGCTACGTTGTACGACGCGATTGTTCGACGGTCACTGGTTGTCACCTTAAATGATAGGCTTTGACCGTTAAGATAGTTGTTGCTTTGCCAGTTTTGGCCCCAATTTTGCGACATGGCTTGCCATTTGGTTCTCGACCCCATGATTGACACGGCGCTAACGTCGCCTGCACCTCCCACGTTCGTGATTAGGACTAGGTTAAAGTATGAGTGGCCGTTGATAGTGAACCGAATCCCTCCGGTTCTCTTGCAATGCACCCTGAAACCAAAAAAAAATATATGGTTAATTACATAATTTAAAAATATATGGACTACTACGTACTCCTATCACTTAAGTTACCTTCTGTAAGAAACAGGAATAATTCCGGCTTTCGGGCGAGCAATTTGTTGGAAGACGGGCTGAGCGAGGTCAAAGTGGTGAAGGGGAGGATTGCACCATCCTCCTGCGTTATTCGGTAGAGCGTTGTTCGGTGGGCAGAAGTTAGTGCCCGTTACCACAATGCTACCGGACAAGCACCATTGTGGATCGTTCGCACACTTGATCTCGTAGCACGACCCACAAGCCATGCCCTTGTTGAACAAGGCTGTACTTAGAGCTGCCGTGTTAGTCCCATACCCTTGAGTGTATAGGTTTCCATACCCACAAGCTCCTCCTATACAAATTATACAGGTCGATTATAAAGCGATAAAAAATCTAATATATAAAGTTGGTATATAGCATGAGATATGAAAAATTACCCATTGTACCGGAAGCGTCACTTCCGCCATAGAAGGTGGCGTGGGCATCGATCCACGGTCCCATTCCGCCTTGCCCTCGTCCATCAACATATGTCGTCATTGCCATCAAAACAACCGAGAGAACTCCAACTATAGCCATTGTTGTGCTTAATTGATTTCTCTGCAAATATTCGGAAAATGAATAAAATCCATTTGAGCAAAGACAACGTTAAATGCATTCTATTTAAAATGAATAGAAGAGGAAATCAACCTTGAATTGTGTTGAACAATGAGGAGGCGAAGTGTAAGTGTATGAAAATGAAAGATGAGATGGACAGAATATATAGCCCAAGGAGGATGCCTAGAGGCTTGAGCCACCGTCCCACCAGCTCTCACAATGTGGATCTTACTTGCTGAATAAATATTTATTAATTTTTCAATTTTACGTGGGACAAAAAATGTCAACGGATTCCATATCAGTTAATGCCATAAGACAAGTAGACCATAAAATTTGGTAATGGGTAAGTAATATTTAAATTATTATATCCAAGCCCGATTGGGTTTCTCTAATTTCAATCACATTTTTAAAAATATATATATTGTTTAAAAGTTCAATATTATTTCCTTTCAAAAAAACCTTCAAAACTATTTACTATACAGTTTTTTAATTTGATAAAATTATACAATAACATCCTACTTTTAAATATTCACCTCCTCTTGGGTTTTTCTAACTTTTTTTATTTTTATTTAACCACACCGCTTATTCACATTTTATTAATATATCACTCCCCATTCTACTTTCTCGTGATAATTATCACCCGCACAATCAAACAAAATTGTGTACAAATTAAAAATAGATTAAAATCTGCAACATTTCTCCGATTAAAACATAAACATAAAATCACGTTAAGAGCAAGTTATGTAAATATAAGGTACATACAAGAATTAACATTAATTCCTACTATATTTTTAATTTTTCATTGATCAATTGTGAAAAGGAATGTAATTATTAAGTGACAAAATTAATGAAAAATCAAATACAAAAGTAATTTTTGTTAGTTTTGTATTAAGTTTATTAAAAATTGTGTTGAATACTCTAATCCCGATGATGAGTGGAGTATAGGAATTGGGTTATTAAATAAAAGTTTAAAACCTAGTTAATTTTGGTTCATATATAACCTTAATAAATGAGACATTAGATCGAGAATCTTGGGCCACCATAACATGCCATCTTATGTTTGACGAGTCTCATGTGAGCAAGTAAATAACGTTAAAGAATATAATATAAAGATGCAAGAAGTAATTAACGTTTAGACAGTCGAAAATTAAGTGTTACGCATAGTGATTAGGGGAAGAGAAAGTGTATATAATATCGTATAGATTAAGCAATTGAGGCTATGATTCGAAACCCCAATTATTAGATTTCCTCTTAAAGGGGTGCCAGATTCAAAATCAGACAAAAGCCCGTGATTAATGGTATCATATAACAAAAGATTATAGAATCAAATTTATATAAATTAAAGGTCACATATATTCTACACATATAATGTACCCGCTAAAGTCAGTTGCCTAACCTAACTGTCGCTTCTCCAACTGCTATTTCCTTTTTCTTTTATTTTTTTTTAAATTTCATGTTGTAATTCCGAAATTATGCCTTTTATTTTATTTATAGCATATTACCTCGTTAAAAACCTAAAATACTGAGTTTTAAATTTATGTCTTATAAATAAATAATAACTTCGTAATCGGCAAAAGAGGAGGGGAATGGGATGAAACTATGAAAGAAATCAAATTTGGTCCTAATTTGTTATTTATCAAAGAGTGTCACAATTTTTCCGTAATGATAATAAATGTAGATCGCTTACTTCTTTTAATGTCAATTGATTTTTAGAATATATTTCTATTGATTTCATGTAATGAAATCGGGTGAAGTATCTGACACACATGTTCGTTTAACATGCGACAAAAAATAATATCAAAATGAATTACTATTAACCAGATCGATAAATGCATTACTATATAAATATCAATAAACACTCAATTATTAAGTTGATAATATGCAAAAAGAAAACGGGAAAATATTGCACAATTAAAATACTTTTTTCGGTTTTCAATAACTGTCATTAGAATAGAAAATACACATGTTAAGAAAATTAAAATAGAAGGTATAATATTTAATAAAGTTTTGAAAATACAATTTGAGGAAAGTTTGAGTATTAACTATACCATGAACCAAAATTTTAAATCTCTAATGACATGAGAATTAGAGGAAGTAAGAAACAAAAACAAAAAATACACGCAAAAACAAAAATATATAATAGAAATAACAAGAAACATATAAAAATAAATAAAAGAAACAACAAATTTAAATTAAAGAAACAACAAAAAAATAGTAGAACTTAAATAACAAAAACTTAGTTAAAAAATCAACAACATACAATCATTTATACCCGAAACTTAAATAACAAACCACTTAAATAAGAAACAAATCATCATCATATATATATATCTATTAAAGGAGGAGCCTCTATTACCACGTGTCGCGTCCACGTTTCTCGAAGCCAAAAAAAAAATTAGAAAAAGTATATATCAAATTGGTTTTTAAAAAACTAATTTCTTTAAAAAATTATTAAAATACCCAACAATATCTCTTCACCAAAATAATTAAAATTTTAAAAATCAAATATTTTTCTCAGCACAATTTTTTTATTCAATAATATCTTTTCAGCAATATAAATTTTTTAAAAAAATAAAAATCGAAATATTATACAAAATTGTTCAAGTTTTTTATTCAATAAAATATTTTCAACAATATAAATTTTAAAAAATCATCATCATATATTATCATATCATCATATCATCATATATCTATTAAAGGAGGAGCCTCTATTGCCCCGTGTTGCGCCCACGTTTCTCGAAGCCAAAAAAAAAAAAGTATATATGAAATTGGTATTTAAAAACTAAAATTCAAGTATATATTCAAATTGGTCTTTAAAATAAATTTAGCTGTCCATATCTCACGTTTTTTATTTGATTACAGCTAAAAAATTAGAAAATGATTAAATCTTATCGATTTTATATTTTAACCAATTTATATTAATTTGAACGTTTTAATTAAAATCATATAACGTTTTAATTGTAATCCCCTTTATGTTAAATTTTAAAATTAAGATTTTACAATTAAAAATAAAACCAAAAATCATATTATGTAACCGAATCCGAAATGTCATTTAAATATATAATTCAAAACCGAAAATAGTTTAACGTGCTTAAGCATTTAAAATTAGGTAATTATTTTAGAGTATTAAAAATACATAAAAATATATATATATTTTTTATGTATTTTTGTATATATATTTTATTTAAGAAGATAATCATAGGTACAATCTTGAGATTGAACCCGACATTGTTTTATTTGTATTCTAATTTATAAGATAATTTACTGAATTATATTATCATGATTTTTTTATATTCAATTTAAATTATTGAATTATTAATCACCTATAGTTACAATCAGATTTATCAACCAATCTTGCATATAAATTATATAATGTTTTTAGAATTGAAAAAATATATCCAACATTTCTTTTAATTAACTACAAAATCGTACTTATATAGTGTTTGTTTTCTTAAACGATTATTTGAATTATAAATTTACTAATATTTTATCAATTGACAAATTATTTTCTAATTGTAAAATTTTTCTACCGAACAAATTTATATTTTCACTTTTTCGATCTATAAATATTATCTAAAGTTTGTCCAATTTTTCATTGGAACTAATCAATAATTACTTAATAATTCATTTATGTATAAAAAATATATATGTAAATATAAAACAAAATAATGTCAATATATATATAATAGCACACTAATAGATCTAACCCATTGTTGTTATTCAAAACCCGCACAAGGTGCGGGTATTACACTAGTATATCTATTAAAGGAGGAGCTTCTTTTGTCACGTGTCGCACCCACGTTTCTCGAAGCCCAAAAAAAATTAGAAAAAGTATATATCAAATTGGTTTTTAAAAACTAAAATTCAAGTATATATTCAAATTGGTTTTTAAAATAAATTTAACTAGCCATATCTCATGTTTTTTATTTGATTACAACTAAAAAAATTAGAAAATGATTAAATCTTATCGGTTTTATATTTTAACTATTTTTTTTTAAAAAAATTGAAAAAATACACATCAAATTGGTTTTAAAAACTAAAATCATATCATCATCGTATCTTATAAAATCCGTGTAAATATAATGACCGAGTTCGATCTTTTACACGGATTTTAGTACAAGATTTTTCTCAAAACTTTTCTCAAAATTTTAAATTCGGAATTTTCAGTATTTTAAAAATCAAATTGTCAAACCTTTTTTAATCCAATAATATATCCTCAACAATATAAATTTAAAAAAAAATCGAATTTTTATTTAAAATAAAAGTTTTAAATTCTTTTTTAAATATTCAGCAAAAATAGTCTACTAAATTATTTATGCAAATTTTGTTAAATATCAGGCCTTTAATTTTGTACGTGATTTACTTTTATCAAAGTATCTATAGATTTTATTTAATAATAAAAATTTTAATTTAATTAATTTATATTAGTAAAATTTTTTATAATTTGTTTTATCTTATCTTATCTTATATTTTCCTAACACATTCTCGATCCAAAGTTGAATATGTACAGACATTTTTAATATTATTTAGTTCTACATTTTGATTTAAATTTTACCATATTAGTTTCTATATTTTAAAATAACCGATAATTATTGTTTAGTCCTAAATTTTTAATCAATATATTTTCCTAACATATTTCGATCCAAAGTTGAATATGTACAACCATGTTTAATAATGTTTTGAACTTTAATAACACAAATTTACTTTAATTTAATTTTATACAGTCTTAGGATTATAACACTAAGTTGTATGACATCATTCAATAACTATTAATATATATTTCAAAAACTATAAAATAAAATAATAGATAACATCTAATTGTAAATTTATCAAATAATACTATAATTTAAGAAATAAGATTAATTAAAAAACATTTTTTAACATCTCAATAAAATCTATTAATTTTTTATCAGAAGTTAGATGTAATCTTTCAATATAAGCTTTAGTAAGATCTGAATTACTTATTTATTTATTTATAATTATTTGGTAGTTTCCTCATTAATTCCTTTTTTTTAATTACAGAAAATGATTGACTTTTCATGTTTAAAACGAAGAACGATATCGTTTAAATTGGAGTTGATGTCGAATGTTTCGATGAAGATTGCGTATGAACAAGTATATTATTTATCTCTAATCGAATGAAATATGTATTTTCAATATAATATATTCTGTAAACAAAGTGTGAAATATTGTTTTTTTAAATCTCATAATAAACTATGAAATTGAGTCCATATCTCAAATATTATTTGTTTTACACATTTTATAAACAATTATACTTACTATTAACATTTAATTTATAAATATTTTATCAATCGATAAATTATTTGCTAAATCAAAAATTTTCACATTTGTTGGAAAAAAAACTATATCTTTACTTTTTTGATCTACAAATATCATTTAAAGTTTGTTCAACTTTTCACTGGAACTAATATATAATTATTTATCAAATCATTTATATGTATGGAATTAAAACAATAAAAACACATTGTACATCTAACCCATTATTATTTCAAACCCGCACAAGGTACGGGTATTACACTAGTTTAAATTAAAGAAACAACTTTTTAAGATTGTTGTGTTCTCGTGTTTTATATTATAACCATTATTTGTATTTATTGGGCCATTTAAATCGAAAGATTCGGGATAATCCAATCATTTACAATTAACTTGATCAAATTAGAATGGATCATAGTAGAGTCGATAGGTTTCATATTCCAATTTAACGATTATATTGTGCAAAATGATGTACGTCCTCGTTATCTCCCGATCAAATTTATGTCTGAAGCAAGTTGAGGATGACTTACAAATCGAGCTTGCAAGACATCAAAAGTTCGTTCCACATCTATTTTACGACATGACTTTATACATTAGAAAAACAATGAACCTTTCACACCAAGTGGATTTTAAATTGATGGGACGAATGTAACCAATTGAGATTTATGCATTAGCAAAATTATATATATCATATAGTAATGATTACCATGTACAATAAAAGTTGTAGTGGGGCTCAATTATACAACATATCATCAAATATAAAAGAACGATCGCTAACGTTAATATAATTAAACGTACCTGGAGTTTCAAAAGTTGCATGTCAAATTTACAAAATCACAAGTTTTAAGATCCGAGAATTTCTATCACAACAATTGGATGTGTCTCACCCTAGCTTGTGTGTTGATATTGCCAAGTAGTTAGACAAATTTTCATTGCTAATGCATGCAATCTCATACTACCAATCATTATGAACCAACCGCATTACTCTCCTACATATAGGAGTTATTGCATGTTTGTGACATTCATCAATCATCAATATGACATACCCACTAGGCCACTACATACATTAGCATATGTATGACCATAGTTCATTTTTGCAACGGGTTAGACCTAGCCTACTAGTCGCATCCGGACATTGGAGAAATAATAGAAAAGAATGGAAAGTTGTGACGACACGAAGAAATCTGTGTCGTGTTATTCAAAATCTTTGTTAAAAAAATCCATCGTTGTTGATCAGCTCGTTTATAAACGATCGAGTTTGAGCATGTCAAACCTCAACTCGTCTTGCTAAAGCTCAACTCGTTTGGATATATTAACACTATAAGTGTGTTATATAAACTAAACTACACAGACTCAAATTAGAAAAAGTTTGGCTCGAGCTTGTTCACTTTCGAAACAATCCGAATATAAATTTATCCATGTTAGGTTCGGCTCAAATCGACTCATATATAGACAGAACGAGTTTGAGCATGATAAGGCTCGATTCGCTGAGCTCGTATAATAAACTTATCCATGTTATCAAAATGATGACACAATAGTGCTTTTGGAGGCCTACACTTCCTTGTCGTAAAGGGGCGAGAGACTGGATCTGTTTGGTCCAATAAAGTTTGATCCTGAATATTTGCCATCTATTTGTCATTTTTTTAAAATAAAAAAATAGTTTTTATATGGGTTAAATACAGTTCGGTCCATTCCCAGAACGGACTTTAATCACCCAACTTTCTATGGAAACAAGAAAAAGATGAAAATAAACCGGAACCAAAATATTATTACGGTCCAAAACCGAACACAATTATATTTCAAACCCAGACTTTAAATTACGATTTAATCCGATTTTGCGTTCTGACCTGAATTTGCAACCCCCCCCCCCTAATCTCAACCATCATCTCTCAAGTGCTACCAACGTGATTAACTTAACGTTTACCCCCCGTTTGGTTGTAACTCCGGAAACGGAAACAGAATGGAAATGAATCTAGTCCACATTGTTACCTTGTTCATGTAATCATTCCATGTGGTTTTATGCAAAATGCACATGCTTCTCCCATTTTGTTATCCTATAGGGTATTAAAACTAATCAATTTCTACTGCAATTACTTCAAACCACAAGGAATGATTCCCAAAAACTTCATGAACATGGTATACGTATGGACTAGATACGTTTTTCCAAAGTTCAAACCAAACGGACCCTTAACCTCTCGAAAAAACCGAAACTCCTTATTTTCATTCATTTATCTTTTCGGCTTTATATACATGTATTCTTACATCTACATATCTTCCATATCTAACAAACCAAAATATTTTGCACGGATGATTATTTTGTTAAGTAAGTGTTATATTGGCGACAACTAGCGACATATATATATATATTAATTACCGTATATTCCTGGGAACATAATATAAACTACGGAAATTGCATCAAATTTGTATATTTACGCAGAAGACAACGTACATTACTACTTTACTACTGAAGATCTCTATGTACTTTTAAGATATTATTTTTTTATATATAAACTATGTCTATCCAAAAACGTATCAACATGCATGTGCAAGCCATTGATGATAGCTAATCATCAGCTATTATAAAGAACACACTAATAATTAAGTCAATTACTTATGTTAACTTAATAAATTGATTAACATCAATGTAGGGTACGTATTAATTGTTTTATAATCAATTCCATAAGCCAACTGGGAGATCTGCTATTTCCCACCAAACTCTAACAAAACATTATAATATACTCCATAATCGTATATTAAAACTAGTGGGTACGTATTCCGTATTATGCACGAGACTAATTTTTATTTTTATTTTCAATTTTTGTATTCATGTGTATAATTTATATATGTAAACCGGAGTATAAAACTTCTCCACTTCAATATTCTACTTTATTTCTATTAACTTATACGGAATATTGGTTTACTTCTTTTTTTTTTAATCAGATCTAGAGAAGTAATTGATTAACGATACCCTAAATTAATATGTTATATAAATAATGAAGTCGAACTAATTTACATCAAGCTTCATCAGCGGTGTCAACCAGCGCTGAAGGGTCGGCGTCTGGTCACGGTAAATTCGGATTAAAATTGGATTGGATAAAAAAAAAAAAACAAGTTCAGACAATTTGTTTTGAGTCTCATCTCTCACACCAGTCACCTTTCATTATTTAAACCTCGCCTCCCTTTCACTTAGACCTCTCAGTCTCATACATGCAATTTTCAACTTTAACAACTCTGGTATTTATAACAAGAGTAAATGACTATATCATACAATAACATAAACTTAATATAATACTCTAACACTCCCCTCGAGTACGAGCCGGGGAAGAAACAACTTCAACCTTGTGAATTAAGAAATTGAATCTAGTAGGATCGAGTGTTTTGGTCATAATGTCAACAAGTTGATGTGTGCCAAGAACATGCTGAGTTTGAATCTCTCTGAATTTGCTCCTGATAGTATGATAGTTAATCTCAATGTGTTTGGTGCGTTCATAGAAGACTAGATCGTAAGCAATATGGATGACGGATTGATTATCACAATAGAGGCGCATGAGACCCTTAAGAGAAAGTCCGAGGGAGCGAAGCCAAAAGAGCTCACAAGTGGTGGTTTCTATAGCCCTGTATTCAGCTTCACCTGAGGATCTGGATAATGTAGCCTACTTCTTGGTTTTTCAAGAGATGGGCAAAGAACCAAGCAAAATGAAATAACTTGTAGTAGATCTTCGAGTGATAAGGCAAGCTGTATAATCTGAGTCATAGAATGCACGAATGCAAAGATTATTGGAACAAAAGAGAAAATGCCTTGAACAGGAGCATATTTCAAGTATTGAAGACCCTTTAAAGCAACATCACAGTGGCCAACACGATGAGCAACCTTGAACTAAGACAAGATGTGAAAGCAGTAGGCAAGTTCAGATAATGTAATGGACAAATAGATGAGTTTCCCAACTAAGAGACGGTATTTTTCAAGATCATTCAACAGGGCGGTAAAGTCGCAGAATATTATGCATGCATGAAGATAGTTCTTAAATCTGTGAATAGTAGCAAGATTGTTACCAGTGATCGATAACCAGATCATCCACATACATCAAAATCTGAAAGGTAATACCTGACCGATTAATCGTGAAAAAGGAGTAATCAGCAAGGGACTGACTAAATCCGTATTTTAGAATAGTATATTTGAATTTGTGGAACCAATTTCGAGGAGCTTGACGAAGCCCATTTAATGACTTCTTGAGCAAATAGACATGGGAGGAGGTGTGAAATCCAAGAGGTGGAATCATATACATCCTCATGTAGATCACCATGAAGAAAGACATTGTGAACATCCATTTGATGAAGCTCTTATTATGAATGAAAGAAATGATCAAAAGAAGTTTGATTGTGACCAGTTTAGCAATAAGGGAAAATGTTCTGCTATAGTCAATGTCTTCTTGCTGAAAATTATCGAGGATAACCGAATGTGCCTTATAGAGCTCAATTTGGCCATCAAGTTTATACTTGATGCGGAAGACCCATTTGAAGCCAATGACCTTTCTATCAGGGAGAAGATCTATGTATTCCCATGTATTGTTGCGTTGTAAGGTAAAGATCTCATCTTGCATAGCCTGTTGCTAGTTAGTGTTTGACACATCTTTCATGAAAGAGGTAGGTTCTTGTTCTTGATATAAGTTGTTAAGAGTAGTAATATATGAAAGTGAAAAGTGATCATATGATAACTAATTCTATATGGAATACGGGGGACCTGATTTCGGTGACGAAGAGGATTGGCCTGGTTCGGAATTGAAGTGACTTGTTGATACGGGGATGATTCCGTATTTTTCTCAATCTAGACAAAGAAGCTTCAAAACACACAAATGGAAACAAATCAAACGTTAAATAAGATGGAAAAGACGCATGAATGAAGAACAAACAAATGGAACAAATTAGATGAAGGTGGATGGATAGGAAAATAGAACCGTAGATAAGTCGATTGAAAGAACCTTTGATTTCGGAATCAAAGACCCAAACAACACAATCAACGACCCTGCCTTATACAATCTCACACAAGTCAACAATGTAGGTTGAGAGCACGACGTGAATACTTATGAAGCTTCGAAGCACCAATATCAAAGAATATTGACACAACAAAATAGTGTCCACTGACGCGTTAGGGGGATTTCTAGTAGTGGGTTAATGGGGATGGGGTCCACTGTCAAGGTAAGTAGGGTTGGGAAATTTGTTTCTAGAGGATTGAAGACAATAGTGTCCACTAGACTAGTGGTTGTGGGGGACCTACTGTTAAGGAATTTTGTAGGGGGGATAATTTATGTTTGGGCGTGGGTAGGGTAGGTAGTCTCGGGGGGGGGGGTGAAAATCTGGTTGTAGGGAAAGGAACAATGGTTTTGGGTGGGGTAGGAGTAGGTAAACAAGATGGAAACAAATCAAACGTTAAATAAGATGGAAAAGACGCATGAATGAAGAACAAACAAATGGAACAAATTAGATGAAGGTGAATGGATAGAAAAATAGAACCGTAGATAAGTCGATTGAAAGAACCTTTGATTGCGGAATCAAAGACCCAAACAACGCAGTCAACGACCCTGCCTTATACAATCTCACACAAGTCAACAATGTAGGTTGAGAGCACGAAGAGAATGCCTATGAAGCTTCGAAGCACCAATATCAAAGAAGATTGACACAACAAAATAGTGTCCACTGACGCGTTAGGGGGATTTCTAGTAGTGGGTCAATGGGGATGAGGTCCATTGTCAAGGTAAGTAGGGTTGGGAAATTTGTTTCTAGAGGGTTGGGGACAATAGTGTCCATTAGACTAGTGGTTGTGGGGGACCTACTGTTAGGGAATTTTGTAGGGGGGATAATTTATGTTTGGGCGTGGGTAGGGTAGGTAGTTTCGGGGCGAGGGGGGTGAAAATCCGGTTGTAGGGGAAGGAAAAATGGTTTTGGGTGGGGTAGGAGTAGGTAAAAATGAACATCCCGCGTGACAAAGATCCAATATTTTCCAACCTTTTTGATAGAATGGATATCCAATGAAGACACACTTTCTACTTTGAGGTCGAAATTTATCAAAAGATCGAGGACGAATCGAACAATAGGAAAGACATCTCAATACTCGAAGGTGGTCAAGACTAGGCGGAGAACCACGATGGAGCTCATAAAAAGTTTAGTGGTGGAGGACAAGTGTATGTGTTCGATTAATAAGGTAGCATGTTGTGAGGATACATATATTCTCCCAAAATAGAGGTAGGTAATTGCCCTTGAAACATAAGGGCTCGAGCAACATTGAGGATATGATGATCTTTACCTAATACTCTCCCATTTTGTTGTGGGGTGTAAGTGCAAGAGGTTTTCAAGCAAATTCTCTTGCATAGAAGAAAATGTCGAAGACTTAGAAATTCTTTGACTTGTCACTACTAAAGGTTTTGACACAAATGTGGAATTGAGTTTCAACCACGCCGCAAAAATTTTGGAATAAAAGAAAAGGCTTAAGATTTTCTCTTTATTAGATAAACCCAAGTACAACGAGTGTAATCATCTTAGACTATAAGGAAATACTTACAACCATTAGTAGATAGGGTACAATAAGGGCCACAAATACCTAAATGAACTAACTCAAATAAAAGATGTAGCATGAGAAATGCTAGTGGAAAATACGATCTAGGTAGTTTCACCGGAGACAAATATCATGGGAAAAAGTGGCGTTAGTGATAGCAGGATGACCAAGGCGATTGTTAAGGGTGTAGGTGTCGAGTTTGGTGAAGTATAAAAGAGGCGGAGAAATGTTTTTCATACAACAAAGCCAATAGATTTCATCATGAGATTCACTCACTCCAATCACCATCCTCGAAGTGTGGTCCCGTATTACACAAAAATTATTAGTGATCATAAAAATACAATTCGAATCAATAGTAAACTGATTTAGGGATATAAGATGTCATTCTATTCCTGGAACAAATAACACTCGGTAGGCAAAGAGAGGTGTTCAACTGAAGGCTTGTGCTAGGGAATGAGTCATAACAATAGACTATTCCCTAGAATTGCCGTTGGATAGTTAAATAAGACATATTTGCAAACTAGAATAATCGGAGGGTTGCAAGTAATATTGATCGAAATATAAAAAAGGGTTGGTGAAGATTGCTTGTCATCGGTCATGGCTAGAGAATGAATGACGGATGCTGACGAACAAGGTTATGGCCAACAATTGTAGGGTTTTTAGATTAGGGTTAGAGTTTCTTTTTGGACGAAAGTGTAGGTTAGAAGAAAGTCCTCTCATACCATGCAAAAATTTGTGAACTGAAGGCTTGCTTTACTCATTAATCGATTAATATATTTATAACAAGAGTAAAAAAAAAGATACTAAAATTTCGTAAACTTACTCTAATACTCTAACATGTTTGTCTACCACTCCGGCAATTGCAATCGATTTCGGCCAACCGACAGTAAAAACCTTTAAGTCCTCCTCTACTCCCAACAACTTGTAGGTTTATGAATCATTAATTCATCTATTCTATTGGTTTTAGGTATAATCTTCCTCTTCTGACATTTTTTTTAAGATGAATAATTAAATATTTGATAATATATATTAGTTTATTATTGAGTTATTGGTTAGTATTATTGATTACTAGTCAGGAGTACATGATAGCTCGCAAGTTGAAACCTATGTAGACTGATTAAAGATTCCTAACTGCATTTTACATAATTAGAGTGATTATAGCCTTGGTAGTTGAAAATAGGAATGATTAGGTGTTTATTTAATTTTCCTTGTATATTAACATTCTCAAGTTTGCTAAATATGTGAATGAATTATATATTGAACTGAGAATATTGTGCTTGATTATTTAATTATGTACGTGTTGGGTTATCTCCGGTTGAATTACTCATTTCTGTTTGGATTATTCAGGTCCTCGGGTTATTATCGCGTTATTCTATTCGGATATAATCGGGTCCATTTCATTTTCCAATTCATATTATTTTCGAGATAAAACGGTTTCAAACGAATATGCCTTTTTAAAAATTTGCGGATCGTAGACGGGTTCGTTAAGTCGATTTCACGAGATGGGTTATATATTGCGAGCTTTACCTACAACCTTAAAAAAGGCAAATGATTAACATATACACAGCATAATTTAGGAATACGTACGACTAGAGAAAAGCAGGAGTTAATCAATCGATCAGTTTGATACGAAAAAATAAGCATGGCTGTCCAATAACTGTACATATAGACTATATAGTACTATTATTTAACCAGAAAGATACTATATTGTATTATGATAATGATAATCGTAGTAGCAGGTAGTATCATTATCTTGAAATATCTCCATTTGATACGCATTCCATAGTTTTACAAATAGTTATATACCAACTTTACTTTTTAATCATCTGTATCATATACATATAAAAAGAACGCCACTCTTCTTCTTTTTTCAAAAAGAGATAAATGTATACATAAAATGAAGGGAAAAAAATACTATCAAGAAGAAGAAAAAAGTGATAATAATTGATTACAACGTGGATCAACAAAGACCAACATGAGGGTTAAGTTTGGTAGGTGTTACTAGTTTGAGAAATTAAAAGGAGATGCAAATTGATGAGGTGAACCCAGGCTTGCACGGAGGGGATTGTTGATTGAATATGGTTACGAATGTGTTACACATGATCCAAATGTGATAGATCGAAGTGGCGAGCTTTTTTTGGTTAGAAAGAAGGTTTGATGTCCTCCGCCCATATTAGGTTAATTTAGATATTTTGCTCTTAGGTTAGAACCATCTTGATTAAGCCTCGAGTCAGGATTACTCGTGACGGGATATAATCTTACCACATGCTACATGCTACATTATTCCGTTCATGTAAATACAACCATTTATCATTTTATTATCTTGAGCTTGAAAAGCCGTCACACATAGTGCCATTTCTTATACAACCAACGGCTCTAATTAAGCACAACGAAACACGCAAGTGATCCAGGCTTAACCAAGCTCCGGCATTCACTACAACTGCTAGCGACATGGCTAATGGTTAAGCTCAGCGTCTTGACTTACGATAGAAACCTTGACAACTTACTAGACCAACATCATTGTTGTTGCTAGCGGCCTTGCTAATGGTTAAGTTCATCGTCAATTACCCATTTTACATGCTTTTAACCTTTATATGCCGCCATCATACCACACACCTCAACAAGTTTATCATGTGATACATTATCACGCCTCAACAAGCTAACATATATCAATTTAACCATTTCTCATAACTATGACATGATATGACCACAATAACATTAAGCATGCATTACACGTCATAACATCATGCTCATCATTAAATACATAAAAAATGCTTCACACATAACACATCTCAATACATATTACCATTTACAATATAAAACGCATTTACAATGGAGAATTAATAGACAGGGTGGCATAAAATTTAACACAAATTTAAATCTATTTACAAATCAAGTATGAACAATATCTAAAATAACAAGTTCAAAACCCTAAACTAAAAGATATTATATTTTCAAACTTGGTTCTTTCTTATTTTTGACGATTCTTTTGATTCGAAGCGGTTAAATTAGCATGTTTTTCTTTGAATCAACTTGAATGAAGTTAAAAAGTGCGAAATCTCTTAAATTTTGAAAAGTTAAAGTGGGAAGTAGAGTTTACAGTTTTGAAAAATGAAAGCGTTTTGCTTGAGTGTTTTGGTGAGAAGAGAAATTACAATTCTAAATTGTATTGTGGATAATTTTATAATGTTGAAAAGTTGATGGTTACTTTTAATTTTCAACCCTCTATAGATTACTTCAAAAAAAATCTCCAAATTATAATTTGGTAGAAATTACAGGCTTTTCGTAAAAATATCAATTTAGAATAAGACGGATATATTGTCCATATAAAATAGTATAAAATTCCAAATATTTTTATAAAACAAATTGATTGGATAAAACTTATAAGTTTATTATTATATTAATTTAAATAAAAATAATAATAATTTTAACATATTTCATTGACTTATTTTAGTATATGCATATACCTTCAATAACACTACTTCCTCGCATTTTCAACGAACCAAGTGACCAACTACGCGCCCACTGTCCTTAAAGCAAAAAAAGTATGTACCAAATGGCAAATGTACTATATTGTGAAAGGAAATATTAGGGGGAAAAAACAGTTGTATGTTCGAATTAAGTTATAGTTAATGCCAAGTGCGAGCATTCAAAGCCAGAAGGAACTTGTGTGAATCTGCTATATATCTATCTATATACTAAAGCAATCTCTGAACTTATACGTGACACAGTCTAATTAATCCACATCATTCAATTTACACGTGGCACAGTCTGGTGAATCCACGTAATTAAATTTACACGTTGCACAGTCTGGTGAATCCATGTCATTAAATACATATATTATTTTTTTTATTAATTCAGGTCCCAACAAATTATTATAAATATAATTTACGAATTTATTTTAAATATTTTAATAATTATTATTTTTATTAATTGACATTTAGTTATTATAATTTAAAATTGAAATAGTTAAGATTTACAATCTAATTTTAATGATCTTAATATTTTGTCAACTTATATTTTTTTAATTTTTAAGTGAACTTTATACTTTTTAAAACTTCTAAACTTTATTTTAAAATTTATTTTATTTTATTTACCCTTATTTTTCAACTGATCGTTGTATTTTTTTCACTTATAAATTTTATTTTTATTTAAACTTTTAAAAATCTTACTATTTTTTAAATTTTCATTTGAAATGTAATTTCTTATAAAATTTCTAAATTTTTTTTTTCTAAAATCAGTTTTTTAAATTGTTAACAAAAATATTTCTTTATTTTTTAGAATAAAGAAAATTTTAGAATTAAAATAATTCGTTTTTTTTTATATAATAAGTGTGTTTTCATTTTTTTAAAAAATCGGTTTAATTGATTTTGTATAAAAACTCATAAATTTCATATTAAAATATACGGAAAAAATTAATTTTTTTTATAGTTGTTATTATTTTGGCTTTAAAAAAAATCTTTTTAGTAATATTTATTAATTTAATAACTTGACATATCCTATTAGTCTTATTAATTATTACGTAATTCACTATTTAAGTTTAACTATTTGATACTGTAATTTTTAACTTAGACATACTATTTATGTTGTATAGATCTCTTTCATTTACATTTTAATATATTATTATTTAATATTGTTAATTTAAATTTTTTGATTTGTTTTACCCTTCTTTTTTTGTTAGTATATGTTTTACCCATGGCTTCTTATCTATCTTATGTAATAAAACAACCGTGAATTGATATTTGGCGTAAATTTCGTGTAGTCAACACATCAATTTTACAGTGTCGTCTATTCGTTAACCCAAATCACGTACTCTAACATTTAATTTAATAAACCCTAATCTTTCTATGATTGATATTAACTTTGACACTCGAGTATCTCAATGAATATTGTCTTAGAATCATCTTTCCCGCCGATTGGTACTGTAGGATTTGAATTCTTGCTTGATTTCCATTCATAATGTGAAAAATACAGCCTTACAACAAGTATCATTAACAATTAAGACAATTCTAAACATAATGAATTATCTACACATTTTTTGACATGCAATTATCGTCTAACCCGTGCAGGACACGGGTATTAAAACTAGTATAATACTAAAACAAAAGTAAATAAGACCACTTGTCGTCCTCACGTTAAGCCACCTCAGCTTTTGTCACTTGGCGACATTATATTCCGTCACGTCGAATTTTATCACGTGTCACTCTCACATTAAAGCTCATATTTGGTAATTTTGATTATTGAAGATTGTTTCCAATTTTAACTTGCTTATTTTATCTTCGCACAAATCTTTATTTTTTAAAAAAACTAAAAATAAACTATTGAGCTAAAACTTTGTATATATTATAAGAAAAAATTCATATTGCTTAATTATATTGTATTATTTTCCTTAACTATATATATTTTTTAATATTTCACATTCTTTTGTTGTAATGATTAATATTTTATTTAAAACTCTTTATATAGGTTGTTAATTATGTAATTTTTTTAATAAATGTAGTTTGGTTATTATTTTATTTTAAATTTTCATTTTTTAGATATATTTATTTTTTCTTTTACATTACATAACATTTAAAATTATATATTTTGTATGGATAGTAATACATTATCTATCATTGAAACTAATTAGTTCAACTTTTACGTTTTTCGTGCAAGACACATGTACTAATTACTAAACTAGTTAGAAGCTAACACGAAAGTCTTCATCAAAAGCAAACACGTGCCATAATTAAAAACGGAAAGTGGTGAACTGAATTTTTGAGAAAATATATTAAAATTATATATTCGTTTGGAAGTTGAGCAATTTATTGACCGTTAGATCTGCAAACCCATGTGGGTTGCAGTACGAGAGCTGGGCCCATGTTCTTTCAGGCCCATTATGTTTTCGGCCCAACATTCTTATCTCATTTTCACTCCCAACTCTAGAGTACTTCTCACTATAACAACTTTTTAGTATTTTAATAATTCAAAACAATTATTTTATTAATTGTAATTCTATTTTAATCTTTATTTAGTAATATGAATTGGCTATTTAGTTTGGTACAACTTTCAAGATTTATTTTGTAATTTTTTTTGGATCACTATGTTTTGTCCTCACAACGGCCATTTGATGTACATGAACATGTTAAAATATAAATTAAAAAAACATAAAGTTTGAAACATGTCAAGATCAAAGTAGGCCCAAAGAAGATATAACTTCAATCCTACGTGCTCTTCCTCTTTGCAAGTCAAATCTCCTAACTTCAACACACACCCTATTTGTCGCACCTTTCTGTTCTACAAATTGAGATATTCGGCTATCGCACATCAATTGTATATATTTATATATTATCCTACATGTGTTATTACGTTATAGGTACACGATCCAAGTCTATTACACCTCTAACTTTAGAACGTATAAAATATATTATTTCATTTAAAACTACCAATTCAAACATTTTGTTACACAAATACGTAATCTTGTATGTCGCTTTTGTAAATGAGGCCCGAGAAATATGTAACATATTATTTCACTAAGGATCTGTTTTTTTATATTTAGCTCATCATTTCTATGGTAAGTTTAAATAAACTCTGATTACATTCTTGGAGAAAATTATGTTCCTTAAAATTCCTGAATCAATATTATTACAGAAGTCACAATATACTTGCTACAATAATATAATTTCATCTCTCAAATTGTCCATCAAACATTATTCATCAATTATGTTGCTGTAACAGAAAACAAGTCACCAAACGAAGCAGCATTAGTAGTTCAAGGATTCGGCAGAGGATCACAGCGTGCACTCTCACCCTCATTAGTTGCAACTTCATCTACTACACAAGCATGATCATCTTCTGTTGCTGCGCTTACACTAGTTGCATTGACATTTGCAGTATCTATCAATAAGCATTAGTTCGAGCATCAGATGAAGAGCCATAACACATTCAGCTTCAGCTAAAGATACATAGAGAGATACCTTGATCATCATGTGCAGGTGCAAAAGTTGAACGCCAAGAACGAGCATGATGATGCGTAGGCTATATCAACAGAAGAATTTCCGTAAAAAATATTTTAACACCATTGTTACACAATTAACTAAGATTAGTCGACATTTGTAATGTGCGAGTACTGAGATGATAACCTCCAATTTGGGCCGCAGAGCCTCAAGTGGACCTTTTGGCTTCTGACCTCCTTGCTGCTCAATCACAAAAAAATTAAATCCTCAAAAGAGTATACTGGCACAATTCGAATAAGTATATATACAAGTACAAATACCTTTCCCAAAGCCCAATCCGCGGAGTCAAAGAATGCATGTTCATGATCCTGAACATCACACAGAACCCGGTTGGTTTCTAACTTACAATTTGCTAATCGACAATCGGACAAATGAGAATAACATCGCATTCTCATTATTTAGTCCACATGTTATGCTCAAACGTCAGACGGATAGGCTAAACGGATCTAATACCATGTGAAATTCCAACAGACTATAGATTTGGGATGGTGAGCATAGCAGCACACATGTACGTTAGGTCAAGTTAGGGATGGTTTATTTTTATGGTGGATGTAGACATCTGAACAAGGTGGTCTGCCTTTGTCAATTATAGATCATCAATTAAGAAACTAACCTTTGATATCAATGGAGGCTTCTTTGGAAGCAATCCTCCATACTTTTTCTTAAGCATTTCCACCTGTAACAAATGAAGTGCAATCTGCTTGTTCAGTGCATCAAGCATAACACAAAAGTTGATCTGAAAAAACATAATTCACAAAAGAACCTGTTGGTGTTGCGAAGGCATGGGGTAAGCCTTATTTTTTTCTACAATCTCCGCCTCTGGTTTGTTTTTCTCATCCTTGATCTGAAAATCTCGTGGCGGATCTTCGACTACAGCTTCCATCTCGACATCCTCAGTGGTTGTGTTTGACATTTTCGTCTCTACAACAAGTAGATTACTGAGCTTCAAATTGCATCATATGCAGGATACTACAGCTTATTAATGGCCGATTTGCAGATTATCCCTTCTAAGATGGCCGATTTGCAAAATTAACCATTACTTCAGGTTGACATGCAAATAGAAGAGCATAATTTACATGAATACATCAGATTAAATGTATAATATGTGTTTAGATCTTTATAAATCTTCATTTGACCCGAAATTCAGAGCCATGCATCTGGATTACATATAGCTTACAGAAACAAGCACAAGTATAAGCGCTTCAAGCGATAAATATCGATCTAATAAGTAATCATCCCTGCAGAATAATAAAAGGTGCAGTAATAATAAGTGAAGTGAAAAGAGCATGGATTACCTTGAAAGGGAGAGTCGCCGGAGAAGATGAAGATTAGCAGAGCAAAACCCAACGAAAAGGGTTACTGAAATGGAAATGTACAGAAATCAGACATGCCGTGTGGAGCCCACTAAAAAAGGTTGCGTTGTTTTGCGTTTCCTTTTGATTCCTTCTTCTCCAAGATTGGGCTCTTTTGGGCTGGCCCAGAGGCCCATGAACAACTTGGCTTGGATTACTTTTAGGAACCGTTTGGTTTAAACTCCGGAAACGGAATAGAAACGAATCTAGTTCATACGTACACCCTTGTTCATGAAGTTGTTGAGAATTATTCCTTGAACTAATTGTAGTAGAATTTGATTAGTTTTAATACCATATAGGGTAACAAAGTAGGGGCCCTTGTTCATGAAGTTGTTGAGAATCATTCCTTGTAGTTTGAACTAATTGTAGTAGAATTTGATTAGTTTTAATACCATATACGGTAACAAAGTAGGGGAAAGCAAGTACATTTTACATGAAACCAACCGGAATAATTTCATGAACAAAGTACATATGTGGACTAAATTCGTTTTCATTCCGTTTCCGCTTCCGTTTCCGGAGTTACAACCAAACTCGGGTTAGTATAATTTGATTCATTTCATTCATTTGGCATATTAGCTTTCCAATAATATACTTGGATAATTAGGGGCTGTTAAAAATCGCGGTTATCCATGAATCAATTTTAGTATACCAAACACACTTGCCCATTAAAAAATTCTCTTTTGCGCGCCATAATCTTGCATCACTTTCCAGCTTTTAAAGCATTTTGTTCTTTCAGTCTTTCACCTAATCCAAAAATATGCCAACGAACCCAAATACTCATATCTGTCTTAAGCGTCAAATCCACCAGTTCCATTAACATTAATTTTATGATATAACACTCGTATAAAATCCATGGCAGCAATACTCAATTCATCTCATATTTACTCCTCTCTTTCATCGATCCATCATTACAACGAATTTACTTCTTTCAGCAAAAATGAAGACAGTAGAACTGGGAGAAGCCTCAAAGGTAGCAACAGCAGCACCAGCAATGAACAGAGGACTGTCCCTCATGGATTTCATCTTCAGGATCGTCGCCGGCGTCGGCACGCTCGCAAGTGCCATCGCCATGGGAACTACCAATGAATCGCTGCCGTTTTTCACTCAGTTCATTCGCTTCCAAGCACAATACGACGATCTCCCCACTTTCACGTACGCATGAAACCAGATTGTATTTGTATGCTTAGTGTATCTTTTAATTATATATGTTGCATGAACGCAGATTCTTCGTGGTGGCGAATGCGATTGTTTTCGGGTACTTGGTGTTGTCTCTCCCGTTATCTATCGTTCACATCATTAGGAGTGGCGCAGTCGGCACTCGCGTCCTCTTAGTCATCCTTGACACGGTACGTTAAGTTGTTATTTGACAACTAGTTGAAGTTAAAATCGTGGTTAATGAAATAGTGTAAAAATGGGTGGTGCAGTTGGCGCTAGGGCTATTGACCGGAGGAGCATCGGCGGCGGCGGCGATAGTGTACTTGGCACACAAAGGCAACGCATCAGCAAACTGGTTCGCCATATGCCAGCAATTCAATAGCTTTTGTGAGCGGATTTCAGGGTCGTTGATCGGTTCCTTCGTCGGGATTCTCGTCTTCGTTATTCTCATCATCTTGTCAGCTGTTGCAATCTCCAGGCGCTGATCGGTGATCGCGATCAGATTATATGGTGATGTTGATTGTTGAAAGATGATGGATTTGTGTTTTATGTATGTGTGTGGCTTGAATATGTATTTGGAATCGGAAAAGATAATATTTCATCATCCTCAATTGTAATTTAATATCAGTTGCAAGCACGCTGGTTTCATCATCAACGATTGTGGAGTGTTTTATAATTTATAGTAATTAAAAGATCGAGATATTCAATATAATACTTTTTTATACATGAATTTTCATCCCAAAATTTTATAAATAATTGAAAATAGTCATTTAATTTTATAAATTATAATCTAAATAATTAAAGTTTTGGTATAAGTCGACAACAAAGCAGTATAGACCATTTAAATTAGAGACCAAATGTTACATTTGCTAAAAATTAATCCGAGTGAAGAAAGTAATATTGAACCGGCAAAATTCGATTTAACCCAAACCTAAAATTTCTCAAACCTTCTTATATTTAAATAGGTTGGTCTGACACGACCATGAACTCAAAGTAACTCAACCCTAAATAACATGAGTACTCAAAGTAATCCGGTCATATAGCCTGGGAGTCAAAAGTTCTTCAACCCAAAATCAATTGAGCAACAATTAGTTTTATCTTCATTTTTACGGCGCAACTATATACGTATAACTTTTTTCATGAGCAATGATTTTGATAAAATGTCCATCAAGATTTGAAAAACACCATTGATGCAAAAAAAATGTGAAAAAGGTGATCTAAAACCTAAAATCACCCAACTTAAAAATGTTACTACTTGATTATAACTGAATAATATAATTGAAAATAACTCGAGAATCGAAGTAAACAACCTCAAGTAAAGCGGTGTCTAAACCAGGAACCGGACCGGCCCGTATTTGGTAGCGGGTATATTGTCTGAACCAAATACATAGTGGGCCGTCAACCCGTTCTTGTACTTTATTATTAGTACATTACCATTTTATTTTTTTTTGCATTTTTATGTGATACTATGAGTATTTTAAAAGGTACAAACACTGATTAACCTTAAACCAATTTTACAAATTTTAACAAGATTGAAGAGATAAGTCAACAATGTTATATACTAATTAACCTTAAACCAATTTTTGAAGAGAAGACGGTGCAGAAAGCAACGCATTAATTTGAAAGGAGGAAATTCAGAATGAGGCATGTTTATGTTGCCTAAAGTCACAGAAATCCGATAAATGAAGCCCGGACAGTTCATTGGTTCAACTTCAATGACTCTACTCACAAGGAATCCATGTGCTCCAAATACATACATTTTTATTTTACTTGTAAAATGATTTATAAAGATGATAGCTCTAAAATTTGCTCAAATCACTCAAGCAAGACAAACAATTACAATAGGTCTCAATATATTTCATCTTCTACACAAAAAACATATTTTATCTTCCACACAATGACAATAGGTCTCAACAAATTAGGACTTCTCTTTCTTTAACAAACCAATTGGTCAAACAATTATCACAGATTCACCAAAAAAAAACAATACATATCAAGATGATTGAAACCAAAAGAAAAGAATCCATAAAGAAAGACTCATGTATCAAATCAATATGCTCCTCATGTATCGAATCAATATGTCACAACATTTTTCAAGAATCAATATGTCATGAATCAAGAATTTACAAAACATTAAACCTGGAATCAAAATCGGTAGACAACGACTTCATGGTACTTTGATAGGACCTTAATAGCATAGGGAAGCCATATACATGGCCTCGCAGTCAGCAGGGAGAACGACATCTTGGTGATTGCGAGCAGTAGGTCAATACGAGTGCGAGCATCCCACATTCTAGCATCAGACACATCTTTAGAGAAGTCAATACAGTTGCAGATAAACTCGCCATGCACGGCCATTTAGCGCATGAAGATGACGATGATATCCCGATGATGTGGTTCTTCTCATTCGAAAGGATACCGCAGGTCGATCAGTTTTCAAAAACTGATTCATATATCTTACATACCTTGTATCAAAAAAAAATGTAAAACTCTTTAAGTACTTGGAAATCTGGAAAGACCAAGTAAAGACTTATATGTTCGTGCTTTCACGTTCACAACATATCTTTAAAAGGACCAAAAATCGAAACTTTCTATGATAGTTATAAATCCTCGAAGTAAAAGGTAGGATCCAATTCCTTAAACCGAGTTCTTTTTTCAATAATCCGTATATGCAATCATAAATCAAATCGTTACAAGGATCAACCAATCCTTAGATCAAGAAGGAGATTAGCTAGACATGATTAAATAATAAAAACATAATTTATTATATATGAAATTTGCATGAATAGCACTCACAATTTATCAGTTCCAATACAACGAGGCGAACCTTCACGGAAACTGAAATCTACTCTAAAGCTTATTGGAGGTTGTAGGGTCTGACTCGGGATATTCAGCATAGATAAAACCCTAGGAGGTTGGAATGTCTTAGATAGGCTCAGAAATCGGAATCTAAAGGTTACAAAATATCTCTCCGTTCACAAATAACTTTCGTTTACCATTTTACATAGTTATTAAGAAAACTATGAAATATACTAATATACCCTTAATCATTAATTTACTTTTTACTTTATTTAAAATCACAACTAACTAAGTACTAATGATTAAATGAGTAAATGTTTAAAGTAAAGAGCAAAATAGCTAAAATGACAATTGTTTTTTTTAACAAAATACAAGGCTAAAACGACAGTTACGTGTGAATGGAGGGAGTGTATATTATCAAATATAAGATTAAATGATATGACTCCAACCAAACGGGCACTAAGTTATAAAATTAAACTTGGTAACCAAATGGTTCTATTTGTTTCCTCTTTATACTCATTTTTAGTATATTACATTAAAATTTATTATAAAAATATAAATATAAATTTAAAACTAATTATGACCTCATTAATTTTTAAACTTAAAAAGTTATAATAGAAGATTTTTTTTAATTAAAATTAAAAAAAAAGTAAATTAAAGATAATTTTAGTTTTTGAATCAATATAAAATATATAAATTAAATTAAATAATGTATAAAAAATTAAATATTTTTAAATTTTCTAGATACTTACAAAAATATTGAATTTTTTTAATTTAATCTTACATATTTATTTAAATCTAAAATTAAAAAAAAAAGTTATTTTAATTCAAACAAAAATAAAATATTTTTCAACAAAATACAAGGCTAAAATGACAAATTTCATTCAAAAATTCCAATGACGAGTTTTTGTTCATTAGATTAGCCGACCACAATGTCCTATCATTTTGTTGTAATTTTTTTTTTGATAAAAGGTAAGCAGAATAGGAGGGTTAGTGTCTAGACACCGACCGACCTACAACATCCTTACGGATGAGTACAACCACATCGTCTAGGAGATCGTCCTGGTCTTCAGTGGCAGAAAGTCCGTGTTTTGCGAGCGTGTCCGCTACCGTGTTGATTTCCCTGAAGACGTGTGTGGTGCTTGCTTGAGAAAAGTTTGAGATGTTGTCGAAAATGTCTGAAATGATCATGTTAGTCTCCCACGGGGATTTTCAAGCGTGGTTGATCGAATTGATCAGCATCAGGTTGTCTCCCTCGATCTCAATAGCTGACACTCCTAACTGTTTAGCCTTTTGTAGGCCTTCCCGCATAGCAAACGCTTCTGCTTCTAGAACTGAATATGCGTGACATTTGCCTTCTCCATGGGCCAAACGAAGGCCGTGGTTATCTCGAATGATGAAACCAAAGGTGAATTGGTTGTTGTTGTCAGATGTTGCGTCAAAGTTAAGCTTAACGAAATTTACTTTTGGTTTTTGCCAGCTGATATTCTTGGTCTTTCTTCTTTGTATTTTATTTATTTTGCTCTCAGTTAATTGTTTATTGTTTACTTGTTTTCAATTTTTTTTTTTTTTGGTAAATGGTAAATTCGAAGACTACCCGGTTCGATCGGCTTAACGCTCTACGTCCGGATCAGGTAGAAATTCGTGGCCCATTGCTGGGGGATACCCTCCCAATTTTCTATTTGTTATAGTGCAATTTACTTTTGTCTTTTCCTCAAAAGCTTTTGTCAAATAAATCCAACTAAATCCGATATTTTCATTATACTTCTCATATTCAATCACCATCTCCATTGTAAAGTGCATTGCTACAACCTAAAGATAAATTGCAATGTCAAGCTCATCTAATTCCAAGATTAACTTAAATCATGTGTTTGATACCATATATGAAGCATTGTTACAAGCCTACGAACCTAAACTTTAATTGTTATGTAGGAAAGACCTTTTCACAATACATTAAACCAAATCAGAAACTCATACAATTAAAATCTAACAACGTGGAAGAAACTTCACAATATGTAGACGAAAATGGTAGGAATCAGATATACAAAAGCATATTCACCATATGCTAAAGCAATTTAAGAAACGGAAGCCAATAACAAATCGAATATACTTAATTTGATTTCATCATATTCACACAAAAAATAGCAAGAATAGAATCCATAAGATCATATGTAGAGAAAAATGACATAAATAGATAAAAATAATCGATTTCAGCATATGCAGAAGAAAATGGCATACTGAAATCGAAACAGAAAGAGATAGTGTTGATCTGACGGAGTAGAATTGAAGTTTGAAATCGAAGCAAAAGTAGATAGTGTATATCAACAAAAGTAAAGTTTGAAGTCCAAAAAGAAAAATATACTCTAACCTTTTTTGGCCAAAAAATCATAGTCTCACATTGAACTAGGAGGATTAAATGGCGGTCGCCGGTATATCGGATTCCTTCGGGACTTACTTTAGAGTGATTTCTCTAGTTTTGTTTCACCTACAAATGACTTCTCTAACCAGGGCCCACAAAATTCAAGGATATTTCGAATTGAGTAACCCTTACTCGTCAATTTCATCAAGTGAGATGCACATATCATGAGGCACATTTAAGTCTTTTATGCAAACCGAAAACTAATCAAATATAATTTAATTGAACACGTTTTTAGTATATTTCCTTATACACTAAAACTAAAATAATCTTTTCAAAAACACAACCTTAACTGAAACCCCGAATACAACCCACAACCATACCATCAAATCTAATTTGACTAACACAGGTCCCTATTCTCATTAGTTTTGCAAATTTAATGAAAAAGCTTACGAAGAAAATCCCAAAAAGCTAAAAAACCCTCAACAATCAAATTTATCCAACTTATATTAGCTTTCAAATATAATAATCATCTCAAAAAAGCTATCAAACAATCTATACCGAAAAGCGTCAATCCTAAAAATCTCTTGACGACAAACGGAAAAACGTCAATCCTAAAAATCTCACAGTTTTTTTTCCGTTTCTCGCCGTTTTGGTTTTATGTTTCCGTGTTCATTTTCGTGCCATAGGTTTTCACTCTCCTTGCCCAACCCTGAATTATTATCTAAATCAACCGCATTTCTAAATTTTTTTGCCTTTTCTTTTGGTTCGAGTGACCTCGACAACTCTGAGAACCGAGCTAGATTGTCGATCCTTAATAATGAACTTAATTTTCAATTTACTTGTACAAAACTATTTGAACTGAAGCCGCGACCCGTGATTAGAAGATGTTGGGAAATCATTGCTTCATGATTCAAAGATGGTGAAATTCCCATTGCTTCATTTTCAATCATGATTGCCGACCATGGGATATTTGATCGGCCGCAATGGTGAACTCCCCATACTAATTTTCCTATCAAAACACAGCCTTGATTTCCAATGTTACAAGTTCAATTAATAGATGCTAATAATCGTTTCACGCAAAACGCATAATGCTTTTTCCTGCAATTGGTTTTTCTGGGTTTCTGTCCAGGGTTCTAATCACGTTCAAATACGAAGCTTCTATTTGGATTGAATGTCGATTCGCTGAGAATGGCCATCTGGGTACTGCTACAGGAATGGGATTGGTCTCAATAGGTAGTGTTATTATCCATCAACGTTGATTCATCGTGATATATATCAACGTACAATTTTATTTTGGAATCTTTTTCTATTGATTTGTTCTTGCAGTGTTGCTTTCATGTCAACTTTATGTTGTGGCAAGCATGATGTTGGATAGCAGTTATGACTATGTTCGTCGATCTTCTTGTTCTTGCCTGAAACCAAAGGGATTCCTTTGGATTTCCATGAATTCGATGTGGAACTCGTTATATTGATCCTCTTACAGGAAGCAAGAATTTACGAAAAATGAAACGTACTTTTACAAATCAAATCAATATTTATCGTTCAACATTTTCTTCTAGGAAGCAAGAATTTACTAAGAATGAAACCTGGAATTTCACAAGAATTTACGAAAAATGAAACGTACTTTTACAAATCAAATCAATATCTATCGTTCAACATTTTCTTCCAGTTAGCAAGAATTTACGAAGAATAAAAATTGGAATTTCACGGTACTTTTACCGTACTTGGATGGCGTAGGGAGGCCATATACATGGCCTCTGAAGAGATTTGTGAACTAAAAGCTCGCTTGTATTATTGGCTGGGCAATGTTTATATAGACAAATACAAAAGGAAAAGAGTTAAACTAACAAATGTGGGATAAACCCGATAAGAGGTCCAATAGACTGGGCCTATAATCTAACACACCCCCTCAAGCTTGAGGTGCGAAGAAACAACTCCAAGCTTGTCAATCACGAAGTTGAATCTAGTAGGACCAAGAGCTTTAGTCATGATGTCAGCTAGCTGAAGGGTGCCAGGAACATGTCGTGTCTGAATGATGCCTCGCTGAATTTGTTCCCTAACAGTATGACAATCAATCTCAATGTGCTGGGTCCGTTCATGGAATACTGGATTGTTGGCAATATGAATGGCAGATTGATTATCGCAAAAGAGACGCATAGGAGTTGTATGCGAGAATCCCAGTGACGTAAGGAGAGAGCGAAGCCAAAGAAGCTCACAAGTGGTAGCTGCCATAACTCTGTATTCAGCTTCAGCAGAGGAGCGAAAAATTGTAGCTTGTTTCTTGGTTTTCCAAGAAATTGGGGAAGTGCCAAGAAGAATGAAATAACCAGTGGTGGATCGTCTGGTGATAGGACATAATCACAAAATGCGCGTATGGAGAGATCACTGGAACGAGAGAGGAAGATACCTTGAGCAGGTGCAGCCTTGAAGTAGCGAAGGACTTTTAATGCAGCGGTTCAGTGACCAAGACGAGGTGCAGCCATGAATTGTGATAGTATATGAACACAATAGGCCAACTCAGGCCGAGTAATACACAAGTAGATGAGACGACCAACCAAACGACGGTATTTCTCAGGGTCATTCATTAAAGTTGTAGAATCCAACTGTAGCCCGTGATCAACGGTCACTGGAAAAGATGCAGGTTTACAACCTAAAAGGCCAGCTTCAGCTAGAATGTCAAAGTGTGTACTTTCGCTGATTAAGCCAGAGACCAGACGGAGTACGAACAATTTCGATGCCTAAAAAGAACCTAAGATGTCCAAGATCCTTCATGTGGAAACATGTATGAAGATAATCTTTAAATCTGCGAATGGTAGCATGGTTTTTGCCAGTAATGACTAGATCATCAACATAAATTAGGATCTGAAGAACGATACATGATCGACTGTAGGTGAATAGGGACTAATCAGCAAGAGACTGAGTAAACCCGTATTTAAGAAGAGCATATGTAAACTTATGAAACCAATTCCGAGGAGCCTGACGAAGACTATATAAGGATTTCTTGAGGCGACAAACTTTAGAAGAAGATTTGAGCCCAGGAGGAGGGAGCATATAGACTTCCTCATGCAATTCACCATGAAGAAAAGCATTATGGACATCCATCTGATGAAGTTCCCAGTTATGAATAGATGCAACGGCAAGAAGTTTCACTGTTACCAATTTAGCAACAGGAGCAAAGGTTTCTGTGTAATCAATGTCTTCTTGTTGGCGGTTCCCGAGTACCACCAGGTATGCCTTATAGTGCTCAATTTGACCATCAGACTTGTACTTGATGTGAAAAACCCATTTAGAGCCAATAACTCTACGACCTGCAAAAAGAGCAACATAATCTCATATATTGTTGCGTTGTAGGGCAGAAATTTCATCTTGCATAGCCTGTTGCCATTTAGGATTTGTAACGGCGTTCCTAAAAGAGTTCGGTTCTTGTTTCTGATGAATAGAGTGAAGAGCAACAACATATGCAGGTGAAAATGATTATATGATAAAGAATTCACTATGGAATACCGGGTACCTGATTTCAGTGAAGGAGAGGGTTGACTTGATTGGGAATCAAAATGACTTGCCTTTTTACAAACAAAATCTCGTAAAAGGGTATTTGGTTTTGTGGGGCGAGAGTTGCGGCGGGCGGTTGAACTGCAGGAGCAGTAATGGCCGGAGGGGCAGGTGATAAAGGGGCGGAGTTGTCCGGACTTATAGGGATAGGTGGTGGGATAGGTAGTGTGGGGTCCACTGTTTCGGAGGAACTTTGAGGGATGTCGCAGGCGGGGTCCACGACTGAAGTAGAAGGAACAAGGGGAGGACAGGTGGGGTCCGTTGTACCAGTAGGAGGGAAGTTGGGGTCCGTTGGGCCGAAATTTTGTGTGTTGTCTGCGGAAAGGGAAATGCTAGGAACTGCAGGAATTTTTGGGGATTTTCTGCGAAAAATGGTGTGGTGGTATCGTCCGCAGTAAAATTAAAATCGGGTAGGGAATTTGTAGATGGAGTGGTTAGTGTTGAGAATGGGAAAATGTTCTCATAAAAACGCGCATCCCGCGTTGTAAAAATTTCCCGAGTATCTAGATCTATCATTTTCACCCTTTTTAAGAAGATGGATACCCTATGAAAACACATTTTCTACCCCGAGGTTGAAATTTATCAGAAGATCGAGGAAGAATTGAACAATAAGCAAGACAACCTAATATCCGAAGATGTTTAAGGCAAGGTGGAGAACCATGAAGAAGCTCATATGGAGTTTTGTGGTGAAGTATGGGCATAGGGGTTCGGTTGATGAGATAACAAGCAGTGAGAACACATTCTCCCCAAATCGAAACTGGTAAATTTCCTTGAAACATAAGAGCTCTAGCAACATTAAGAATATGACGATGTTTGTCTTCTACCCTCCCATTTTGTTGAGGTGTGTATGTGCAAGAGGTTTCTAAGCGTATACCTTTGGTATGAAGAAAAGGATGAAGTCTAAGAAATTCTTTAGCATTGTCACTGCGAAAAGTTTTGACACAAGTATTTAATTGAGTTTCAACCATAACGCAGAATTTGTGAACTAAAGAAGTGGCTTCAGCTTTGCCTTTTATCAAATAAATTCAGGTACATCGAGAAAAATCATCCAAAATGGTAAGAAAATAAGAACAACTAGAAGTAGAAAGGGTGCGATAGGGATAGACGATCTAGGTAGTTTAGCTCGGAGACAAATGTCACAGGGAGAGACGGCTTCGGTATTGGAAGGATGACCAAGGCGTTGATGGGAGATGGTGATGTCAACCGTGGTAAGGCATGAAAGAAGAGGCGGAAATGTTTGTCATCTAGCAAAGCCAGTAGATTCCATCACGAGCTTCACCCACACCAATCACCGTCCTCGAAGTGTGGTCCCGTATTACGCAAAGTTTATTAGTCATCATAAAAACACAATTCAAATTCACAGTTAACTGATTCACAGATAAAAGATGGCAGTCTAATCCTGGAACAAATAATACTCGAGGTAGGGAAAGAGAGGCATTCAACCGAAGGTTCCTGCGTGACCAGCAAAAACTAGAACTCCATTCGGAAGTTTGATACAACATTTGTTTACCGGTTTGACTGAGGACAAGAGTGAGCGGTCTCCTATCATATGAAAAGAAGCACCAGAATCCAAGATCCAAGGTAGGGATAATATACCTGAATTTGTATCGTGAGCCGAATGAGAACGATAAGAATTCAGGACTAATAAGATTGTGTTCCATTGAGCATCACTAATTTCAGAGCCCATGGACTAACGATCTTGAGATGACAAGGGAGCGACAGGAGCGGAGTTAGCATGCCCTGGCGTTCCAGTTACAGCAGCCGAAGCCGCCCGAGGCTTGCTCGAAGATAGCATGCCCTGACGTTTTGAATAGGTTTTAGGGTTTTATTTGACGGGAGCGTAGGTAAGAGGAAAGTCGCTCTGATACCATGAAGAGATTTGTGAACTGAAAGCTCGCTTGTATTATTGACTGGGCATATAGACAAATACAAAAGGAAAAGAGTTAAACTAACAAAAATTTGGATAAGCACGATAAGAGGTCCAATGGACTGAGCCTATAATCTAACAGCCTCCCAATCAGCAACAGCAGGGAGAAAGACAGGCTTGTCGTTCTTGAAATTGGTGGTGGATTTGATTTTAGCAACGACGGCTTGGCGAATCCAAATCCGTTGGGGCGCTTCAAGGTAGCGGTGGCTCGGCGGTCGGTGGCCTGGCGGATGGCCGCGGCCTCACAAAGGTCAGTGATGTAGATATTAGGTTGGAATTGGATTAGGGCGAGATGTCACCATAATAATTGGGTCGGGCTTTGTGGAAACAAGTCGGCCCAAAAGTCTTTTATTTACTCCAATGAATTAAAAAAGAATGAGTAAACTACACAATCATGAACCACCTCTTACAAATTTATTTGCATAAAATCACCATTAATTTATAAATATTTATAATTAAACACCCTATACAAGTTAAAATTACATCAACTAATTTAAAATTGAAACATAGATAAGGTAAATTTTTATTATCTAAATTAATATCATAATTAGATTTAATAGTTTGGTTAAATATTACACATTATAATAAAAAATTAATTATAAAATAATATAAACAATTACCCATATATACAAAAAATAAATTTAAAATTTAAAAATCACTAACTCGTATAGAAATTATAGCCTACAAAACCAATTCTTATATGGTCTTGACTCTCAACTATGGCGAAATTAATTATATGGTTTTCGGATTTAACTTTTAAATTAAATAACTAGTAAATTGTTTTAATAGACCAATAATCATGTTATTATGACCATTTTTCATTTTGAAAAATCCTTTTAAAAAAAGTTATGGATAAATTTATAGGTTAAAAAATCCCAAAATAGTTATTGAAAAATTGCAATAAAAAGTATAAATTTTTGAAAAAAACTACCACAAAACAATCCTGATAAAAAATATATATATGTAGTTTTAAGTTTTTTTTCATAGTTTTTTTTGTTAGTTTATCAGGCGATAGTTTATGTACGAGTTAGTAGTTTTAAATTTTGGATTTTTTTGGTACATGAAAAATAATTATATTTTTTTGATTAATTTTCCATTATAAATTCTAAGAGTTAGTCAAACTATTGAAACTACTTATGATATAATATTGATAATGAAAATTTACCTTATTTATTATTCAATTTTAAATTATTTGGTGTAGTTTTTATTATTATGGGTGGTTAATTGCAAACGTTTAAAAATTAAGGGTGGTTTTGTGCCAAAAAAATTATAAGAGGTGGTTTATCGCAAATAGATGAATATTAAGGGTGGTTTTATGCTAAAAAAATTATAAAGGGTGGTTTATTGCTAATGAGTGATTATTAAGGGTAATTTTGTGTAGTTTACTCAAAAAGAATTCCGGTGTACTCACGGTTTTAATTTTCCACTTCGTATACACTATACACTAAGGGCTCGTTTGGTATCGCTAGGAATCATTCCCGGTAACGGAATGATTCCGAATCAATCAAAAACTATGTTTGTTTAGAGGTCATTTTAAACATGAAACTAACTTAATCCTTTCCATTTCCATTTCCATTCCTTCCCCTTAACCGATTCCATTCAGTTTCCATTCCATCACTCCAACCAAACGGGCACTAAGTTATAAAATTAAACTTGGTAACCAAATGGTTCTATTTTCCCCCTATTTATACTCATTTTTAATATATTACATTAAAACTTATTATAAAATTAATATATTAATTTAAAACTAATTATGACCTCATTATATTTTAAACTTATAAATTTATAATAGAAGATTTTTTTAAAAAAATAAAAAAAATAAAGTAAATTAAATATAATTTTAGTTTTTGAATCAAAATAAAATATATAAATTAAATTCAATAATAAATAAAAATTTAATATATTTTTAAAATTTCTAGATCCTTACAAAAATGTTGAAATTTTTTAAATTTAATCTTATATATTTATTTAAATCTAAAATTAAAAATAAATTTTTTTATTTTAATTCAAAAAATTATTTTATTAAAAAAATATACATAAAAATTAATTATATTATAAATTTGTTAGTTTTAAATTTAATGAGGTAATAATTAGTTTTAAATTTATTTTTATGCTTTTTTATTATTATATAATGAATTTTTAATGTAATATATTAAGAATGGGTATAAAAATGACACAAATAAAACCATGAGGGTATCAAGAGAAATTTTAAAACTTGATGGATACCAAGAGGAAAAGTCCAAACCTTTGGGACACCAAGAGGAAAAACCAAAAAAAAAAACGCTCTCTATGGCCACAAACCCAAATATTGCCCCGGTGACTGTTCTACTCCCTAACCCTAGTGTTTCCATCGCCGAACAATTTTTGGCTTCCACTCAGACGAGAAACAATGAACACGGGCGATGAAGTTATGGAAACACCGGCTCCATCAATCACGACAAATCCTAAACCACCAGACCGGACACCGGTAAAAGCATTCTGGAAAGATGTTGCGTATGGAGGTTTGGGTATGGGCCAACTCAGAACGGTGTTGGATAAAAAATTTATCGATAGAAAGATCTCAGTCACGTTCCCGAAGGGTGAGGATGGAGATCCGATGGTAACGCTTGATAGAAAAGTTTCGGATGCTCAAGTCCGAGTATGGTCGAAGTCTCTGGTTATAAAAATGATGGAATTTCCAATTGTCTTTCTGATGATGGAAAGGAAATTACGTGTGTTATAAAAATTTGGGAATCAAATGCAAGTGATCGATCACTCAAATGGATTCTTTTTTTATGAGATTCGACAATGAAAACAATATTTTATTAGTCATGATAAGAGGCCCGTGGACGATCTTTGGTCTGTGCATTGTTATGAAAAGATGGTCGCTGGAATTTAGACCTTCATGCGATATAACCTCGGCTCCAATATGGGTTAGACTTACCGATGTACCAATGCAATACTATGAACAATTTTGTCTTGTGGAATATGACATTGAGAATAGGCAAGCCCATTGTCATGGATCCGAAAACACTCTTCACCAACTGAGGGAAATCAAACAAAACATCTTGGGTCGGATACATGCCACTAGTGATAGAAAAAAGTCGAGAAGCCCAACAGTGTCAAGCAAGGCCACAATTGCGGCTAGTTGGTTGCAATCACCACCTTGCTCGCGGTTGCCACGTGACACCTATATTATCTTTTACTTCAAATGCATCTTATAAATTCTTTCAAATTTAACCCCTTTGTGTATATTTTGGTATTTGCCCATTCATCTATGGTCATCAATCACTCTAGAATGTCAAAAAATTTACCAACAAATTTGTTAAAGTCTTAATTATACACGGTAATATTATAAGTATCAAATTCCCTGTGCTTAGAGTTTGCTCGTCCTTAGATAGCTGAATGAAACCTATTTTAGTATATTGTATTTATAATTTTTCAGTTTTTTATTTATTTTTTTGACTTATATATTTAATTATTTAATTTATATTTAAATTTTAATATATGTATGAGGGACATGCCTATATTTTTTGTTGGGATAGGACAGGCTTTAAAATTTTTGAATGTAAAACACCGGGATCGGAACACGAATTAGATGGTCCCAGAATTTTTTATTAAATGTTTGTACAGTGAAAATTAGAAATTGGTAGCAGAAAATTTGAGTAAAGGTTGAAATAATTGATATCGCACGTGTACCTTGTACCGAAAATTCAAAGCGTATATTATAAAAATGGGTTTGCTGGTTGGTTTGATTTATAACTATAATACAAACTTTGACCCACTTTACTACTCGTGATGTTCGTCTCTAAAGTTTCACACTTTCTTATCTCTCTACAAATACAGTCAACTCAACTCCTTTTTTTACACCTTTCACCATTTCTTTTATACTTACCTCCGTATGGTGTAACTCCGGAAACGGAAACGGAATGTAAACGAATCTAGTCCACATATGTACTTTATTCATGAAATCATTCCGGTTGGTTTCATGCAAAATGCACTTGTTTTTTCCTACTTTGTTACTCTATAGGTAATTAAAACTAATCAAATTCTACTACAATTAGTTCAAACCACAAGAAATGATTCCTAACAACTTCATGAATAAGGGTACACGTATGGACTAGATTCGTTTTTATTCCGTTTCCAGAGTTTAAACCAAACAAGCCCTTAATCTTATCTTTTCCTATACAATTTCCTACCACTTACCCATTAACATAATTGTCAACCAAATTTGTTCATATTGACATATTACAAAGTTCAAACCTCAATCTAATTCATTTTCCAAACCCACTTATCGTCACAAAATTTGAAGTTTATAATAACAAAATCTAATTATAAATCTATAAGAAAATGACATTAAAAACAATAATGCCGTGTAAAATGAAATCCAGTGCTCCAAATGTATCCAAAATCCACGAAACGTGACCCATAACCCAACAACAAATCTAGCTTACTTAAATTATTCAACCCTGTAGCCAAGTCTATTACACAGTAACATATATAGCCCCTAGTTTCATCTATACACGTAAATGGCTTTAAATAGAAATGGACCATCATGTATACACTTAATTACGTACGTAGTAGTAGTAAAATTGAATTTGCCACATTAGCCTCGTGTTTTGATTTGATGCTTCATGGTCAAACCTGCCTAATATTGCTCTAAGCCGTCCAAGACTATCTTAAACATACTACTCTTAATCATTATCAACTTTATCGACCGTGTTACATATATGTTATGCCTCACGTTTAGGCTTATTACATTAATACATTACACGTACGTACATCTCTAGTGTATTTTAATAATATTATTTCAAAGATGTTTCTTTCATAGAAAAAGTTGCGTGTAACGATTTTAATAACTTAAATTATTAAGTCAGACCATTATTTGAGAGATTAACCAAACTAAACGACGCCCACGTGCACGGAATCAAGAACCAAACTTTAAAAAAATATAGTTACAGAATACAGATTGCTTGCAAATGAATATCAGACAATATGGTCCTTTACACTAATAATGCACCTATTCACTATCTATCCATCTACCTATCCACAATCTGTTTTTCTTTCTATACATAAATCCCCAAAGAATTAAGTTTTGCAATTAAGTTAATAACAATACGGAACTACATCTATCAATCTATTTATTTGTCTATCAGGGAAGCTTGTAAGTCGAACTCGAATTCAATTGCCATTGCTGATTCAACCCACTGTTGCTTTGGCTCAGTGCTGCTGTCCCACTTTGGTTCGGCCCAGATCCGGAATTCAATTGGGAAGTATTCGGGTCGAAATCAAACGGGTTGTAATTGTATGGGTTGTTTGTGTCATTTAGAAGATGGGTAATTGGACCCAAATAGTCCATTTCTAATAGATGAGCCATAGAAGACGTCCTTGGAAACTTAAGCATTTGTTGCTGATGTTGATCATCATTTTGCAGGTGATAATTAGCATTAATCATCAACCCAGGTTCACTCTTAATCATTGTTGCTCCACTAATCCCCATAGTTTGTTGCTGATTAACCTGCAAATCTTCTGATCCTTCTTCCTCCTCTCTATTTTGCTCTTCCAAAACCCTCCCAGCATGTCTCTTCTTGTATATCCTGCACAGCACCCAATCATCCAACTGTTTGCCACAAAAACAAAAACAAAAAAAGTTGTTAGAATCTTTCCTTCTATATTAAGTTATATTATTCATTATATTCGATGTGGGAAGTGATGAATTAATAAGTTTCATAGCTACTTACTCTCATGGATCCATGAGGTCTGATTTGATGGTGAGCTCTAGGAGGATCATTCAATCTATACTCATGCATGATCCAATCAGTCTTAGTACCCTTTGGTGGTCTTCCTTTATAGAAAACAAGAGCTTTCTTGATTCCAACATATCTTGCTCCACTGTAAATAGCTTTATCAGTTCCTGTAGCCTTCCAATAACCAGATAAAGTAGCCCTGTTTGGCCTTACTCCATTTGGGTACTTCCTATCTCTTGGTGTGAAGAAATACCATTCATTTTCTCCAAATTCCGCCTTCTCTACAGCTATAAACAAAAACAAGATTAAAATTAACCTTGAAATATATATACATGTAAATGATGATGATGATGATTGAAACTTACCAGGTAGCTGCCATGGGTCAAATTTGTAAATATCAACCTCAGGGATGATTGAAGCAGGGCAAGGTTTGGACATGGCTTGGTTCTTAAGGTAGTAAACTATGAGTTCTTCATCTGTTGGATGGAACCTAAATCCAGGGGGGAGATTGGTATTGCTCATTGGATAAAAGTTTAGTTTTTTCTTCCTTGTTTTGCTTAGAAGGTAAGGAGGAAGAAGAAGTTGAGAAGAGTTTGAAATGTTTGAAAGAAGAGGGATAAGGGGGTTTTATGGTTGAGCCTTTCTTGTCTTTACCTGTGGCTTTTGCATCTTCTTGATTGGTTCTTTATTTGACTTTTTTTTAATTCCTAGGAAAGATGAGGAAGAAGATAGAAGAATGGAGATTAGCTAGACTTGCAAGGGTAGGTAAATGAGCATGTCTTTTTTATTTTTTATTATATATAAAAACACATACTTCCAATTGGGCTTTCGACACCTATCGACCTTGCCTTTCACATTTGTAAAGTTAGAAGGTTATGGGTTTCCAATAATGGTAGAGCAGACCATATATATATATAGGATTGCATCATGCTTATGCAGATAAACATGGATAGGTGGTTGACGAGATTAACGCACAATACGTTGTTATTCTGGTTTGAGTTGTGTCACATAACATACTAACTTATTATCAAGGCATTCGATGAATTCCAACCATCATACAATCACTTAACTGAGCGTAAATGAGAGTTAGTGTTAGTAGGCCGAATGACACGTACTATTGGACGAATTTGTTTCATACGAATGAATATATACTAGTGAAAATGAATATTGTATATTGGGTTGTAACACCGCGAAATATAAGGTGTATTTTCAGTTGAATAATTATAGATGTATGTATCGTGTTGTGCATCTCAAAATACAACATTATAACAGGTTATGTCTATTGTTATGTGTGGTACTTTTGAAATATATTTATTTATAATAAGATAAATATTTATTTATAACATATATTTATTTTATATGTTTATTAAACAATTACACAAAAATATTTATTTATCGAGATGTTTTGGATTATTCGTTATTTTCTTATATTCTCTCTATTTTCGAGATGTTTTGGATGGTTACAAGCCCATGCTGACCATGTTTTATCATGGTAGTGTTCGAGGTATTCGAAGATCCTTCATCTAGGTTGGTGAACGTCGTGAAATTTACATTTCCGCAAGAGGTATGAACCCCTTAAAAGAGTCTCTTCTATCCTATTTTCCAATGACGAGGCAACGCATTAGTTCTTCTATATCATGTCCTCTTCATCTTTTGTTAGTGTCAAGTGTTCCTAACCTTCTCATGTGATTAGTTTGTTCCGACTTCTTATGTTTTTACTAGCTGCATGATGTTTGTTTGTTTGTCAATTCTCGACTTCTCGATACATCAAGTATGTTTGGTGTAATTGAGTTTCTTACCTTCTTCTTTCTTGATTAATTTTTTTAAATATTTTAAAGAAAACCACTATATATATTTGCAAAATATGTATCTTCAACTCTAATGATAATTGAAACATTCGAACTTCAAAGTACTTTAGCCTTCAGCCTACGAAATAACCATTCCGTAAAATTAGGAGGAATTTTTATAAATGACAAAATAGCAAATGTCCTTGTGGTGAAGTAGTCAATTGCGTAAGCTCATTGTGTTGCTTTTTCCCATTCCAACGAATATTATAAAGCACATTATGGATTATTCCCCAAACAAAAGCTACATAATTTAATAACATATAAATAAATGTCTAATTATCAAATTGGACTAAATTTAATTTGATGACAAAACAAAATCCTATTGATAATCAAATGTCTGACTCTACTATTAAAAAATAAAACTAGCTACGTGTTTTAAATCTCATATAAAGTTCGAGCTTAGATACCTTAAATTAACAATGCATTTTACCAATTACAGTTAAAATTTATTTTAAAACGATACCTGAATTGTGAATATATTTTTTTAAAGAAAAAAAATTAAATTTTAATATTCGCTTTAATTGAAAATCATTCAAAATTTCGAAAAAAGATAGATTATTTTGTTAACTAACCTTTTTAGGAATAAAATACATACCAACTTCCAATATCTAAAATTAAAGCTGAGAAATTTATCTTCAATAACTTGGTTTTATTACACACGTGCGTATTTTATATACAAATGAATAATATATTCACTTAAATTTGGTAACAATTGCGAATTACTCAAACTAAGACAACTGACACGTGTTCAGTGCTGTAAGAAAAAGAGGGTAATAAAATGCAGTCAAAGATCGTATCCATTTCACGTGTATTCTTGTATCCTTTCACGTAATTGGTAAAATTTATATAATTTATTATTTTTTTCGTAAAACAGTAAAATTTTAATCCTTAATTATTTAACTTCAATCAGTTACAGTACATATATGTATCACTTGTATGAGATGATATAGGAGATTATCGGAGATTTCAATTGGATAAAATGTTACTTCAATTTTCCTAAAATTTTAAATCTGTGACTCTTATCCAGCCACGTTGTCAGTAATATTAGTGGTCCATAACTTCATATGTTGTCTTTTAAGCAAATTTGACTCCACGAATTCGGTGACCTGTCCTCGAGTCTAAAAATACGGCATATATAAATTAAAATTTAGTACAAACTATTTTTAAATTTTGTGTGAAATACAGAATTGAAAGGGAAGGCATACACGAGCCACGGAGTATTTCGGTATGAATGTGAGAAAATAAAGTATTGTATTTTAAAATTTAAACGATGATTTAATAGTATAGTTGAAAATTTAGTAAAGTTATATATTAAAATACATCCAAGATATGAATATTACTTACGATGATCAGTTGTAGACATAAAATATAAATTATTGATTTTATTTGTAATTATTATTTTTTATGAATTAATACTTGATACATATAATTTTGATCATGAAATATATTTGTTTTATAAAATATAAATTATGCTTGATTAAATCGTGAATTATTTTATGCTATGTTAAATTTGTGGTGTAAATTTTGAATGAATATTTGTTCGTAAATTTGAATTGAAATAATGGTACAAAAGAGGTTTTTATAGCGTATGAATGTGTTAAGTACTTTAATGGAGTAGACAAAGTATAAGATGATTGAAATAACAATATGTTTATAAGAAAAGAAAATTAAATTTCATCTTTTTTTATCCCTTTATTTTATTTCTGTTAGATTATTGGATCATACAATGGGCCGTATATTTGAGTTTATCCCTTCATTTGTTAGTTTATCTTTATTATCGGGTTTATCCTTAATTTGTTAGTTTATCTTTATTTTATTTTATTATTATCTTGTCCTCTACTCTTGTTATAAATACTTTGACCAATCAATGAAATACATAAGCCTTCAGTTCACAAATCTCTACATGGTATCAGAGCATACGATCACTAAACATGCTTCCGCATAAAGAAACCCTAAAACACAAACCCTAGCCGCGCCGTCATCACTGCTGCCGGTGATGGCGGCTATCCCGCCGACCAACTGACGCCCTACAACCGACTTCTACCATCGAAGAAAAGAAAAGAAGGAGGTCCATCAAGTCCTCACAAAACTTACCCTAGGACGCTAATCAACCTGCGTTTTAGGGCCCAAAACTTATCCTAGGATGCTGATCAACCTGCATTCTAGGGCCCAAAACAAGGAGCAATGAAGGGAGGAGTTCCATCAAGTTCTCATATCATCCTTTCGCTCATTCCTACCCTAGGACGCTAATCTACTTGCGTCCTAGGGCCCAGGACGAACCCTAAGACGCTAATCAACCTGCGTCCTAGGGCCAAAGACGAACCCTAGGACGCTAATCAACTTGCGTCCTAGGGCCCAAAACAAACCCTAGGATGCTAATCAACCTGCGTCCTAGGGCCCAAAACAAGGAGTAATGAAGAGAGGAATTCCATCACGTCCTCCTAGGGCCCAAGATGAACCATAAGACGCTAATTAACCTGCGTCCTATGGCCCAAGACGAACCCTAGGACGCTAATTAACCTGCGTCCTAGGGCCCAAAACAAACCCTAGGACGCTAATCAACTTGCGTTCTAGGGCCCAAAACAAGCAGCAATGAAGGGAGGAGGTCCATTAAGAGGTTCATCAAGTCATCATTTCATCTCTTCGAGTTTCTATTGTTCAAGCTTGGAGTTGTTGAATCACACCTCCAGCTTGAGGGAGAGTGTTAGATTATTGGGACTTACAATAGGCCATATATTTGGGATTATTCCTTTATTTGTTAGTTTATTTTTATTATCGGCTTATCCTTAATTTGTTAGTTTATCTTTATTTTATTTTATTATTATCTTACCCTCTACTCTTGTTATAAATACTTTGTCCTATCAATGAAATACATAAGCCTTCAGTTCACAAATATCTACAATTTCCATCCACCTTTTATGAAACACACAATAAACAAGCATGTTCAAGCCCTAGATTAAGATTTGGACTAATGGAGAGGATGATAAAAGTTTCACAAAATACCCTCTCCTCTTGTCGTCGATTAAAAAATTGTTTTCTTTTGGTACCTTTTAAGTTTGAGCTTTTTCTCTTGTTATTCACAATGTAACACTCCAAATTTTAGAAACTCAGGGTGTTACGGGTTACGACCTCACAGTGGGTCTCTACTCTAATCTAACAACAATCTCACTGGATCTTTTACAAGGCACAAACAAGAAAAACCGAATAAAGTATAAAACATGCATAATAGTAGTCATAAAAGGGTAAAAACAATGTCAACCCAACACTACAAGTGCTAGAATCCAAAGAAAAGGAAAACGAGTCTAGTCACAAGGTAAAGAGAAATCTGACCTCCCGACTACCACCTACGGGAACCCGGCTGACCATCCGACTCTGGATCACTCTACAGTTGTCCTACCTTGCAAGGTGTATATTAACATAACAGTAAAAACCGTTAGTTAACAATTCTAAGTACCGGACATACTATTATGACAAAAACACACATCAATGCGGAAAGTAACAAACCAACATGCTGCACTCAAAACCGCATTATTATCTTTTGTTAGGTGATTCACTTATACTTCAACTTCCTTTTTAGTATGAGGGTCTTCCGACCATCGCCTCCGTCCTCGTATACCAACAAGAGTGGTTTGATGCATCTCACCCTATACATTGTATGGGCTAGTCGCGGAGAACCTCTCAGTCACGGTTCAACGTTGGACAGTAATACTACGACCCGTTACACATACACTTGAGACTAATCTAAAAGTACGCCGTCCTAATCATATTATGATTAATTATTTCATTAAAAACACACACCACCAATTAAAAAAAAATTAAAAATGAATGTCCCGCGTCATTTTATCTAGGTGACAGACGTTAAAACGTAACGGGTATATTTGCTTTTATAGAGAATTATATTAAAATAAAATTTTAACCTTTTACTTAATTTTACATCTATATCAACTCCAATAATCTTTGTTATCTTACACACCCGGTAAACTTATTAACAAACTAAATTGGTTCAATCATCTACCTATTTTAGTTACTAAATAAACTTCGACTACCGTTGACTGAATCTAATAAATTATTGGTTAAACGAGCCCATATCATTACTTAAATCTAGTTTATCATACATATAGGTTAGTTGCTCTTGGTGTCACCAAGAGCAACTAACATAAACCGTCGGTCTAGGTTAAGCCAAACCTAAATCCAAACCTAGTAGAAAACCGGCGGTTTAAGTTAACCTAAACCGCCGGTTTGTCGGTTGGTCAAACTGTCGGTTTAGCCGGTTTAAAAACCGGCGATTTGGCGGTTCAAGTCAAACCGAGGCCGTCTCTACTTGGTGGTGGTGGTGGTGCATGAGCCAGCGGAAGAAGTTCCATCTTACAGGTAAATAGTTGAAATTAATTATGCAAAGTTAGGAGTGATTTATGAATTGTGTAGAGAAATGACAAGGTGGCACGTGGTTTAAGCGTGGCCCTTGAGATGAAGATGCCAAGTGTCGTGACGAGTTTCAAGATAATCATGAGAAACTTTTTTAAATAAAAAAGAATATCCTGTGATCGCAGGAGTCCGGTCAGGGCCTAACAGATAGGTGGGGGCCCGCTACCTTTTCGCCATCACGCGGAGTTGGTGGCTTTGTCTTACCTGATGACGCATCCACTCTTTTGTTTTTTCTATTAAGACAATCTAGATTTCACCCCCTTAGATATACGTATATAATATTAAAACAAGAGTAAATAAAATCACTTAACATCGTCTAACATTATATTACGATAAATATCGGTTTTAAATTGCACAAATTGTATATACATGTTACCTTTTTTTCTATGATTTTATATATTTATTTTAAAAATCTTCAAATTAAAATTAAAAATAAAGTTATCATCTGAATAAAAAAAATATATGATTCAATTTACTTTCTATAATTATAGAAAAATTATTATACTTCTTTTAATTTTTTTATTATTATTTTTGTCGTATTATTTCCTACATAACTGAATTTATACATAGGAGTTAAAATATTATATCACATATTATTGACCAATTTTAAGATTATGTACCAATTATATTTGTTTGATAAGAGTACATCAAACTTAATTTTATTTTGTATACATATATACACTTTAAAATTAAACTATTTGTCTTTTATATGTAAAAATCATATATAAAAGATGTTATAATATTATTATTATATAAAAATCATTATAATTTAAATAAATAGTTAACTTACTTAATACCATATTTATAAGTTTTTTTTTGATATTATTGTAACGCCCGAATTCTGGGAACTTGGAATGTTACTTCACATTGGGTCTCGGCCTTAGCCTTAGGTTGACGTCAATAACGTCGGATCTTGCAACAAGACACAAATATTTTAAATACAAATTCTTTCAAGATACGTAAATAACTCGACACACTCTAGACCCGTGCATCAGCCAACTGTTAAATAGACAAACCCTACTTTAATAAAATAAATAAACAGAATTACATAAACCAACACTCAAACTCCTAGTACGGAAACCCGGCTGGCCACTCCACTCCCGATTTCTCAATAGAGATCTATCCTACAAAAACCTTACAACACGGTAAAATCGTTAGCTACAATATATTCTAATACTAAGGTCACTAAAGCGTCCACCCATATAAAGAAGTACTGTAAATCAATCAACATGCACACTCAATATCCTGGTTTATTATCTTTCATTAGGTGGATTTAGTCATTATATATTCCAACTTTTGCTTGTAACACAAGAGTCTCCCGACTGTTGCCCCCGTCCCCGTTAACTAGTAGGATTGGTGTATATACATCTTCCCGTATACACTATTGGACTGGTCGCGGGGCAATCCTCCGACACCCGGTTACGGCACGTTATCATACACTTGTGCCTCTCTTTAGAAATTTAAAGATAGTGATCTAGTTCTCCATTTTATTTCACAGAAATAACACACTACCCTAGTGTACACTCAGTAATATAAAGGTAGTTAAGTGAGTCTTACGAACTCACCTTATCAGTACTGGTCTCAACGTCTCGCGATCTTGTCAGTGAAAGATCCGATTATCCTGATCAATCTTAGAACTCATTCACCCTTAAAACTATTCGACTTATCATCCTACATAATAAGGGTATGATATCTAGCATTGATACCCCTGACTTTCTTAAACAACTTAGGTTCGGGGACCTACACATCCATTTTCAATTTTCTTATCTTCATCATAGTTGTTTCACCAAAATTCCGTTATCTCGGAAATCCATATTAAAACTCACATTATTTATCCGCTTAACTGTTCTAAATTCTCAATTCGGTTCTCTAGCACACTCCGTAATTATCCGTCATTTCATTAATATTTCACTAACTCTGAAGTTCCTCAATATTCTAAGATTATCAATTTGTTTAATCTTCTCGTTCCGGTTCCATTCATAATAACTTTCACAAATCGTTCCAATTTGACATTCCCGTCATTCTATGCAATTCCGCAATTATACTCATTTCACATTCACACATAACTAAAAGAAAATATCCGCTAGTTTAATTCACTAAATTATTTCAACAACTTTTCCACTAGCTCACCCATCTTCTACTAAATCCACAATTCTTGTCTGTTCACATTTTACTAACGTTCTATTTTCTCTAAATTCTGGTTCGGTTTCACTATCCGATTTACACCACTATATCATTAATACACATTCTCAATTCCGTTGAATCCAACGTGCCGGTTTCCTAATTAGTTATGCATTATCAATCATTTTAACATTACCATCCGCTAATTAATAACTAAATTATTACACAATAAATTTATTAATGAAATTTATAATCATGATTAAATTGTATCGGAAATTAACTTGACCGAAATGAAATGGGTTCGGGTCTAACCGGAAACGGAATTAAGTTGCAAGCGGTGAATAACACCGGATTACACCAAGCAGTGTCGATGCGGCGGCGACCGTGCTTTGATGGCTAACCGGTAGGCTCGTTGTCGACGGTTCTACAGGAGATTAACAATGGGGTTGTTAAGGAAGAACGCAAGGGGAAAAACTGAGGGAGAAGGGTGAGTGTTTTTTTTTTTTTTTGAGATTTATATAGATTATTTTGTGGCGACATTAATGATCATAATAACGTAGAGTAACGGTCACCATTATGGAGACTTTGATGACCATAATAATTGTAACACCCCAAATTCGTAGGACTCGGAGTGCTACTGGGCTAGGATCTCACAATGGATCCTGACCCTAGCCTGACAACAAGTTCACTGAATCTTACAACAAGGCACCGATAGATTAAATATAAAACATCAAACTGTTATAACAGTATCAAAAGGTTTATACAACGCTGCTGAGTACAAACATAACATAACGTATATACATAGTCAAATAACCCGTAGCCCACGAGTACGACCCCAGTGTACGGAGCCCTCAGCAGATCACCCACTCTGAATCACTCTGCCTAACCTGCAAAGTCTACAACACGGTATGAAACCGTTAGCTAACTATACACATATATAAGAAGATGCATGAGCACAAACACACGTCATGAAAGCATAAACACCACAACATGATATCACGCATTTACCCGGTTTATTATCTGTATTATAAGTCTAGTCACTCCATCATATAAATATCTGAATATGAATATAGGTGACACGAGGAATATAACCCTCGCCTCTCGGTGGTAATGTCAGCTGGAGTGGTCAATCGGGACGACTCCTCCGTGTACCCTGAGGGAATGGAGACAGTGCCCGTACCGTTTACCAGATCTGGATGCTCCGCAAAGAACCTCCCAGTCTCCCAGAGGGATGAATGGGCGCGCAATGTACCATAAGTCGGTAACAACAATATCATATGCAAGCAAGTATAACATACACCACCCATGCATACATCCTCATATAAGGATAGCAGCTAAGTAAGTCCTATGGACTTACCTCCACCTCGGGAGTCTTAGACTCAAACTCAAATGGCTCCGCTCTAGAGATCAATACAGCCTAAACAAGGTATAACACATATATCACACTCATATCCATAACAGGGGTCACACCTAGACCCAAGGGATCCATAAGGATCATATTCCAACTCGTAAACCTCAAAGCCGTAACTGGCATAAACGATACCGTACTCAACTTCATTCTATCCTCATACACATACCTAGCATGCTACTACCGCTCATACTAGGAAAGGAAAGGATCTACCTAACTCTAGGTAGAACCGGAACAAGACGCACCTGCGTGAAGGAGAGACGCAGGGGCGGAACACAGGCGACCGCAGGCGCGGCGACACTCAGCCGCGGGGGCGGTGACACGGGCCGCTGGCAACGCTGGCACGGCGCGGGCGCTGCGACACAGGTGCCGCGGGGGCGATGACTTTTGGCCGCGGGGGCGGCGACAACGCAGGAAGTTATCCCGCGGCTTCTCTTCAGCTCTTCTCGTGATCAAATCACGTCTTCACTCATCCAAAGTTACATACAAGTATATACATACATAAACCCACGTCAATACACACCTATACAAGCATCTAAACATAAGCTAAAGAGATTGAATCCAAGGGAAGGAAGGAAAGAAAGAAAGAAAGGAAAAACAAGCAGTTACCACTCTTGTGGTCCTAAGCTGCAGGAAAGATCAACACACCAAGGCTGGCTTCCAAGCTCAGCATACTTACAATCATCAACCACAAAAGCCACAACACACCCAAATCCCAAACCAACTCTTCCTAACCAAGAACAATATCAAGAGGGAACAAGGGAGAAGCAAGGAGGACGTAGGAAGCTGGATAGGGAAGTGAGGAGAAGCCCTTGATCAACTAAGGCACGAAATAAAGAAAGCAAAGAGTAAAGTACGGGTCAAAGGTCAATAAAGACGGCTGCAGCCGCCGGAAACCGCAGGGGCGGCAGCCATGATCGCAGGGGCGACAGCCAGGACCGCAGGGGCGGCACCAAGTGCCCGTGGGTGCGGCTGGCCGATCTCGGCCCAAAGCCAATCTCGGCTATGGTCCGATCTCAGTCTGAAAGAATAGGGGTCTCACAATAATGTAGAGTAACGGTCGTCATTATGACGACATTCATGGTCATAATAACGTAGAGTAACGGTCGCCATTATGACAACATTCATGACCATAACGACGTGGAGTAATGGTCGTCATTATGTAGTCTAGATCTTCAATAGTTTTCATCATCAAGGTTATTGGGATAATTAAAAAAAAAATTAAGTACAATAATTAATTAAATTCCCGAATTTTCCGATTATTACAATTATTGATGAATATTAAATTTTATTTAAAGTTATGATTAATTATGATAAATTTTCCTAAACTTTATACATTATTTTCATCACGATATTAATTATTTATTACTCTAATAATTATTTATTTTAATTTTATCATTTTCGTGCAAAATACTGATACTAAGTTAGTTTACCCTAAACTACATTCACATTCACTTTTTTTTTTACCCCCTTATAGAAAGATATCATTCATAACTTACCTATCAGGGATCATAAATAAACTCATATTTACTCCTCTCTTTTTTCAATCAAATAATCATATAAAATGATAGATTGATAACGTGTACACCGTGATAGAAATGATGTATATTTTTAATTTTGAAGAAGTTACTGGTTTTAACTTTTAAGCGATTTAAACAACTAGTTCATGACCCGTGTCGTGTACGGGTATTTGTTAAATAATGATTTTTTTGTACGAATTTATTAAAGAATTTTTTTTTATATCATTTACAATAACACTGATATAATGACAATAATAACATGTTATTTGTCCTCTTAATTATAAAATTTGGTTGGAAGGAGAGTCATCCGGCGCATCTTGACGCACTTCTATTAATAAAACATAGTCTGAGTAGTAATCAATCAAGGGAAAGCCCGACCCCTTATGAGGGTCAAACAATACATTCAATCTAATAGGTTTCTGACAGCATAAAAAACAAAACAAAAAACAAAAAATATAATCTAAGACTAAGGATAATGCTTTAATGTGTTGAAGCCCTTTATTCTAAAGATTGACCAAATCTGGGAAAAAAATAAAGGTGTTACACATATGCAAATAAAATATATAATTAACATATTAAATGTTCAACTCGTATTTTACAATATAAGAGGTTTAATATTAATTATAAATTATAGTATAAATTACCTACCAATGAGATATTCAAAGAATATACGGTACTTATGACAAAAGTTGAGTACTCATCACCTGCAAAATAAAAATATAAAATTCTCACATGAGCTATCGTATGAAATAAATAAATTATTGACAAATTAAAATTAAAATATTTTTTGCAACTTCACTGAATATATTGATACAAAATCATTACTCAACTAATCTAATTTTTGGATGTATATATAGATAACGTTCAACTCAAGTTCACTTGTAAATCACTTTACTCCAAAAACATTCTCATTTCCATAAATTAAAGAGTCGTAGTTTGAGAATAAGCAAACGAACTTTACCAAATAATATCGAGATTTTGAAAATTAATTCTTTCAAATTTTATTAGCTAATTGGATTTTAATTTTCATTTTAATATAACAATGTATACACGTACCTTGACTTTTCTCTAACTTTTCACCAAGAGAAGCTTCAACTTTGGATGTCACAATATAGCCATATAGGTGACTCATCTTTAGTCTACCCGTAAGAAACTCAAGCTCGTAATAACTTCAGCTTGGTCCCACATGCTCAAAATCTTCTCCTTTTAATTTTCTTCTCGGATGGCCACAAAGGAAGACGAAGGTTACTGTCATATGAGAGCAAAGCTCCATCCTTCTTGGCTAAAGCGATTGATGCCTTTTTCCCTGCAACATCGTCTTGCTAAAAATATTTTTTAATCCGATATCTACTTTTTGGTGAAATTACTTGGTCTCTTTCATTTTGAAAGCTAGAGACTTATCAAGAGAAATTCATATATAAGTGAGAATTTACTTTGTTCGGTTCTATATAGGATATAGCGTTCTTCTTCTTCTTTCGCTTGTTCATCTTCGATCAATCTCGAACGAAAATTCTCTGTATTTAACTACATCCACACGCTACACACGAAGCAATTCTAGTTAAGCAAACAAAAGTACACTCATATCCAAAGTTCAATGAATATCAAAAGAGGGAGAGATACCTTGAGAACAAAAATGTGCAGTATGCATATCTAAAACTGAAACCAAGAAGCCTAAAATACAATCCTGCAAAACCGAATTGGCTGATCATAATTGAAATTACTGTAGTATAGAAATAAGACATTACATGTAAATAGATAGCCGGAGAAGAAATTACAGGGACAATCACCCGGAGAAGTAACATGAACAATGAATCAGGGAATACTAAAAACCTTTGGGATTAAGTATATATATAGCAATTGAAAAGAAATCTTATGAAGCTTGTTAAATAAGCTTACCGAATGCCTCAATAAGAATAGAATCACATAACATTTTTAAAATCTATATTAATTAAGATTTATTTTTAACGGTTAAAACAAATTTGTCAAGAAAAACTAAATCTAAAAATAGCTTTTTTAAAAAAATGATTTTATGGTTTATAAATATATTTAATTGATCTTATCCGAACGAATAGAAAAAAAAAAGTTTTATTGATAAGCATTATTTTTAGATAATAAGATCTTCTTCCTCCGCCAAGATCTTATCCGAACGAATCAGAAAAAAAAAGATTTTATGTTCAGTTGTTTGGATGATTTGATAAACCGTTAAAAAAAATTATATTTAGATTTTTAGTTTAATAAATAAGATTTTTTTTGACTTAATTAATTATTTAGGAAATTTTTTTTTTAATCTCTCAAAAAATTTATGAGACCGCCACATCAGCTTAATAACGGCTCTTTTAGTATAGGTATATAGATTACTTATATTACTCATAAGGTATGTATATAATATCACATCATTAAGACTAGAATAAATAGAATCACTAATTTATGAAAAGCTTAAATTTTCTCATTTTATAGGCTACATCTTATATATACAAATACAATTTTATAAAATATACTTCTTTTGTTTTAAACAATTTTATATTTATATCAATTTTGATTACGTTCATTCATTCAAAATAATCAAAAATAATTTCGTTCAATCAACTATTAAAGTAAAATAATCACAAATAATTTCGTTCAATCAACTATTTCAAAGTAACCGAAAAACTTCGGGCCATAATAAGTTGGAGGATTTCGAGTTATTACAACCAAAACACGTCTACATCGGGTTGTACCTTAACACACATTCATAATCAGTGATGGGATCATACAAGTAGCAATTTATTATATTTTCTGTAAATATGAATATCTTATTTATTCTCCCACTCCACTGTATGACTTACCTCGACTATATATGTCTCATACAATGCAGAACCGAATCACCGAATCGTAAATTCTTTGGGTCTGAACCGGACCGTAAATTTCCGGACCACTTCTGTAGATCCTCCTAATTTCAATCGTTCAATGTCACCAATGTTGCACACATTCGCTGACAGCCTGACACTCCATATTTGAGTTCAAACTCCGGTCACTTACCATGGATCATTGGGCCTGTGATAGAGCTCTTTGAAATATTTTCTTAGCCCATTAATCCCTTATTGGGCTTTCGGATTGTTCTCTCTCTTCTGTCATAAAGCGCATTAAGCTCTTTGGTTTATTATAAGGTTTCTACTCTTCAGATTGTTCTCTCTCTTCTGCCATAAGCCCCATAATGAGTAAAAATTGAGCCAATCAATGAGATGATAAAAACATAAACTAATAATCAAGTTTTCAATGCAGATATTACGGGACAACATTATCATGATAGTAACTTTTCTATATTCTTGTAATAATAATAATAATAATTTTTTTAGTTTTTTTATTTGGAAAAATAATAATAGTAATAATAAAAATTATTTTTTAAAAATTATGGTATTAATTCAAATTTATTATTTATTTTAATACTAGTTAAAATTTTAAAATAAATCCATAACTTTTGGAGGAAGAAAAAAAAAGTTCAATAATTAAAAAAAAACTTTTAAAACAATATATATTAAAAATAAATATGGTGATGAAGAAAGCACATTTGTGCAACCATCTCAAGAAAATTAAAAAATATATATTTTAAAATAAGATAAATAAATATAAATTTTAAAAAGACCAAAATAAATATGGTCAATAACTTATGAGTAGGTCAAGGACTCACGTATCAGGTTGCCTTATTGATTTTAATCCGTATTAAATTATAGTCCAACTCACATATCGTTATACTAGTTCATAAATATATGATTTATTTAATCTTCTAATCTTCTATTTATACAAGTTTTTCAAACTATCAATCATAACCGAGGTTGGATAACAAAAAATTAAGTAAACTCTTCTTTATACAAGTTTTCAAATAGACAATCTTATTCGATAAGCGTCGTGAGATAGCAAAATACATAAAATATGACCGAATTAGAAAAAGAGAATAATGAGGAAGGGGGGCTTTTTTTTATTTTACAATTATAGGCCCTCCTCTTTTCATCTTAAAAATTTAAATCTAAAAATAATAATGCGGAGGGGTATAATGGAAAAAAAATTTTAAAAAAAACCCCTAAAATCTAATGATGTCTCTCACGTCTACTTTTCCGCCGGACACTTCTTCCTGTCATCTTCTTGTTCCGCCTTATTCTCCTCTTCCTCTTCTTCTTCTTCAAACCGGGACCATTCCGGTGTCTTTCCTTGCCGCCGCCGGAAACTCCATCTCGCAACAGGGCGGGTCCTCTTCCGACTTAATCGCCTTGGACTAGATCTGGCCCACTAACTCCGACCCGAAAATCCCGCTCCCAGGCAGAGCCCTCCGCTTCACGTTCTTCCGCTTCCAAAATGATGTCGTGCAATATAAACAAAAGGAGATCCTAATCCACGCTTGGATTTTAGGCCTATAGCTTTTCTATATCGTGGCCCCGAATATATCCTGGTAATTGTCTCCGCATGAAATTGTTGTGATATGTGGCTGTCGAGATGTTCAAGTTTATGTATTTTGTAATTCATTGGTTTTGGCGAGAGATTCAAGCTTATGCTATTTGAACATAACTGGTATTGTTGTATCTTGCTCTTGCTTTAACGTCGCAACTAGCAAGTGCTAATTGATTAGTGATTACCATTGTCCACAGATGGTTTAGGGACTAAAGTCAATGATGAAGGGATTGAATACTATAACAATTTCAGTTTGGAGTTGTTCCTTTATGTTCAAGTTTGCCTGATCCTGAATTCATAATGATTGCTGCTCAGCACAAAACTATGGTGCATGATGATTACTGACTAATATATCAATCTTCCATTCTATTCAAGTTCATTTTACATGGAAACTTTAATCTGAAGAACTTGGGGGATATGAGATAAGCTAACCCTTCTTTGTGTTTCTCGTACTTCTTCCAAACGTTTTTTTTGTCTGCTTTCCACGTCCATGTTACGCATACTCTCATCTCTTTTTCCTGTGTAATAAGCTTAATCTTTGTGCTTCCTTTGCCTGCATAAAGGTTTATCAAAACTTATATAAGAAAATATGCTCTGAATAATCTAGCACAGTGTCTTCATCAACATATTTGAGGCTATCACAATAATAATGCAATAGAAAAAAATGTGTTTAAACAATTATCCAATATTCCCAACAACTACAGTTTTATAACAGGAGATAATAAACCTCATTTTACGAGAGGGAACAATATTGACTCCACAGTTCCAAAATGAGATTTACACATTAATATAAGATGCAACATCTTTGTTCTCAACTTTCAAGTTTATCACTTTTTTCTTTTGTGTATCAAGTTTATCATTTTTTTATGCTATTATGCTAGATTTTTTCGAAATGAATTAGTATATAATTAGAAGCGATTTTGTACCTATACCACCCAGACTACCCAGTTAGTCTATAAATATTTGGTATTATGGTATGTTAAGTTGTAAGTGTGTCCATGGTTCGGTTACTTGACATTAACATCAATGGGGGCCAAATATAAAATGTTCTTCAATTCTTCTAGATATTTTAGGTTTTAGATGTTGAAATTTGCAAGTTAATATTTTGGAAAGATCAGTCTGTGTATGGGTCTACCCTTTTCTGTGTAATGAACTTGTAATTTGGTACTTGTAGCTACACAAGTGTGTATATTATTGCTTACTTGACCTTCTTACCTTTTTAGGACGGGTGTGGGATGCGTCATTTATATCTCATAGCTAAACGGGCTTCATGTTCCTAACTGGAAGTACGAGGCATATGAGCGGTGTCTGCGGGACTAGATCTAGGGAAAGAAGGTCCACTAGTCCACATAGGGACATGCATCGCCTCTCTATTAGGTCAAGGCGGGACGGAGAAGTATCGACTCAAGTGGCGATGGTCTTTAAAATTTTCTTCTTCATAAGCTTAATTCTAAGTGCGCTTGAGCTTGTGTAACTCGATTGCGCTTAAACTTGTGTATCTCGATTGTGCTTGAACTTGTGTAACTCGAATGGGCTTGTGTAACTCGATTGAGCTTAGACTTGTGTAATTTGACCTTGTGTAAACGATGGGCTTTTATAAAAGACGAAAATGTGTATTTGAAGTTTATATTTGTGTAACCTGATCTTGTGTAAACGACATACTTTTGTAAACGACGGAAGTGTGTATTTTAAATTGTGTATCAATATTGTGTATTAACATTCGGTTTTAAGTATAACTTTACAACCAACAATAATGGAATACACAAGTTCAACTAGTTCAATTGATATAAGGGTGGGAGGGAGGGTCTCTCGTCCAGAGTTTGAAACCCAATAACTATAAGATTTATTAATATTGGGCCCTGTCCGAAGCTTGTGTATTGGGCCATGTCCGAAGCTTGTGTATTGGGCCATGTCCGAAGCTTGTGTATTGGGCCCTGCCCGAAGCTTGTGTATTGGGCCCTGTCCGAAGCTTGTGTATTGGGCCCTTTCCGAAGCTTGTGTATTGGGCCTTGTCTGAAGCTTATGTATTGGGCCCTGTCTGAAGCTTGTGTATTGGGCCATGTCCGAAACTTATGTATTGGACGTAACCTTTATTAAAACAATTGAGCTTTCATTAAACCAATTGAGTTTGAGCTTTTATTAAAACATTTGAGCCTTCATTAAATCAATTGGACTTAGACTTTTATTAAAACACTTGGGTCTTCATTAAAACATTTGGGTTTGGGCTTTCATTAAATCAATTGGGTTTGGGCTTAAGTAATTTCATATTCCTAATTTGCCCTTTCATTTAATCTTTAAAGATAAGTAAATGAGGCTTAATTTGTCCATTGATATGAAAAGGAGCCTACTTAGTGTTCATTTATACAAAAGGGCTTACTCTCTCATTTAACCCTTAAAAAAAAAGTGTGAATAATAAATTATTCTTAAAAATATTTATATATCTAAAAGTATTTGTAGGTCAACGGATTTTTTAAATTATGTAGTCAACGACCCACAACGACCTACATATATTAGGTCGACGACCCACATACCTATGTTATCATTATATATACATTTTTTAAATTGTTTTTAAAAATGAAAAGCGATTAGGTTACCTTCTAGAAATAGTTCAACCTAAAACATAAGGACATCCTTATGGATGAAAACAATAAATAATCATTATAATTAAACTTAGGTAAAACGTCAAAAAAATTTATGATTTATTTAATTTTAAAACCTCCTATCTTTCAACTTTTGATTTATACAAGTTTTTAAATATGTAATTATGTTTAAAAAAAATGCTAGACGTGATTTATAAATTACCAATATAATGGATGCACTAGAAAGTCAAGAATAGAAATCAAAACTCTTCGGAGTGAACGAAATCACTTTTTTTTCCTTGTTATCAATAACTTAGCCAAATCAACAAATAATATGTAGCAAAAGAAGAGCAACAAGAGGAATTCTAAAAATCATCAAGAGATTACTAGCTATTAAGCCAATAGCTTGATGAAGATAAACAAAATCAAGAAATAGGAAGGTCAAGCAAATTCCTCAACACTTGTTTCTTAACAATCTTACCATAAACACCTCTTCCAAGCTTCATTGCCTTATCCACCATTTCAATCCCATTTCCAGCACCACCAACACCTTTCTTCACTTTCTCAGCAACTACCTTCACAATTCTCTCATCACTCCCAACCGCCTCAGCAACACTATCTGCCGCAACCTCCACTGGCGGCAGCCGCCTCCCCCATCGCCTCACCACCTTCTCCGACCTATACGCCTCGCAAATCGCACCCCAAAAACATGCCCTCAAATACCCCTTCTCTTTTCCTCTTACTCCCCATTTCTTCATGCTCTCTTCCAACTTGAAATACCCACATCCTACATCGAGTCCTCTTTCGATACCCATTTCGAGTTCCTGCATTTCTTGCTTTGAGAACATCTCCTCTTCAAATCTGCACCTCCTGCAATGGCATTGGAATCCCCAGGTTTTCGACATTTCCACTCGTTTTCTTAGAGGGGAAAGTACATCAAAGTATGGGAATGTGATTTCTTCTCCTGATTTCACGTCTCTTGAAGTTAGGAAAACAACATAATCACCAATGTGTAGTCTTCTTGAATTTGGATTACAAGAGTGGTTAATGAATGAAGGAAGCATCCATAGCCCTACGCCATAATAGCCACTGTTCTTCCCCAAAACCTTGGATGAAACTGAATCTTCCACCATTGAATTCACATCCAGAACACTCAAGATCTCGCTCATTTCGAATCCATCGATCTCAGGCGAGCTAGACAAGCTTAATCGTTCTTCTGTCTCTGGCCTGAAGAAATTTACATCTAGGGTTTCAAGTGTATCTTCATTTTCCCCATTTGAGAGCAACCCAATCAAACGACGAGTTTCATTGCATTTTGAAACAGATTCATTCAATCTGTTAATGAAATTCTTCCACATAACCAATTGGGCATTTTCTCCTAATTCTCGGCGATCAATTGGCAGTATACATCTCTCCGTCGCAACCGCTTTCGTGACCAAAATCAAGCTTCCACTATCAAGATTTTTAACAGAAAACAAACCTCTCCCACTAATCTCAGATCTCTTAATCAATACAGGACCCACAAATTCACCAAGATCAGGGGTTTTCCCTTTAAACCCACTCAAAACCCAATCAGAAACATCAAAAGCCCCAATTTTCGACAGATTTTCTAGCCTCTTGCACTCATCTAAATACGCATTTAAGGTCTTCAAACTCGCCCCATTCAAATTTTGATCACGTAAAGCCGAATTGAAGCAATCTAAAGCCGATGAATATCTACTGAGACTGAGCAAGATCTTACCTTTACAGAGAAGAGATTTGAAGTGGGTATTATCAATTTGAAGCGCTTGCTCGCAATCCTTGAGTGCTTCGTTGAAATATTTGAGTCTGAATTGGGCTTCAGCCCGGTTCGAGAGGGCTAGACAGAGCGACCTGGAGTTGTGGGTGTTGATTGGTTGTTGACAGAGGGAGATGAAATGGGAGTAAGTGTCAATTGATTGGACCCATTCTTCACGGAGGAAATGCTCCGTGGCTTTGGATCTAAGTTGTTGTAATGTGGCTTCTTCTTCCATGGCGTCTTGTGGCTGATGCTGGTTCTCCATGTTGCACATCTTTCTGGTAGAGGGCCTCTCTCCCCGATGGTAACTGTGAATATTTGAAATTATGAATGTGTAACGGTCAATTCTAGCGACTTTTATGCATTTTGTTTGATTCAGTATCAACGGCTAGTATGAACTTTATTTATTTATTATTATTGGGAAAGTCCTTTTGTTTTCCCATTTTACATTTGGATCATATTTGAGCTGCTGGATGGGCCATAAGGCCCAACCCAAAGAGAGTGACCCCTCTATTGAGTAGAATTTTGTAAAATATGAAAACTTAATAAAAATGTTCAAAGTGTTTGATAAAAATAGATTTTTGTATAGATTATTATATTTATCAAGAAGGATAAGATCAAAATAGAAGAGTGTATATAATATAAGATAGGGGTAAATTTGGATTAATATTTCGGTAAACTCGTAAAGCTCTTCCCAAAGCTATACCCGTTAGTTTTGCAAATCTAATATATATAAAAAAAAACTAGTGAAAAAACTCCCCAAAAAACTAAAACTCTTCAATAATCTAATTTGTCAAGCAAAAAGCTTTTAATATTTCATAATCTTCTCAAAAAATAAAATTATAAATAATTTCTAGCAAACAAACCCTAAATTTGAAAGGTTTGTTGGGTTTTTAATTCACCTTTCCATATTTATGATCAAAATAAAAAGCTTATCAAACTAGAGACCAAAGTCAGCACTACCTCAATGATATAAATGAATGAGATATTGCAATATTAAAACTTGAGCTACAAAACATTTTGGATGACGAAATAATCAATATAATCCCTTGTAATCTAACTATTAATATAATATAAGATAGATTATATTAGAGATGTAACAAAATTAATGATTTAAACCAAATCAATAATATAATACGCCCCCTTCAATCCTATATTTCCATGTGATTAAATATGAGATGTGAACACCCAACCAAAAAATAAAAAATAGAAACTTTGTTTGAAAAATCTAAAAGGGCAACCACTCTACAAAGACTAAACTTGAGAAAAGAAAATTGAAATTAAACACGCATTGTGAATTGTGTATTTACTAATGCGAGGATCTCTACCACCTTCTTATCGATTGGCTTATATTAAACATTCAAAAAGTACCATCAATCACATTATTGCTAACATAAACTACAAATTTATGACATGTTTCTCTCCCTTATCCCATTGTATATATCTGCCTTTGTACTCAAGATCATGAAATCAGTTGTTTTAGACGACGATCTTTGTTGAGATGACCACTCATTAGCGCATGATTTGACAAGAAGGGAGACTGGTCTTACATAGACTTGAGGAAGGACTAAGGAGAAAAGGCTCAAAAGATGGTTACTCGTAGGCTACAGTTTCTCTGAGTTTCCGATTTCAGAAGAGGACCCCAAATGATTAAACACTTCGTTTTACGTTGTTGGACAAAAGAAGGCATGATTTCCGAGGGTTATGCCTTGACCGATCTACTCGAAGGGTCAAGGTTGCGGGACCTGAAGAACGAAGGTGACTCCTTGGTGCTCAAAGGAATGAAGGATCTAATACAAAAAAAAGTAAAATTTTACTAAAATAATTCAATAGTTAGTATTATATTAATAATTAATTTATTGTTTAAAAATGAAAATCTTAAACAAAATAAAAAAAAGTAAAATTTAGCATAAATTCCACAACCATGATATCATAAAATGCAGGTGATTTAGAGTTGCTTATTGTTGATGTATAGTAAAAGTTTTCTTATGTACGTTTAGCTGAGCTGTTTGGCAACACTTTGAAGGCATATATATATATCCCATTATTTTGAGCTTCTCATGTCAACTTAAAAGATGGCATATAATCAACGAATAATTGTTGTTCTAATTCTCTTTGTGCACTTAACGACTACGTTGCCTATTACTTTCTTTTTTTTCTTAGCCGAATCACGCAACCTTCTCTTTACTCTGACTTTAATCATCTCCAACATTAATTCCATATTAATCCATCATTAATGCTAATGACTCCACGTCCTCAACAAATACGAGCATTAACCAATAAGCTGTCATGCACTATATTAAATATTAAACTAACTGCAACAAGTTACGTGACTCCCAACCTTTTCTTGATGATTGACAGTGGAAGGATGCATATATCGTCTACACGGGCTTCTGCGCCAATCACATACACGTGTACAGTATTTATGTGTGTTATTGATTATCTTACGTAATAATTTAAGCTATTTTTTAAAAAATTTTAGACCAGTCGGTGAATTACCGTTCAAATCTAACAACAGAATATGGACAAAGTTTACGTCGTACTATATGCTCTACTCTCTTTGTAGTAACGCATTAATTTTATTTTTAAGTTACCTATACAGATTGGAAAGCATGAGCGCTTGAACGGTTCACATTCAAAAGGAACATCTCATTACCGGTGGTCTGCGTTGTACTGGAATAACTTTGCATGCTTTACTTGTTAAGCTCCGACAGTATAAACGAGCGCTTAATCTCTGAAACTCGTTGTAGCTTTCGAGCGAAGCCGTGACGTGACGGCTTTGCATCGTCTTCCCCCTTTTCCTGGGAAAACTGATGAGAACGGAAATGGCGTTTCTTTACTCCCTCAATTCTGCTGTATCTCAGGTTTGTGCTTCTTGCTTGTTCATCAAGTTCTTTTTTTATTTTAATGCTGGTTTACCTTTTGCCTTTTGTGTTATATTTCTTGTGAGAGCTGTAATCAACCAATTGAATGTTAAATTAGATAGAAATTGAGATCAATGCGTGTTCTTGTGCTGTACGCTTTCTCTAATTTGGTGAATTTCTTATGTCATTGATGGCTTTTGAAGATATCCGTTTGTGTTTTTTCTTCCTTGCCGTCGTCAATGCTTTGCTTGTAAAATTTGGAAGAGCATGTCGATATAAGTTGTTAGAACTTCCGAGTGATTGTGTTAACAGCTACAATCCAGCTGAGTTCTTATCTCGTTCGATCGATCTTCTCCCTAATTTCATTTTTCGTTGCTTTCATTTGATGATCTCTTGTGTCTGGAAATCTAATCAGGTTCATGCATTTTCGAATTCAATCTTCTCTTCTTCTCTCTCATTAGTTTCTGGACATGAGTATCGTATCTGATCATTTATGTCACTTGTTTGCAGCAGACTATAAAAGCAATTGTAAATTGATAAATACACCAAAGGGAAGAGATTGATTGATTACTTTTGTTCGAAACCTGTGAAGATGAAGTTTGGGAAGGATTTCAAGAAACAGATGATACCGGAGTGGGTGGAAGCCTACATGGACTACAATGGTCTGAAAGGAATATTACGAGATGTCCGGAGTTCGAAGGAGCCTACATCCAAACCACAAACACCGTTGGTATACTTGCAGAACAAATTGTCAATGTATAAGTCGATTAACTGGTTAGCCATAGAGTCACCGTTTAGCCAGACCAGCAGAGGAGATATTGAAAACCAAGTGATAGATGTGTGTGCTATTCCGGGGGAGGGTAACCGAACAACTTACAAGACTAAGCTTCTTCTGTCTTCAGATGAGGGTGCAGAAGCTGAGATCATGTTTTTCAACAAACTAGATCAGGAGCTCAATAAGGTTAACTTGTTTTTCAGGGACAAGGTGGAGGAAGTTCTAAGTGAAGCTTCCATACTTCATAAGCAAATGGAGGCTCTCCTTGCTTTTCGGATCAAGGTACGAAACAAAGATTCTAAGGTATCCGTAAAATTGACAAGTCTGAGGGCAAGGTTTGATTCAGGCAAGTAACAATAATTGGGACTTACTTATAGTTCTGTGCTAAAATATGATGTGGTGATGTTGATTGTTTAATACTCAGAATTGATGTTCTGTTAGTTAGAGTTAATATTTTTATTTACATTTTGGGTCAAATTGACCTGAATCATTGCTCATGTTGCAGAAGATAACGAGGAGAAGAAAGATCCTATGAAGATCCTTGATTATGTGAAGGTTAATTCTTCCGTTGAGCGGCCATTTTCGGTCATTAAGAATCTGTTAAAAGATTCAAAGGATAAAGATTTGAATTTCAGCAAGGAAGAACTTAAAGCAGTTGAAGAGAGAATGAAGCTTGTATTGACTGAATTTTATCAGAAGCTTAGCCACTTAAAGCGTTACAGGTAATAGAGTCTCTATGTGTGTGACTATATTTTGATAATTTCGCTATAGTGTATGATTTTCTCTTTCTCACTGTTTCATACTGATGCAACAGCTTTATGAACCTCTCTGCATTTTCCAAGATCATGAAGAAGTATGAAAAGGTTAGGCTCTGAATACCCAGGATTTACTTTTCCATTATGGACTCTCCTTGTATGAAATACAATATTAAAGAGAGTTGTTTCCATGCATAAATGCAGATCACGACAAGGTTGGCTGCTAGATCTTATATGAAAATAGTCGATAAATGCTACATTGGAAGCTCTGATGAGGTACTTCTTCCACTATTCTGATGATGAGTAAATGTGCATATACTAATACACTCCTTAATACGTAACTTATGTTACGTTTTTTTAGCTGAAATTCCTTAAATCACATCTGTGGCAGGTTAGCACCCTATTGGCTAAAGTGGAGGATGTATTTTCCAAGAACTTCTATAATGAAAATCGCAAGGAAGCAATGAAGCTATTAAGGCGAAAAACAAAAAGAGAAAAGCACAGAGTAACTTTCTTCTCAGGTCCATTATTTCTAGACAAATTATCAAGATTGATTTTGCAAGTGTATATGCAAGAAGCACAATATCATTTGTTGTCCTTGATATCTTCTGTTTTGTTGTTCTTTTCAGGTTTCTTTACTGGTTGTGCAGTTGCTCTTATGATCGCGATTGTTTTAATGACTCGAGCAAGGAAACTGATGGATGATGATAAAGACACGTTATACCTAGATAGCATGTTTCTGCTTTACAGGCAAAGTTATCATTTTTTGAGTAATTTCACTCTTAAAATAAGAATAAACCCCCCTTGATGATTGAAAACTTCTTCATTTTCATTGCAGCTTATTCGCGTACATTGTCCTTCACATGCTCATGTATGCTGCAAATATATATTTCTGGAAGCGAACTCGAGTCAATTATCCATTTATATTCGGCTTCAAGCAAGGAACTGAGTTGGGTTTTCGGGAAGTGTTCCTTCTAAGCACTGGTCTTGCAGTATTTGCTCTGACAAGTTTGTTCGTAAACGTTAGTATGATCATGGAGTCAAGAGCATATGAGCAGAGCAAACTATCTTTAGCCATTGCTAAATTCATGCCATTTGGCTTAGTTATGGTGAGTGTTAGATTTCCAATATTCTCGAAACCGAATTTGAAACTCTTCTTTCAAGTGATACCCACAATCTTCTCTTGTAGGTTGTTCTAAGCATCATCGTTTGTCCTTTCAACGTCATATACCGTTCAAGTCGAGTATTTCTTATAAAGTGTTTGTTTCGATGCATATGTGCTCCCTTGTACGAGGTAATTAAAATAATTATGGTTCATATCAGTATTCAGTAGACAAGTACATTATTCTTATGGTAGCTTTCTTGCAGGTCACTCTTCCTGACTTTTACATGGCAGATCAACTCACTAGCCAGGTTCAAGCAATAAGAAGTCTTGAGTTTTATATATGCTACTATGGTCATGACAATACCTATCAGACACAAAGCCAATGCCATAACTATCATGTATACAACGTGTTCTACTTCATTGTAGCAGTTATACCATATTGGATCCGCTGTCTTCAGGTGCGCGTTTTCAGCTTTCTTTTCTTCAATTGGTTGATATGTTTTGTTCTTATGAGTGTTCGTTTTGATGGAAATAGTGTCTCCGTCGACTGATTGAGGAAAGAGACAGCATTCATGCTTTTAATGGCTTGAAATACTTTCTGACCATAGTTGCTGTGGTCATAAGAACAATGTATGAACTCCAAAATGAAACAGAATGGTTGGTGTTGGCTATAGTCAGCTCGGCTATCGCCATGGTGTATCAAACCTACTGGGATCTTGTAATGGATTGGGGACTCCTTCGACTGCGTTCAAAGAACTTCCTTTTGAGGGATAAGCTTTTGGTTTCACACAAAAGTGTTTATTATGGGGCAATGGTAAGTAATTTCCTTAACTTGACAAATAACACAAAATCTCTCAAAACGTACTGTTTTTTATGATGTGTGTTTTTTTCTTGGGAAGGCTGTGAATGTTCTTCTAAGAGTCACATGGCTGCAGCTTGTGTTGAAGTTCAAAGTACATACACTTGAGAAAACGGCCATTTCTACCATTATTGCCTGTCTTGAAATAATTCGTCGCGGCATTTGGAGCTTCTTCAGGTACTTACTATATTGTCTGCGTCAGTATATTATGTTATTGATATGTTACAGTGCTCAAATAGTGTGTGATATATGTATGATATTATGCTGTCAGATTGGAGAATGAGCACTTGAACAATGTGGGTAAGTATAGAGCTTTCAGATCAGTTCCTCCTCCTTTTCATTACCATGATGCAAACGGCGAAGATGACAACGACAAGGATGATTAGACATTCAAGCCTGGATTAGCGATACATTTTGTTTGAACATAAACACCTACAACATTGCCGGGAGAAAAATGTATAGTTCTACTGATCACTTGAAAATACATTTTCAGTTGAAAATCAAAGAAAATGCAGAAATGTATACTTCTTCTTTTGAAGAATTCGCTATCATGAACTGAATAATCCATGGATTTTGGGTTATGGAGAAGATGTTTGGGATTGTGACGCTATTGTCTTGTTTATCCTGAACTCGAGTCTTGTTTATTTTTCTGAAAGAATATTAGTTAAAGAAGATCGATTTTTGCAAGTTTAACTAAACCTTATAGGAATAAATTGAGGAAGACTATTTCCGGTTACTGAGAAGATGTTTGGGATTGTGCTATGAAAAATGGTTATGAATGGATTGCCGACAAATAAAAATCTAAAGGAGTAAAAAGTGCCGATGTTATATAACGTAGCTTATGTCAAAATCCACGTACCCATACACCATTAAAAACCTCAATAATAATAAAATCAATATGTTTCTCACAAACATGAACATCTCCACTAAAAAATCTCGGAAGTAATGAATGAAATCTACAACATTTCGACAACATGTCATGAATGCATCTGAATTATACACGGTGAAAATATGGATGGTTAGCAATCAATTTAAATAATAAAACAGTGAGTGACATATCTCAAAGTGTTTTGAAATAAATGCGAGATTGGGGCAATGTCAATCTAAAACCCCAAAAGCAAAATAAAATAAGGACGAACAACCAATAACGTTAAATGGAATATGTCATGTACCGACTTTTTGTAAATCAGCTTCGATGGATTTAAACATGAGAATGGAGAATGCGCTTATGAATACATCATTCCTAATCATAATGCTAAACCTATAACTACCTAGCATGACAAGTGTGAATCTTCTTCGATCTTACATGCCGAAACATTTGCTCTTAGAGTAGGCCTCTTAAAGACGATAAACATGATAATCAGAATGGTGAAAATTGAGGGGATAATCTCACCATTATCGATTCCATAAACAACATATAGAAGCCACAATGGAAAATAGATATTATTATCTCTACATGACCATCTTCATGTTTAAGTTTGAATAGGTACTTTCACAATATCTTCAGGTAAATAATAATATCGCGAATAAACTCGTAAAATGGATCACAATATTTCCTCTAATAGCAGACCTTACCAATGGAAGTTGAAGTTCTCCTCCAAAAGTGCTTTACGATGGTCCACCAGCAAAGTTCACATGTCTTTCTCCTTATCTCTGTTGTATGAAGAAAAAATATGTTTTAGTTTTATTCGGTATTTCTGGAAATATAATGTTAGCGTTTGTTCTCTTTTAGTTTTATTCGTCTTCAACCCCGGACATGCCAAATCTAGGTGAGCAGGTCCCGAAACAATTGAACTCGACAACGCCAAACCCAAATGAACATAACCCCAAAGAAGAATCTCTTGATCAATTAAAGAATGGCAGAGAAGTAGATCAAACCAAGAGCGGAAACATAGAGGCAGCACCCGGTAAAGAATAAGATGAAAAAGGAGAGTGCAATCTTCTCGAACTTGATGGAGAGTATGGCGGCTCACACAAATTAGTATGGACCGTTTCTTAAGATGTGGGAGAAGGTTAAGGTGGATATCACCGAGGAAATCCAGGATACAAGTTGTTGTGCTTCAGACTGTGTAACATAGATGGACAAGCCTACGAGTGCATGTACTCTCATATTTAGTGGAGAATTCGGCTCGCCACGCCTCGTCTCGGCTCAACGCACGTGTGATCTAGTATGCTCCACAATTAAAACCCATAATATACATTTAAAATGATCATCTCTATGCATTAATTTCTCATTCATTAGTATATTATTTGATACGTATGATATATCAAATTGTAATATTTGGAAACACGAAGCTAATTCTCGTTTTTTTCAGCATTAGTTTTGACGGATCCCACCGGAAATGTGTCCGGAAAATTTCTTCGACCCATGTTCTTCACAAATAATTTCAACCATGCAATAGTGCATCTACAAATTTGACTGCCTGACCCGAGATTTACCACGAAAGTACAGGTGATATCATTATAATACTGAGGATACAACTAATTGAGATTTTTAGCTGTCTGTTTTGTACTCTATCGTTAGGGTTTTGACTTTTGATTGCGCTCATTTTTGCGGATTTGAGCCGGATGGATCAGAACAGAATATTAGGGTTTTTAGCTGTAGTATGAAAGAATGTCTAGCCTACAGTGTTAATTGAGGAAACAATTGAAGATCAAGTAAATAAAAATTCAGTTCTCTTTAATATCCGCAATCAGATACATTGTTTTCTGTAATGGAAGATCAACAGTCGCAATTGCAGAACTGATCTGGAGGAGGATTGCCGTTCTTGATGCAATGACCAGGGCTCTGCACATACTTGCGACAAACGTAGGAGCAAGACTTGTGGTTGCAATTCTGAATGATGTTCACACCACAGCTTATATCAATTCCTTGTCCCATGGCCACCATCTTGTTGCAATCTGCAGATCCAAAGGAAGTTTCAAATACAACAGGTTAGTGAAGTAAGATCAATTGAATTTGGTATGCTCTGGAAATTGCAAATTTCAATCGGGTATGACTAAATTTTAAAGGGAACAATTTACATAAAATTGAATAATACTTACCTGTGTAAAACATTAGGGCGCAGAGGAGGAACAAGGTGGTAATGGTGATTGAGTTCTTCATCGCCTGCCTGTGCTGTTCTTCGAGTGCTGAAAATGGAAGGAGATGAACCCTTCTTTTTTTCCTTGCTTTCTAGGAACGTATTTCAAACCATTTCGTAAATTTCAAAACCGCTAATCAGTAACCAAGAAGCCAAAACATTGACTTTTGGTACATTTGAATGTGTAAACATTAATAATATCATCTAACTTTCTGAGTTTAATGGTAGGTACGGCGTGGTTGAGAAAACACCATTCCAATTTATAAATGATTTTCTAATGGATATTAATATTATTAATAATTCCAATAGTTTATGGATAAATTTTACAATAATAACTAAAACTTAAATTGAAATAGGTGATGTGGAGAAGAACAAAGAAGAATGTACATTGTGGTATATATATAGTACATTGAAGGATGTGCATGGGTGAATTTTATAAGGGACAAATTTATTAGTAAAGGTAAAATTAAATCATCTAAATTTAACAATATACAACTTATTTATTTATTTATATATATATATTTATATATATATATATATATATATATATATATATATATATATATATATACTACATTATTTACAAGAGTATTCTTACTATGAAAATGATGTATATTCAATAATAACGTAATTTCTTTCAAAAAATATAAATAAAAATAGTATAAACAAAATCTTGTAAGATTATATCTTTTTGAAAAGGGAGTTATTATGTATACAATAACTGTTTACTGCATTCCCACCTAGTTTATACTGTTTACTGCATTCCTCCATTACCCTCTCAAACGCTACTTCCTCCTTCTGGTAATGCTATAGTCCCTCACAACACCAATTCAATGACCATCCCAAACCTCCCTTGGATCCCTACCCCTTCCATCTTGCTTATTCTCACATCTCCTCTCACGACTAACTTCACATTCTCTTCGCCATTCATCTCCTTGGCAATTCAAGTCTGAACAAATATACAATGTTACTTGAGCTTTTTGGTTACCTTTATTTTATTTTCTAAATTTTTTGGTCTCATTTTCTCCCAATTAAGCATTGTTGATTTGTTATCCTAATATTTAACAAAACAATTTTGATGATTCAAAATAAGATCCAACTAACACCTGATTGCTCTCCGTCCACCATGGCAATTGGCAAATACCATCGCACGTGTCCCGTCAATCCCGACATTGTCTTTAGTTCAACAATCACAACCTTCTACCGTAAGAAGCGAATGAAGGGAAGATAGTAATGATGTCCTTGTTTGGAGGAAAGTTTATTAGGCCCGGAAAGGTGGTCTACTGCAAGTTGGAGAGATATGCTTATTCTTGAAGAGGAAGGAAAGACAAACCTAACTTTGTACGGATCATGAACCACACAAGGATATAATTTGTGTGTCTCATAATACATATATAATTAGGCGTGAATAACTAATTTAGTGATGTGTATATAAGTTACGTGTTTTTGAAATTATATGACTAAAGAGATTTTGTTCATTGACCAAAAAAAAATCTTAAATGAAAGGCGACCCCGTTACATGTGAAGACTACCATAATGAAATCCTATTCGGTTCGATCGTTTGCTTTGGGTGTATTGCGGGTTCCGGTCCTCGTGTTTATTGTGGTTTTTTGTTCGCACCTTGGTGCTTTGAGTATCTATCTTTCTACAAAGAAAAAAAAAAATGCTATTCAGTCCGATGAATATGAAAATCTTATCTAGTCCTATCCATTCGAACTAAGTACGATTCCCTTGTTTCTCTTCGAGAGGGAAGGGTAAGACTCTTCAATCTGCATCAGAAAGAAAGAGAAAATGTCTTCTTTATCATGTTTCATTCCATCTAAACCTATTTCAACCCGGATCCCAACTTCAAAACCCAGAACCCCCTTCTCAGTTTCTGAAACTCGATGAGGGTAACCGAGCAACTTACAAGACTAAGCTTCTTCTGTCTTCAGATGAGGGTGGAGAAGTTGAGATCATGTTTTTCAACAAACTAGATGAGGAGCTCAATAAGGTTAACTTGTTTTTCAGGGACAAGGTGGAGGAAGTTCTAAGTGAAGCTTCCATACTCAATAAGCAAATGGAGGCTTTCCTTGCTTTTCGGATCAAGGTACGAAACAAAGATTCTAAGGTATCCGTAAAATTGACCAGTCTCAGGGCAAGGTTTGATTCAGGCAAGTATCAATAATTGGGACTTACTTACAGTTCTGTGCTAAAATATGATGTGGTGATGTTGATTGTTTAATGCTCAGATTTGATGTTCTGTTAGTTAGAGTTACCATTTTTATTTACATTTTGGGTCAAATTGACCTGAATCATTGCTCATGTTGCAGAAGATAACGAGGAGAAGAAAGATCCTATGAAGATCCTTGATTATGTGAAGGTTAATTCTTCCGTTGAGCGGCCATTTTCGGTCATTAAGAATCTGTTAAAAGATTCAAAGGATAAAGATTTGAATTTCAGCAAGGAAGAACTTAAAGCAGTTGAAGAGAGAATGAAGCTTGTATTGACTGAATTTTATCAGAAGCTTAGCCACTTAAAGCGTTACAGGTAATAGAGTCTCTATGTGTGTGACTATATTTTGATAATTTCGCTATAGTGTATGATTTTCTCTTTCTCACTGTTTCATACTGATGCAACAACTTTATGAACCTCTCTGCATTTTCCAAGATCATGAAGAAGTATGAAAAGGTTAGGCTCTGAATACCCAGGATTTACTTTTCCATTATGGACTCTCTGGAATGAATATTGTTCTTCTTCTCCTTGTATGAAATACAATATTAAAGAGAGTTGTTTCTATGCATAAATGCAGATCACAACAAGGTTGGCTGCTAGATCTTATATGAAAATAGTGGATAAATGCTACATGGGAAGCTCTGATGAGGTACTCTTCCACTATTCTGATGTTGAATAATACACTGCTTAATGCTTAACTTATGTTACATTTTTTACCTGAAATTCCTTAAATCGCATATGTGGCAGGTTAGCACCCTATCGGCTAAAGTGGAGGATGTATTTTCTAAGAACTTCTATAATGAAAATCGAAAGGAAGCAATGAAGCTATTAAGACGAAAAACAAAGAGAGAAAAGCACAGAGTAACTTTCTTCTCAGGTCCATTATTTCTAGACTAATTATCAAGATTGATTTTGCAAGTGTATATGCAAGAAGCACAATATCTTTTGTTGTCCTTGATTTCTTCTGTTCTACTGTTCTTTTCAGGTTTCTTTACTGGTTGTGCAGTTGCTCTTATGATCGCGATTGTTTTAATGACTCGAGCAAGGAAACTGATGGATGATGATAAAGACACGTTATACCTAGATAGCATGTTTCTGCTTTACAGGCAAAGTTATCATTTTTTGAGTAATTTCACTCTTAAAATAAGAATAAACCCCCCTTGATGATTGAAAACTTCTTCATTTTCATTGCAGCTTATTCGCGTACATTGTCCTTCACATGCTCATGTATGCTGCAAATATATATTTCTGGAAGCGAACTCGAGTCAATTATCCATTTATATTCGGCTTCAAGCAAGGATCTGAGTTGGGTTTTCGGGAAGTGTTCCTTCTAAACACTGGTCTTGCAGTATTTGCTCTAACAAGTTTGTTCGTAAACGTGAGTATGATCATGGAGTCGAAAGCATATGAGCAGAGCAAACTGTCTTTAACCATTGCTAAATTCATGCCATTTGGCTTAGTTATGGTGAGTGTTAGATTTCCAATATTCTCGAATTTGAATTTGAAACTCATATTTCAAGTGATACCTACAACCTTCTCTTGTAGGTTGTTCTAAGCATCATCATTTGTCCTTTCAACGTCATATACCGTTCAAGTCGAGTATTTCTCATAAAGTGTTTGTTTCGATGCATATGTGCTCCGTTGTATGAGGTAATAAAAGTGATCATGGTTCATATCAGTATTCAGTAGATCAACTCACTAGCCAGGTTCAAGCAATAAGAAGTCTTGAGTTTTATATATGCTACTATGGTCATGACAATACCTATCAGACACAAAGCCAATGCCATAACTATCATGTATACAACGTGTGCTACTTCATTGTAGCAGTTATACCATATTGGATCCGCTGTCTTCAGGTGCGCGTTTTCAGCTTTCTTTTCTTCAATTGGTTGATATGTTTTGTTCTTATGAGTGTTCGTTTTGATGGAAATAGTGTCTCCGTCGACTGATTGAGGAAAGAGACAGCATTCATGCTTTTAATGGCTTGAAATACTTTATGACCATAGTTGCTGTGGTTATAAGAACAATGTATGAACTCCAAAATGAAACAGAATGGTTGGTGTTGGCTATAGTCAGCTCGGCTATCGCCATGGTGTATCAAACCTACTGGGATCTCGTAATGGATTGGGGACTCCTTCGACTGCGTTCAAAGAACTTCCTTTTGAGGGATAAACTTTTGGTTTCACACAAGAGTGTTTATTATGGGGCCATGGTAAGTATTTTTCCGTGCCTCGACAAATCACACTAATATAAAATCTCTCAAAACGTACTGTTTTTTTAATGTGTTTTTTTTCTTGGCAAGGCTGTGAATGTTCTTCTAAGAGTCACATGGCTGCAGCTTGTGTTGAAGTTCAAAGTACATACACTTGAGAAAACGGCCATTTCGACCATTATTGCTTGTCTGGAAATAATTCGTCGTGGCATTTGGAGCTTCTTCAGGTAGTTACTCACTTACTCTACTGTTTGCTTCAATATATCATGTTGTTGATATGTTACAGTGCTCAAATAGTGTTTCATATCTGTTTGTTATTATGCTGTCAGATTGGAGAATGAGCACTTGAACAATGTGGGTAAGTATAGATCTTTCAGATCAGTTCCTCCTCCTTTTCATTACCATGATGCAAACGGAGAAGATGACAATGACAAGGATGATTAGACATGCAAGCCCGGATTAGCATATACATTTTGTTTGAACACAAACACCTACAACGTTGCCGGGAGACAAAATGTATAGTTCTACTGATCACTTGAAAATACATTTTCAGCTGAAAATCAAAGAAAATGCAGAAATGTATACTTCTTCAGTATATACGTATAACTTTTTTCAGGAGCAATGATTTTGATAAAATGTCCATCAAGGTTTGAAAAACACAATTGATGCAAAAAAAATGTGAAAAAGGTATATTTGACACCCGATTCGACCGAATCAATTTGATCTAAAACCTAAAATCACACAACTTAAAAATGTTACAACTTGATTATAAATTAATATAATTGAAAATAACTCGAGAATCGATGTAAAACAACCTGAAGTAAATCAGTGTCTAAGACCACGAACCGGACCGGCCCGTATTTAATAGCGGGTATATTGTCTGAACCAAATACATAGTGGGCCGTCAACCCGTGCTTGTACTTTATTATTTGTACATTGCCATTTTTTTTGCGTTTTTATGTGGTACTATGAGTTTTTAAAAGGTACAAACACTAATTAACCTTAAATCAATTTTAACAAGATTGAAGAGATAAGTCAACAATGTTATATACTAATTAACCTTAAACCAATTTTTAAAGACGATGCAGAAAGCAACGCATTGATTTGGGAGGAGGAAATTCAGAATGAGGCATGTTTATGTTGCCTAGAGTTACAGAAATCTGATAAATGAAGCCCGGACAGTTCATTGGTTCAACTTCAATGACTCTACTCACAAGGAATCCATGTGCTCCAAATACATACATTTTTATTTTACTTGTAAAATGATTTATAAAGATGATTGCTCTATAACGTACAGATCTAGCTCAAATCACTCAAGCAAGACAAACAATTACGATAGGTCTTAACAAATTTCATCTTCTACACAAGAAACACGTATTTTATCTTCTACACAATGACTGTAAAATGACAATAGGTCTCAACAAATTAGGACTTCTCTTTCTTTGACAAACCAATTGGTCAAACAATTATCACAAATTCACCACAAAAAAACGATACATAACCATATGATTGAAACCAAAAGAAAAGAATCCATAAAGAAAGACTCATGTATCAAATCAATATGCTCCTCATGTATCGAATCAGTATGCCACAACATTTTCCAGGAATCAATATGTCACGAATCAAGAATTTACAAAACATTAAACCTGGAATCAAAATCAGCAGACAACGACTTCATGGTACTTTGATAGGACCTTGATGGCGTAGGGAAGCCATATACATGACCTCCCACCAGTAAGCAGGGAGAACGACATCTTGGTGATTGTCGGTGCGGGCTAGTTTCTCTTGAATCTGATGTATAATGTTCTTGAACATAGGGGACGTTTTGGGATGTAGGGAAGAAAAAGAAAAGCAATACGAAAGCATGTGAACCTAGCATATAAACACTAGGGTTACACCTCTTATTGCCAATTGGTTTTAGGATGGAGCCAGAATGCTAGAATGCTTGTATGTGTAGTTCAGTTGTGGCGTGTGCCCTCCACGTTGTTTGATCCCGGAACGGATACAAGAAAAGTTAATATGGTATCAGAGCAGGTCCAATCTGGTGAAAAAGAATTGTGGGCGAGTTATATAAAAAAGATTCTTAGCCGAAAAAGAAAAAAAAAATGTGTCAAGTGTTAATTAGTTCACACTTGATATTCTCAACCGAAAAGAAAAAAAAATGGGTCAAGTGTTAATTAGTTCACACTTGAGAGGGAGTGTTGGGATGTAGAGAAGAAAAAGAAAAGTTTCCCACATCGACAATACGAAAGCACTAAAGCATGTGAACTTGTCATATAAGGAGTAATCCATTGTCAATTGAACCACACATACAAGCATTCTATATATGCTAGGTTTTATTATAAATTAAACTTGGTAATCAAATGGTTCTATTTATTTTCTGAATGAGGCATGATTTTATTTATTTTCTGAATGAGGCATATGGTTCTATTTATTTTCTGAATGAGGCATGGCTAAAACCAATGGATGAGGCAGAACAAGAATATCATTGGTTTATCAAATCACTATCGTTCAACATTTTTTTCCAGGAAGCAAGAAACATTTTCTTCCAGGAAGCAAGAATTTACGAAGAATGAAACTTGGAATTTCACAAGAATTTACGAAAAAAATGAAACGTACTTTTACAAATCAATATCTAATCCAGGAAGCAAGAATTTACGAAGAATGAAACCTGAAATTTCACAAGAATTTACGAAAAATGAAACGTACTTTTACTAATCAAATCGTTCAACATTTTCTTCCAAGAAGCAAGAATTTACGAAGAATGAAACTTGGAATTTCACGGTAAATGGATGGCGTAGGGAGGCCATATACATGACCTCCCAATCATCAGCAACAGGGAGAACGACAGGCTTGTCGTTGTTGAACATAGGTGGCTTTTGTAATGACAGCTTGGCGAATCTATATACGTTGGGGCGACTTGAAGCCGAAGCCTTAAACAACCGCTTCAAGATAGCGGTAGTCCGGCAGTCGATAGCGGTGGCCCGGCGGAAATCACACGTGTTATGGAAATTTGGGAATCAAATGCAAGCGATCTATCACTCAAATAAATTCTTTTTAGCAATGATTTTGTAGTGGCCATAACACTTAACTTTTTTTAAGCTACGGAATTTACCACGTCTGTATAGTGACAATAGGCTTCACTGTTATAGCAACACCAATTTGCCCCGGTTGAGAATTGAGATGTTGCTTTAATGAAACATAAAAAAAAGAATATATTTATTTGTTATATTAGGAGCTATAAATTTCTATCTTGTATATAATATCTTATATTAATTTTATGAAATAAAAATTTAATGATTTAAATATGGTCTATATACAAAAAAATAATGGTTGTATTTGTAATTTATAAATGATTTGATGTCAGTACTTTTGTTTGTTTAATTTAATATATTAACTAATGTTGTAAATGTTTTTTTTTTATTTTTAAAAGATCATAAATCGTCGTAAAATATGTTTTTACCATCCGTCAAACTTCCAGCATAAGATATGAAAATCTAGTTATTTGTACAATAAAAAAAAATAAAAGTTAGTTTATATTATTTTAAAAAAAATAATTTTATCATGTTAATAGCGGGTTTGACACATCAACGATAATTTAATCCATGAATGACACACGAAATTGTTTTACCTTTATTACATACTAGATTAATACCATACATCAACATTAATTTAATCCATGAACTAGTGTATTACTCGTGTGCAGCACGGGTATTCTTTTATATATTACTAATTAAATTAATTCTTATATATTTGTTAATGTGTAATATAATAGTAGAATAAGTATAATAAATTTAAAAAACAAAAATCAAAATTTATTTTACATTTTTTTAATGTTATAATTTTTTAAAATATTAAAAAAAATGCCTACGACATTATAAATTCATAGCATATTAACAATATCCGTTTTGAAGTTGTATCTCAATCCTTAAATGCTCGGATTTATCGCGTCCGATAATGCAAGTAGTTAGAGTACCGATCCCAACTAATTGACCAATCACATCTTAAAAAATCGGACGAAATGTTAATATTATTGGTTAACCATATATAAATTATGTAATATATTCGTTAAATACAAATATAAAAAAAATAATGTAATTTAATAACTTACCAACCAAAATAAACATTTGTTATGATGTAAATACCGGACTCAACCACGTGAATAAATTTCTTGAATCAGGACTTCCTAAAGAATGCTTGAATTTTAGATCCTTAAAAATACACATTATTATAAAGTTAATATCTTTAGTATTGAAAAATATATCCATATAACGAATTTATTGAATAATAAATTCGTACTTTTTTTTTTTTGATAATGGTAAATTCGGAGACCACCCGGTTCGATCGGCTTAGCCGCTTTACGTTCGGATCGGGTAGAAAGTTGTGGCCCATTACTGGAAATACCCTCTCAATATCAATTTTTTCATACATGACGCCAGGAAGATTCGCTACAGAGAAAGAGATGTAAGCGGTGTAAGTGATTTTGGGTTAGGGCGGGAAGAAAGGCGTGGAAATTTATAGGTCTACCATAGGAGAATATTACTTGGTCGGACTTTGTGTAAACGGTCCAATAGTCTTTCATTTCATATGTCGTTTAATCCATTTAATAATTTTTTCTGTGTAATCCATTAAAATTTTTTTTTGTTGTACTCATGGTTTTAATTTTTCACTTGGTATACTAAGTTTTAAAATTAAACTTGGTAACTAAATGGTTCTATTTGTTTCCTCTTTATACTAATTTTTAATATATTATATTAAAATTTATTATAAAATTAAAAATATAAATTTAAAACTAATTATGACCTTATTAAATTTTAAACTTATAAATTTTTAATAGAAGAATTTTAATTTTCTTTTAATTAAAATAAAAAATAAAAGTAAATTAAAGATAATTTAAGTTTTTGAATCAAACTAAAATATATAAATTAAATTCAATAATAAATAAAATTTAACATATTTTAAAATTTTCTAGATCCTTACAAAAATGTTAAAAGTTTTTAATTTAATCTTATATATTTATTTAAATCTAAAATTAAAAATATTTTTTTATTTTAATTCAAACAATAAAAATTATTTTAATTAAAAAAAAACTATACATAAAGATTTATTTCTATTATAAATTTATTAGTTTTAAATTTAATGAGATCATAATTAAATTTAAATTTATTTTTTCTGATTTTTTATTATTATATAATGATTTTTTAATGTAATATATTAAGAATGGGTATAAAGAGGAAACAAATAAAACTATGAGGATACCAAGAGAAATTTTAAAACTTGATAGATATCAAGAGGAAAAGTCCAAACCTTGGGGACATCAAGAGAAAAAACAAAAAAAAAACCGTTCTTTATGGCCACAAAACCAAATATTGCCCCGGTGACTATTCTACTCCCTAACTAGACCTGAACAAATCCGGGCTCGGGCTGGGCACAGGCCGGGCCAAATCCAAAATCTTGTCCGAAATGCCCGGGCCGGGCCGGGCCAGCCCGCCTTGAACGGGCCTCTAGCAAGGCCCGTGCCTGCCCGCGTGTAAACACGGGCGGGCTGACGGGCCGGCCCGCCCGTGTTTACATTATTCACTTTTATTTTTATTTTAATAGTATACATATAAATATATATATATATATATAAATATATAAATAAATATATATAAATATAAATAAATAAATATAAATATAGAAATATAGAAATATATAGATATATAAATATATATATATATATATATATACGGGCCAGCCCGCGGGCTAAATCCAACACCCAGGCCCGTCCCGTTAACAAGCGGGCCGGGCCTGGCCCGGCCCGAACGGGCCAATATGCTAGCCCATACCCGTGTTTTTGGCGGGCGGGCGGGCCGGACATGACGGCCCGGATTTGTTCAGGTCTATCCCTAACTCTAGTGTTTCCATCGCTGAACAACCTTTGGCTTCCACTCATACGAGAAACAATTAAACAGGCGATAAAGTTATGGAAACACCGGCTCCATCAATCACGACAAATCCTAAACCACCAGACCGGACACCGATAAAAGCATCCTGGAAAGATGTTGCGTCTGGAGGTTTAGGTATAGGCCAACTCAGAACGGTGTTGGATGGAGATCTGGTGGTAACACTTGATAGAAAAATTTTGGATGCTCTAGTCCGAGTATGGTCGAAATCTTTGGTTACAAAAGTGATGGAGTTTTCAATTGTCTTTCCGGTGATGGAAAGGAAATTACATGTGTTATGAAAATTAGGGAATCAAATGCAAGTGATCGATCAATCAAATGGATTCTTTTTGATGAGATTCGACAATGAAAACGATATCTTATTAGTCATGACAAGAGGCCCGTGGACGATCTTTGGTCCGTGCATTGTTATGAAAAGATGGTCGCTGGAATTTAGATCTTCATGTGATATAACCTCGGCTCCGATATGGGTTAGACTTACCGATGTACCAATGCAATACTATGAAGAATTTGTCTTGTGGAATATGACAGTGAGAATAGACAAGTCATTGTCATGGATCCGAAAACACTCTTCACCAACCGAGAGAAATTAAACAAAATATCTTGGGTCGGAATTAGACCTGAACAAATCCGGGCTCGGGCCGGGCCGGGCCTCCAGCAAGGCCCGTGCCCGCCTGCGTATAAACACGGGCGGGCTGACGGGCCGGCCCGCCCGTGTTTACATTATTCTCTTTTATTTTTATTTTAATAGTATACATATAAATATATATATAAATATATAAATAAATATATATAAATATATAAATATATAAATATATAAATATATATATATATATATATATAAATAAGTATATATAGATATATAAATAAATATATATATACGGGCCACCTGGGGGCTAAATCCAACACCCGGGCCCGTCCCGTGAACAAGCGGGCCGGGCCCGGCCCGAACGGGCCAATATGCTAGCCCATACCCGTGTTTTTTGGCGGGCGGATGGGCGGGCCGGACGGGCCGGTCCGGATTTGTTCAGGTCTAGTCGGAATACATGCCACTAGTGATAGAAAAAAGTCGAGAAGCCCAACAGTGTCAAGTAAGGCCACAATTGCGGCTAGTTGGTTGCAGTCACCACCTTGCTCGCGGTTGCCACATGACACCTATATTATCTTTTACTTCAAATGCATCTTCTAAATTCTTTCAAATTTAACCCCTTTGTGTATATTTTGGTATTTGCCCATTCATCTATGGTCATCAATCACTCTAGAATGTCAAAAAATTCACCAACAAATTTGTTAAAGTCTTAATTATATACGGTAATATTATAAGTATCAAATTGGTGGTGGATTTGATTTTGGCAACGACGGCTTGGCGAATCCACATCCGTTGGGGCGCTTCAAGGTAGCGGTGGCTCGGCGGTCGGTAGCGGTGGCCCGGCGGATGGCCGCGGCCTCACAAAGGTCAGTTATGTAGATATTAGGTTGGAATTGGATTAGGGCGAGATGTCACCATAATAATTGGGTCGGGCTTTGTGGAAACAAGTCGGTCCAACAGTCTTTTATTTACTCCAATGAATTAAAAAAGAATGAGTAAACTACACAATCATGAACCACCTCTTACAAATTTATATGCATAAAATCACCATTAATTTATAAATATTTATAATTAAACACCCTATACAAGTTAAAATTACATCAACTAATTTAAAATTGAAACATAGATAAGGTAAATTTTTATTATCTAAATTAATATCATAATTAGATTTAATAGTTTGGTTAAATATTACACTTTATAATAGAAAATTAATTATAAAATAATATAAACAATTACCCATATATACAAAAAATAAATTTAAAATTTAAAAATTACTAACTCGTATAGAAATTATAGCCTACAAAATCAATTCTTATATGGTCTTGACTCTCAACTATGGCGAAATTAATTATATGGTTTTCGGATTTAACTTTTAAATTAAATAACTAGTAAATTATTTTAATAGACCAATAATCATGTTATTATGACCATTTTTCATTTTGAAAAATCCTTTTAAAAAAAAGTTATGGATAAATTTATAGGTTAAAAAATTCCAAAATAGTTATTGAAAAATTGCAATAAAAAGTATAAATTTTTGAAAAAAACTACCACAAAACAATCCGGATAAAAAATATATATATGTAGGTTTAAGTTTTTTTTCATAGTTTTTTTTGTTAGTTTATCAGGCGATAGTTTATGTACGAGTTAGTAATTTTAAATTTTGGATTTTTTTGGTACATGGAAAATAATTATATTTTTTTGATTAATTTTCCATTATAAATTCTAAGAGTTAGTCAAACTATTGAAACTACTTATGATATAATATTGATAATGAAAATTTACCTTATTTATTATTTAATTTTAAATTATTTGGTGTAATTTTTATTATTATGGGTGGTTAATTACAAACGTTTAAAAATTAAGGGTGGTTTTGTGCCAAAAAAATTATAAGAGGTGGTTTATCGCAAATAGATGAATATTAAAGGTGGTTTTATGCTAAAAAATTTATAAAGGGTGGTTTATTGCTAATGAGTGATTATTAAGGGTAATTTTGTGTAGTTTACTCAAAAAGAATTCCGGTGTACTCACGGTTTTAATTTTCCACTTCGTATACACTATACACTAAGGGCTCATTTGGTATCGCTAGGAATCATTCCCGGTAACGGAATGATTCCGAATCAATCAAAAACTATGTTTGTTTAGAGGTCATTTTACACATGAAACTAACTTAATCATTTCCATTTCCATTTCCATTTCTTCCCTTTAACCGATTCCATTCAGTTTCCATTCCATCACTCCAACCAAACGGGCACTAAGTTATAAAATTAAACTTGGTAACCAAATTGTTCTATTTTTCCCCTCTTTATACTCATTTTTAATATATTACATTAAAACTTATTATAAAATTAATATATTAATTTAAAACTAATTATGAACTCATTATATTTTAAACTTATAAATTTATAATAGAAGATTTTTTTTAAAAAAATAAAAATAAAATAAAGTAAATTAAATATAATTTTAGTTTTTGAATCAAAATAAAATATATAAATTAAATTAAATAATAAATAAAAATTTAATATATTTTTGAAATTTCTAGATCCTTACAAAAATGTTGAAATTTTTTAAATTTAATCTTATATATTTATTTAAATCTAAAATTAAAAATAAATTTTTTTATTTTAATTCAAAAAAAAATATTTTATTAAAAAAATATACATAAAAATTAATTATATTATAAATTTGTTAGTTTTAAATTTAATGAGGTAATAATTAGTTTTAAATTTATTTTTATGCTTTTTTATTATTATATAATGAATTTTTAATGTAATATATTAAGAATGGGTATAAAAATGACACAAATAAGACCATGAGGGTATCAAGAGAAATTTTAAAACTTGATGGATACCAAGAGGAAAAGTTCAAACCTCTAGGACACCAAGAGGAAAAACCAAAAAAAAACGCTCTCTATGGCCACAAACCCAAATATTGCCCCGGTGACTGTTCTACTCCCTAACCCTAGTGTTTCCATCGCCGAACAATTTTTGGCTTCCACTCAAACGAGAAACAATGAACACGGGCGATGAAGTTATGGAAACACCGGCTCCATCAATCACGACAAATCCTAAACCACCAAACCGGACACCGGTAAAAGCTTTCTGGAAAGATGTTGCGTATGGAGGTTTGGGTATGGGCCAACTCAGAACGGTGTTGGATAAAAAATTTATCGACGGAAAGATCTCAGTCACGTTCCCGAAGGGTGAGGATGGAGATCCGGTGGTAACGCTTGATAGAAAAGTTTCGGATGCTCAAGTCCGAGTATGGTCGAAGTCTCTAGTTATAAAAATGATGGAATTTCCAATTGTCTTTCCGGTGATGGAAAGGAAATTACGTGTGTTATAAAAATTTGGGAATCAAATGCAAGTGATCGATCACTCAAATGAATTCTTTTTTTTATGAAATTCGACAATGAAAACGATATTTTATTAGTCATGACAAGAGGCCCGTGGCCGATCTTTGGTCTGTGCATTGTTATGAAAAGATGGTCGCTGGAATTTAGACCTTCATGCGATATAACCTCGGCTCCAATATGGGTTAGACTTACCGATGTACCAATGCAATACTATGAAGAATTTGTCTCGTGGAATATGACAATGAGAATAGGCAAGCCCATTGTCATGGATCCGAAAACACTCTTCACCAACCGAGGGAAATCAAACAAAACATCTTGGGTCGGATACATGCCACTAGTGATAGAAAAAAGTCGAGAAGCCCAGCAGTGTCAAGCAAGGCCACAATTGCGGCTAGTTGGTTGCAATCACCACCTTGCTCGCGGTTGCCACGTGACACCTATATTATCTTTTACTTCAAATGCATCTTCTAAATTCTTTCAAATTTAACCCCTTTGTGTATATTTTGGTATTTGCCCATTCATCTATGGTCATCAATCACTCTAGAATGTCAAAAAGTTCACCAACAAATTTGTTAAAGTCTTAATTATATACGGTAATATTATAAGTATCAAATTTCCCGTGCTTAGAGTTTGCTCGTCCTTGGGTAGCTGAATGAAACCTATTTTAATGTATTGTATTTATAATTTTTCACTTTTCACTTATTTATTTATTTATTTTTTAGGCTTATATATTTAATTATTTAATTTATATTTAAAATTTAATATATATAGGAGGGACATACCTAGTTTGGACGAGGAAGGTAAGATTCATATCCCGTCCCGCAAATCTTTTAGTGGGGTGCGTAGTGTCAAAATCCGATACAGACGGACCAGTTAGAGGGGGGTCGTGTGCATCCGAGCGCACATGCGCGTTAGGCCCAAACCCAACACATAAACCCGATGAGGTTCCATCCTAAAACCAATTGGTAATAGGAGGAGTAGCTCACCGACCTTATATACTAGACTAGGTAGTCTCAATCTTTCGATGTGGGACAGATTATCTCCAACACGCAGGACGGAATTTAAAATTTTTGAATGAAAAATACCGGGATCGGGATAAGAACGAGATGGACCCAAAATTTGCGGAATTTGTGTCCAACCCAAAGAGGTTAGTGTTTGTTTTTCTGAGGTGAGAAGAGTATGTTTTATTAATGTAAATGATATTCTCAGGGAGCAATGGGGTTTAGTATATATGATGGTGTCAGCTATGAAAAATATGAAACTGTTATAGTGATAGTCCACTAGGGCCGAATCTTATCTATCCAAAGATGAATGTTATAATGTATAGTTCCGATTATGCATTGGAACTCTATGCTTGTTGATTTATATCCGAGGTATGTGTGATTCCTCTCTTTCAGTTTTATTAGTTTGAATGCGTCGCAGTAATACAGGGACGATAAAGTTTTTGGGAATTATTCTTTGTGGTTTGAACTAATTGTAGTAGAATTTGATTAGTTTTGATACCCTGTATGGTAACAAAATGGGGGAAATCAAGTGCATTTTGCATGAAACCAGCCGGAATGATTCCATGAACAAGGTACGCATGTGGACTAGATTCGTTTTCATTCTGTTTCCGTTTTCGTTTCCGAAGTTACGACCAAACGGAAGTTAATCCCAAAAGTTAGCCCTTTTTTTCTCAACCATGTCCCCAAATTGTGTAAACCACTATTTACGCTGGGAGATGCTTAAAAAAAAAAAACCTTTGTTTACAATCACAACTCACAAGTATCCCCTCTATTTTTAGAACTCTATTTTGTTTGATGAGCAACCTGATTTGTTATAAATGAGAAAGTTATTAAAAATACATTTGTTTAATATGATAAATGCTCCATTATTGGTGAATTATCCTTTTGGCTTTGTCATAGACTCATAATATTAGACACAAATTTAACCCAATTTAAAGTGACTAGAAATAAAATTGATCTAATCCGCTCTCCAAAAGTTATACACATGTATATACTAGGGTCGTTAACGGTTCCTGAACCGTATTTTTTTATGGAACCGGAACCGTTTAAAGTAAACGGTCCGGTTCCCTTATATTTTTTTTGTCGGAACCGTTTAGAACCGGACCGTTTAAGGAACCGTTTTTTTGAACTGGAACCGTTTAAGAAAATTCAGAACTGTATGGAACCGGATCGGGTTGAACCGGAACCGTACATAACTGTTTGGAACCGGAACTATCTTGAACCGTTTGGACCCGGAACAGTTTAGAACCGTTTGAATACTTGATGAAAGTAAAAGTGAAAATTAGAAGGAAACATATAAAAACACACCTCATTATCCAATATAAGTCACAAAAATAATCAATTTTCACAATTCTATATATATTGACCCTCTCATAGTCTCAAGGGAGAAAAAAAGCCTTGAAAATCAAATAAGTACAAGAACCGGACAGGAACCGAAATAGGAACCGCATTTAAACGGTTTCCTTATTTTTATTTACTTGGAACCGGAACCGGAACTATATTAAACGGTCTAGTTCCAAAATTTTCTAACAAATAAGCACAGGAACCGAACCGAACCGCCAAATTCCGGTTCGGTTTCAACGGTTCCTGATGGAACCGGACCAAATTAACCACCCTACTTCTTTTGAAGAATTCGCTATCATGAACTGAATAATCCATGGATTTTGGTTTATTGAGAAGATGTTTTGTGACGCTATTGTCTAGTTTATCCTACACTCGAGTCTTGTTTATTTTTCTGAAAGAATATTGATTAAAGAAGATCGATTTTTGCAAGTTTAACTTGTTGAGTGTGAAAATGTGTCCCGCATCCGTGAACCTAACATATAAGTACGGGGGTTACTCCTCCTATTACCAATTGGTTTTAGAATGAAACTCCAAATACTTGTGTGTATAGGTTCACGTATTTTGGCGTACAAAACCCTTCACGTCTTTGACCCGCTAGATGTAAAAAGATAAATTAACATAACTAAACCTTAGAGCGATAAATTGAGGAAGACCATTTCCATTTCCATTTCCAGTTATTTAGAAGATGTTTGGGATTGTGCTATAAAAAATGGTTATAAATGGATTGCCGAAAAATGAAAATCTAGAGGAGTAAAAAGTGCCGACCTTAATATAACTTAGCTTATGTCAAAATTCACCAGAAACGACATTTCATTTATTCCTTATATGCTCATACACCGTTAAAAACCTCAATAATAATAAAATCAAAATATTTATAAAAAACATGAACTTCTCCACTAAAAAATGTCGGGAGTAATGAATGAAATCTACGACATTTCGACATTAGATGACATGATTACATCTCACTTATACACGGTGGAAATATGGATGGTTAGAAATCAATCAATTTTAATAATAAAACAGTGATGACATATCTCAAAGTGTTTTGAAACAAATGTAAGATTGATCCAAAACCCCAAAAGCAAAAGAAAACTGGACGAAAAAGTCAATAACACTAATAGAATAAATCAAAAGCCGATTTTGTGAAAATTAATTTCGATCGATCTAAACATGATAATGGAGAATGTGCGTATGAATATATCATTCGTGATTATAACGCTAAACCTATAACTACCCAACATGGTAAGCATGGATCTTCTTCTATCTTACACGCTGAAACATTTGCTTTTAGAGTAGGCCTCTTAATTAGGAGATAAACATGATAATCATAATGGTGGAAATTGAGAGGATAACCTCACCATTACCAATTTCATAAGCAACGTATAGAAGGATTAGAAGCCACAATGGAAAATAGATATTATTATCTTTGACATGACATCTTCATGTTGAAGTTTGAAGAGATACCTTCACTATATCTTCAAGGAAATCAATAACGTCGCGAATAAACTCGTAAAATGGGTCACCATCTTTCCTCTACTAGCATACTTTACCAATGAAAGTTGAAGTTCTCCTCCAAAAGTGATTTACGATGGTCCACCAGTAGACGTTGACATGTCTTTCTCCTTACCTCTACTGTATGAAGAAAAAAAATGTTTTAGTTTTATTCGGTATTTCCGAAAATATAATGTAAGCATTTGTTCTCTTTTAGTTTTATTCATCGGCATCGCCAAATACAGGTGAACATGTCCCAAAACAATCGAACTCAACAACGCCAAACCCAAATGAACATATCCCCAAAGAAGAAGCTCAGGATCAAATGAAGAATGGTGGAGAAGCGGATCAAACCAAGGGCGGAAACACAGAGGCGGAACCCGGTAAAGAATAAGATGAAGAAGGAGAGTGCAACCTCCTCGAACTTGATGGAGCGTATGGCGGCTCACATAAATTAATATAGGTCGTTTTTCAAGGTGTAGGAGAAGGTTAAGGTGGATGTCACCAAGAAAAGTCGGATTTTAATCGATACAAAATCCATATATAATACAAGTTGTTGTGCTTCAGACTACGTAACATAGATGTACAAGCCTACGAGAACATGTACTCTCATACTTAGAGTAGAATTTGGCTCGCCACGCCTCGTCTCGGCTCAATGCACTCTCAATGCACGTGTGATCTAGTATGCTCCACAAAAACTAGTTGCATTATAGTTTGGGTTTCTTTTCTGATTGTGAAAATATTATCCTGTTGATGTTGAGTTGTGAGGACTGCTTCGTCATCAAAAACTATTGATTTTGCTGAAGTTTCTGCTATTTTATTGCTAAAAGAACCTTGTTGATATGATGTTGCTGCTGATTGCTGAAGTTTCTACATACTTGAACAATTGCTCCACTATGCTTATATTTGATCTGGTTTCAGTCAAAATCCCACTCACATAGCACAAAATAAGGAATTACAGTGGTGGTACAATGAATCAACAACTCCAACTAAGAAATGAGTTTGAAGGTGATGGTTTCACTCGTTCTAGTAGCAAATGAAAAAGTAAATAGACTAGAATTGAAGACCATTTTCTCTAGCAGCATCAACAAGGGCTTGGACACGTCCATGTTGAATTTGCTGGTTTCTTTCACTTCTGCACTCTTCTATATGTTTGAAACATGTCTAAAACCTGACTTGGATACAAAATAGGCTCTACACCTGATTGACTTTGCACCTGAATGATTCCTTTGACTCCATAGTGATTGGAGACAAGTTTAGTCGATATCTGCATACCATATTCATAGCAATAAATTCAGTGGATATGTGACAAGTTCAGTGGATATCTGCATACCATATCCATAGTGATTGGAGACAAGTTCAATGGATATTTGGCTCAACAGAGTCATCACACTTGGATGGGTTCACTTCTACACTGAATAGCTTCCCACCTCAATGATTCAAGCCAAGGGCCCCCTCCTTTGTACGAACCATCTGAATAACTCCCCACCTCAATTCATTCCCATTTGCACTTGTTGGAACAATTGGAATTCTTTTATCACCACCCACAACCAAACTTGATTCAAGATGACGTAAAATCGAATTGATAGAGCCCTTTACAGATGAATGCAATGACTTGATGTCATCTTGTATTTTCTATTGCATGGTTTGCTGAACAACACTGATCAAGCATACCGGTTACTCTGCCTTAACTTTTGAGGAAACTAAGCTGCATTTACCACCAAATATTCAATCTTTTAACTCCAACATCTACAACAAATAAGGGGGAAAGTATCACAATCAGAAGAATGCAGCTTGAGGTTAAGTTATACAAGAAATTACTATGATAGAAAGGCACCATAAAGCAACTAGTACTGAAAACCCTTTAACAGAACAAATCTAAATAGGAATAACCCATGACTACAATGCATTGTTAATAGTTGGATGATTCACGACGGTCAACAATTGATTTCCGTTTCTTTACCAAACAAGTAAGCATATCATTTTCACGGTATGAGTTAGGCAATTAAAACAAGGCAAGGCAAAGAGAAAAGCAAAGGTAGATCCTTTGATGTTTGGTTAACAGCGGCCGGCAGAATCGAAGAGGGCTTCTACCAAATCAAACAGAAGTTTTCATTCTACCCTACCGAATCAAACAGAATAAGGAAACGAAGGGAGGAGAGGATTGGTACCTTGTTTTTGATTCTCACTGCTCTTCGTAATCCTTGTTCGTCTTCCTTTCGTCGACCAAAGCAATCGTTTTCTCACGGGCCCTCAGCGGCCGGCGGTCCAGCCTTGAACTCTTCGATAGGTTGTTGTGTGAAATCGATGGTGATATATATATATATATAAAGTATTAGCGTTAATAGTGAAAAAAGGTAGGAACAATAGAGTAATTTTCTACCCCTAAAACACTTAGAAACCCGCCCAAACTCTTGCCTGAATGATAGTTTCAGAAACCCGTCTATAAACACTAATCACTAGTGTTTTGTAGCATGTCAAACACTCGTTAAATTCTCAAATATTTAGAAATACTCAATAACACTCGGTCAAAAGTCATGCCAAACACAACCATAATATACCTATATGGTACTTAAAATGATGTATAGTATGTCAATTGTCCGTCACTAACCGACCATATTTTACAATTTATCAATACGTGTGAAGTGTGATATTATTCTATTAACACCTCAAGTTGGAAGACAAGGTTCGGTGAGGAAGATGATCAGGGAAAATATTGGTGAGGATGTCAACAAGCTGGCCGATGTTTGGTGGGAACATGAGACATGGATATAATACCTTCTTGTAGTTTTCTCGTATAAAATGACAATCGAGATGAATGTGCTTTGTCCTTTTGTAGTAAACTGGTTTTCGGATAGGTATGGAGGCCGAATTTGTCACATTAAATATGTATTGGAGTGATATTAGGAACATCTAGGTCATGAAGGAAGCAGCTCAAACATGCTAACTCAGTAATAACACGTCTCATGTACTGGTGTGGCAAACATAATTATCAAGATATGTTGGTTTATGGTGCTCCCTAGCAGGGCCGGCCCTGAGGGTGTGCGAGGTGAGCCACCGCTCAGGGCCTCAAATTTATAGAGGGCCTCACCTGATTTTATATAGATTAGTAATATATAATTAATTTTGGTATAATGTAACACAAAACATGAATAGCCCAGTGGTTAAAAGGGCTTGTTAGGATTTTAGTTCTTCCACTGGTACCGTGTTCGACTCTTACCATCTACAATATTTTTACGCTGCAATTGAAAACTTTTATAGAAGAAAGTAATTGTTAATGTTTTGAGAGTCTTTAACAACTTTCTTTGCTAGTTTCTAGTTACAAAATAATTTCTAAATATAAATAATATTTTAGACATAGATATACTATAAAATGTTAACTAACTTATTATCATACATTTCTACAAATTACTGATTTGGTTTATATAAAATAAATAAAATAATATTTTAGACATAGATATACTATAAAATGTTAACTAATTTATATACAATTATGATAAAGTTTTATCATAAAATTTCTACAAATTATTGATTTGGTTTATATTAAAATTTAATTATTTTTATGTTTATAGATATAATTATTTATATAAAATTTTACGGGTTAGCAATTAGAGCCTATCTATCCTAACTTTTTTTTTTCTAACTTTTAATTTTTGGAGTTTGTGTGTCGAGTTTGAAGTGATTTTCTTTGCTAGTTAAAAAACAGTTTTAGAATAAAAATAATATTTTAGACATAAATATACTATAAAATGTTAACTTATTTATATATAATTATGATGAAGTTTTATCATAAAATTTCTACAAATTAATTATTTGGTTTATAGAAAAAAGTCATTTTAATGTTTGTAGATTTAATTATTTATATATCAAATGTAAAATTATTTGTAAAAAAAAGCCATTTTTATGCTTATAGTTGTTATTATAATATATCACTTTTTAGTTTAATGTTTGTTTCAGGTATTTTTATGACATTTATTAAATCCATTCAATTTAAATATTTTTTTCCGATTCATTTGAAAAAAATGAATAAAATTTAAATCGATTTTGCGCATTAGTTCGTTACACAATAAGTGAAATAAATGTGGGCAACACATCAACCTTACCCTTCTACTTTAAATAATATAATATACACCAATATATTTAATTTAGTAGGTTGAAATATTTAATAAATGATAAAAATTAAAAAAAATGATTTAATTTTTAATATTTAAAAATCAAATTAATATTTTAAATATCTAAACTACACGAGACCTCCATAATTCATTGCCCGGTCCTGCTCCCTGGTGGATCTTTTTTGATATCATTGTCTAAACGAATTGCTTGAACAATTGAACTTTCTTTCCAGACTCAATCTTAGCCATTGTGATAAATAATCCATTTTATTGTCAAGTGTTTGAACGATATGATATTTAATGCAATGCAAAATCGAGATAGTGTGTTTCACCAATGCCTAGATATTTATGTTTCTGATTACCTCAATGCTGGTTGGAGACTCTTCCTCATGTTGCTTTCAAGATAGAGTGATAGTAGATTTAAAAGCCCTAGCAGCAAAGTTTCATTCTTGTATGTGTACCCATGTACGTTCTTTAAGTAACATTCTACTTGACTATATGGTTCGGTTGGTACCACAACATACTACTTCATGTCTTCATGTATACCAATAATATCACACAATATATTCTTACTTTGACGGGATGAATATTTAATAATATAACGTATTTCTTTCATTTTTTTAAATAGTATAAATGTAATGTTGTAATTTTTGTGAAAATTATATAACTAAATAGTTTTTTAAACATAAGGTGATCCTGATCCCGTTATATGTGAGGGCTTATTCGGTTTGCTTTGGGTGCATTACGCTTCCTTTTTCTCCCTTTCCTTTTAGTGTCCCTCGGTTCGGCTCATTGGGTTTTTTGTTCGCATATGCTTTGTTCACGTTGTGTTTTTATCTTCCTTCAAAGAAAAAAAATGCTATTCAGTCCGATGAATTTGAAAACCTTATCTTGTCCTATCCATTCGAGCTAAGTACGATTCCCTTGTTGCTCTTCGAGAGGGAAGGGTAAGACTCTTCAATCTGCATCAGAAAGAAAAAAATGTCTTCTTTATCATGTTTCACTCCATCTAAACCCATTTCAACCTGGATCCCAACTTCAAAACCCAGAAACCCCTTCTCAATTTCCTGTTTCCGGCCACCGGAAAGCGCAATTCCACCGGCGGTTGAGACCTTCTGGCGTTGGCTCTCTGACAATCGCGTTGTTTCAGCCAAGGCTCCAGTGAGGCCTGGACTGGGCCCAGAAGGGCTTGGCCTCGTTGCGCAGAAAGACATAGCAAAAAACGAGGTCGTTTTGGAGGTGCCCAAGAAATTTTGGATTAACCCAGATACTGTTGCAAATTCAGATATAGGTTCTGTTTGCATTGGCCTGAAGCCTTGGGTGTCTGTTGCTCTGTTTCTGATCAGAGAAAAGCAGAAGGAAGATTCCCTTTGGAGATCTTACATTGACATTCTTCCAGATTCCACCAATTCAACCATATTTTGGTGGGTAATCTGAAATTTGATTACTCTTGCTTTGCTTGCCCTTTTACAGGATGGTGAAATTACTGAATGTAATATTGGTTGGTTGGTGCTTTTCAGTACAGGTCAGAAGAAGAGCTCTCTGAACTTCAAGGTTGGATTTCTCTGTTGATTTTTATCATGCATTTGAATGCCTAGTGCCTACAATGAACATATGATTATACCTCTTACTTGGGTTCCTCTAGTGCTTCATTGCTATTGTTTTCTGATCAATTATAATTATGCATTTGATTATAAGTTTATAACTCTTATTTAGTTTAGATATGGTTGCAAACAAATTGAACAATTTGGCTTATGATCGGAAGTTGTTAGATCTTGACATGAAAGGTTGGGTCAATCAATTTTGGTGATCAAGTACAGATTTCCTAGTTGTATATAGTCATTTGGACTGGCTTTTTAGGTAGTGTTAGATTATTTTATGGGAATAACTTTCACACTAAATTCTCTATTGAAATGATCATGTGATGTTTGCAGGATCCCAGCTACTAAGCACCACCTTGGGTGTGAAGGAGCTAGTGCAAAATGAATTCTCAAAAGCAGAAGAGGAAGTGTTGATCCCCAACAAGAGGCTTTTCCCTTCTCCTATAACATTGGATGACTTCATCTGGGCATTCGGCATGCTTCGTTCTCGAGCTTTTACGCGTCTTAGTGGCCAGAGTCTAGTTCTTGTTCCTCTGGCTGATCTGGTAAGTTCCCTCTTATTTAATTCCATGAATTTTCTAGTGTTCAACAAACACTTGTTCCAATATTCGTGGGACTAAACTGCATTACTACTTTACTAACAAAGAACATTGGACCAGATGAACCACAGTCCAAGCATAACCACACAAGATTATGCATGGGAGATCAAAGGAGCAGGCCTCTTCTCAAGAGAACTCCTATTCTCTCTACGTTCGCCTATTCCTGTGAAGGCCGGTGAACAGGTGAGCCTCTTTCGTCAAGTGAACATGGTTTTGATTTAGTACAATGTTCATCTCTGAAAAATATGATTTCTTTCATAGGTTCTGATCCAATATGATCTAAACAAGAGCAATGCAGAGTTGGCTTTGGATTACGGTTTTGTAGAGCCAAATTCAGGGCGTGACGTGTACACCCTTACCCTAGAGATACCTGAATCGGATCCTTTCTTTGGAGACAAGCTAGACATTGCTGAGACGAATGGTCTAGGAGAGATCGCATACTTTGACATCACTTTAGGTCAACCCCTACCTGAGAAAATGATTCCTTACCTTCGTCTTCTAGCACTCGGAGGAACTGATGCTTTCCTTCTAGAAGGCTTATTCAGAAACGGAGTTTGGGGTCATCTGGAACTCCCAGTTAGTCGAGTCAACGAGGAACTCGTGTGTCGAGTAGTTCGTGATGCATGCAATGCTGCTCTTTCTGGGTATCAAACTACACTTGAAGACGTAAGAACCAATTTGTTTTCTGTATCAATAGAGTAAAGGGCTGCATACCTGAACCACTCTGAAAGATGCATTTTTTTTTGTTGCAGGATGAAAAATTAGAGATAGAAGATCTAGATCCAAGGCTAGAGATATCAGTTGTAATTAGATCAGGGGAAAAGCGAGTGCTTCAGCAAATCGACAACATCTTCAAAGAGAAGGAATCGGAAACGGACATTCTAGAGTATTATCAGGAGAGAAGGCTGAGGGGGCTGGGTTTGTCTGGTGATGAGGGTGAAATCATATTCTGGGAATAGAACTGAAATAAACGGAGAATCGCCATATAAGCTCATGTTTGCTCCAGCCTGAAACAATGACGAGCTTCATGCTTACAATAGCAACTGTCATGGATAACAAATTGGAGAAGAGTGAAGCAACACCTTGGCAAAGAGATTCTTTGGTTTTGTTTTCTTATAGATTCAAGTTGAACGTTGAGATGATCTGAGAGCGTTGTAACGATCAATCCTTTCTAGACCAAAAGGAAAACAAAGAAAAAGAGTTGATACCACTTTGGAAGTGTTCCGATCTGATATTAATCATCAGATAATTAAGTGAGCAATTTTAAAAGCTTTGCTTTCTGACAAAAATTAGTTTATGAATGTAATCATTCAAGTACTCTATTTTGAAGAGGCACTACAAGGATATAGTTCGAGATAACACTTTCTTCAAGAGGCACTACAAATATTTTTTTTGATTATACAAGTAAAATTTTTACAAGCTAAGACTTTCTCATTTTCATTTCTTGAAAAAAAAAAACCCATATAATTATAGGATTTCCAGGTGGGACTGGTGTCGTCCTTTCCGTTTTCCATTCAGAATATGACGCACAACAAGCACCTTATCTTATATTTTTGACGCTATCAACAGGCAAGCTTCTTTCCGAGAGAATGGCTTCTTTAACATGTTTCAGGCCATCTCAAACTTCTACTTTCCTCTCCCAGGCCAAACCCATTTCATCTCCAAAACCAAGAATCCCCTTCTCAGTCTCTTGTTTCCGGCCACCGGAAACCCCCATTCCGTCGGCAGTCGAGACCTTCTGGCGGTGGCTCTCCGACAACGGAGTTGTTTCAGACAAGTCTCCTGTAAAGCCTGGAATTGGCCCAGAAGGGCTTGGATTGTTTGCTAAGAGAGACATAGCTAAAAACGACGTCATTTTGGAGGTACCCATGAAGTATTGGATCAGCCCAGATACAGTTGAAGATTCAGATATAGGATCTATTTGCAGTGAGCTGATGCCTGAGGTTTCCGTTCTTCTATTTCTACTCAGAGAAAAGCACAAGCAAGAAAACTCCCTTTGGAAGCCTTATTTTGACATTCTTCCACATTCCTCAAACTCAACCCTATTTTGGTCTGTTATTACATTAACTTTGATTCCCTTGCTTAATTGATTCGATTGTCGATTCATGATTGATGCTTCTTAGTACAGGTCTGAAGATGAGCTCTCTGAGCTTCAAGGTTGGTTTCCTAGTGAATTATGATTATACCTCATAATTTGGATTAGTAAAAGCAAATAATCAATGCGTTGCAGGATCACAGCTACTAAGCAATACCTTGAAAGTGAAGGAGCTAGTACAAAATGAATTCTTGAAAGCACAAGCGCAAGTGTTAAACCCTAACAAGATGCTTTTCCCTTGTCCTATAACATTGGATGAGTTCTTCTGGGCTTACGGCATGTACAGATCTCGAGCATTTAGCTATCATAGCGGCAAAAGTTTTGTTCTTGTCCCTCTGGCTGATTTGGTAACCTTCTCCATTGTTTCAAACTCATTCAACTTTCTTATTATAAATCAGATTTAAGTTACTGAACAAAAAATTGCATCAGATTAACCACAGTTCAAGCATAACTACAATAGATCATGTTTTATACTCAAGAGGAGGGCTCTTCAAAACCGCGGAACTCCAGTTCTGTTTGCGGTCACCTATTTCTGTCAAGGCTGGTGAGCAGGTGACAACTTCAATTGCCTTCAACTTCAGCTGAGTAATAATGTTTATCAGTTTATTATGTCTAACAACCATGAGTTGATTTCATAGGTTCTGATCCGATATAGCCTAAACAAGAGCAATGCTGGTATGGCTTTGGATTACGGTTTCATAGAATCATCAGGCCGCCACGCCTATACTCTCACCTTGGAGATACCGAATTCTGATCCTTTCTTTGAAGACAAGCTGAAAATTGCTCAGTGGAATTGTTTAGAACAAACTGCATACTTTGACATCAGTTTAGATCAACCTCTACCGGAGAAAATGCTTCCATTTCTTCGTCTCATGGCAATTGGAAGAGATGATGCTTTCCTGCTTAAACCCTCATTTAGAAAAAAAGTTTGGGATCATCTGGAACTACCAGTGAGTCGAGATAGCGAAGAGAGAATGTGTCGAGTAGTTCGTTATGCATGTAAAACTGCTCTCTCAGGTTACCATACCACAGTTGAAGAGGTAATTAGTCTGTAATTGTTTGAGTTGGTTTTGAGAACAGGAATGAACACTCTGAAAGCGAGATCGGTGATATTGAGAATGAAATTAGCACTATTTTCTTTTATGCAGGATGAGAAATTAGAGAAGCAAGATCTAGATTCAAAGTTAGAGATATCAGTTGCTGTTCGACTAGGGGAAAAGCGGGTGCTTCAGCAAATTGACAAGATTTTCAAAGAGATGGAGTCGGAATTGGATACTCTAGAGTATTACATTAAAGAAGACGAAAAGAACTATAATAAAGCTAGAGTTGGATGATCTGAGAGAGGATTGATAACAACAGCAACTGTCTGCATAACAAACTTGAGAGTTGGGATGGCAGAATTGGAGAAGAGTGCTGCAAATCAATAAAATAAATAAATAAAAAACTGGGTTTCAGATGCCATAGCTGTAGAAATGCTTTCTTTATAGAGTTAAAATTGGCATGATTTGAGAGCATTGGCAAGAACATCAGCATTTGTGCATAATTGTATTCAGTTCCATATCTGTAAAGGAAGTTGTAAAATCAAAGGCAGTGGATCTTTCTCACTCAATATACAGTTTTTGTTTTAGTAGACGAGTGTCACAAATGAACTCATTCGAAGTTGATGTATTAACGATCAGAGTCATCGACTCATCAGGTGATTCCATGATTTAAATAGAGATTTTCTGATGGAAAATTTTTATTATGAAAAATCAAATCATGTAACGAATCTTGATATTTAAACCGATTTAGTTTTGGTTCCACATTTTACAAATACTAAGACAAAATAAATATATAAAGTAGAGGTGAGAGAGTGAGGCCGGAGATGAGAGTACCAGAGGGAGAGTGAATGTGTTGAGCTGTAGAGGAGATCGAGAGAGGGAAGAGTGCGAGAGAGAAGGGTGAGGGCTAAGAGATGGAGTGAAGAGAGGTCGGGAGCTAGAGGAGGTGTGAGGGAGTGGGAATGTGGTTGAGAACTTGAGAGAGCTAGGTAGAGCAACAGCAGGTGCTGGGCTAGGTGCGGCTAAGTAATAGCCTGGGCTGGAGCTGACGTCATAACTCATCAGCTGTGGAGGAAGCAAGGCGCCAGATGGTGAGGAAAGAAGAAGAAGGGCCAGCGCCTGCTGGCGTGGATGTGATACTAGTCTTACCTTCATCGTCCCTCCAGGTCCGTCATTCCCGTATATTAAAATTTAAATATAAATTATATAATTAAATAATAAGCCTAAAAATAAATAGAAAACTGGAGAAAAAAAAATTATTAATACAATATACTAAAATAGGCTTTTTTTTTTAAGTATGTAACTTTGATACGAGCCCACGATAGTTGGCAATAATGACTTGCTACTTCTCTTCACTTTTCAAATGAAAGTACTCCAATTATGATAAATTTACAAATTAATTATGTTTCGTAAACATTATTGCGACACCCTATTGCGATGTCTTTCATTTTAAAGATATCAACGAATATTTATTTTCATAAATTGTTAAAATATTAAATCGAAAAGGCAAAAAAATTTTATATAGATCATGCGGGATTGATCCCATCCTAGTCGCAACCAGAGAGGACCCAATGATTTTTAGTCTAAGAACTTAAGGTCCGTCCCGATCTCGTCATATATATAATCGTCGGGATGGGATGTGGGATGACCTTAATCCATCTCATCGTGTCCCATGCCTAGCCCTACAACTTCGATCTAGATATGGGAAAATGTACAAAGTTTTTTAAATCAACACTAAGTGCTCGTTTGGTTGGAGTGATGTAATGTAAACGGAATGGAATCGGTTAAGGATAAAGGAATGGAAATGGAGCACTTACAACAACTCAGCCAAATTAACGTTTCCCACCACGGCCCGAGTTCAATTCCTGAGGGAAGCAAAACAAATGGGAAATAATTCAGTTGGTATCCAAAGATCCTGGTTCGAAACCCACGGGCAACATGGGAATTTTATACGTGGTTTACCAAAACTCATAGGTCCTGACTGAGTTCAAAACGTACACGCCAGACTTATCCTCACGAAGTGCAGGTCCCGGGTTCGAGATCTCCGGCCGACTTCCTGCACAGTATTCACAGGTGATAATCCGTTCCTTTTTTTTTAATCCGATCAATACACTCTCGAGTTTCTTCCGTGTTCATGGCTTCGGTGGCAGTGAGTCGAAGGGGGAGCCTACCGGTGGCGTCGGGCTAAGGTTGTGTCGACCGGCGTTGGTGGTGCGTAATCGATGAGAGCGGTCGGCAGGGGAGGAGAAGTGACAGATAGTCAAGGGAAAGAAGGGAGATGGGTGGCGGGGTGTCGCGGTCTGAGTGCAGGTCGGAGGGGAAGAACGGATCGGTGGCAGTGGTGGTAGGGAGATGGAGGATGGTCGGCGATGGCGGGTTGCAGAGAGCAGGTAATCGAGAGGTGAGGCGACGAAAAGAAGGGAGTAGAGGTGTGCGAGGGAGAAGAGCGAGAGGGAAACAGACGTTTGGTTCCGGCGGTGCAGATCGAGGAAGGTGATGAGCGGCCTCGAGTTAATTGCCCCTTCAATGCCGTCGTTACGTTACTTTGGCCGTCGTCGGTTACGGGAGATGAAGTGCCAAAACGTACAGGTCCTTTTGGGAAGACGACACTCTTCGGCCCAGGGGTTGGTCAGGATAGGTGTGGGCCAAGGTGGAAGGAAGAAAGGCACGTGGGCCGGCATAGTGAGAAAGGGAGATGGGCCAGAGGTAAGGTAGAGCAGCCGGTTGGGCCAAGAAGCAGGGGAAAAAAAAATGGTTTGGTTTGGTTCGGTTCACTTAATAACCGATCGGTTTGAGTTTGCTTATCTATTTCTTCGTGATTGAATCTGATTTCCGAAATAATTAAAATAACTAAAATATTTTCAAAATAAACAGGAGAAATTACTAAAATTTTCCGGTTCCTCTTACAAAAAAAAGTTTCGTCCCGAAACTTAGGGTGATGTACGGTTAATCCGAGTGACGGCTTTTTCGAGTCTTAATTAGTGTTATTCTTATTGTTAGTCTTGATTAGGGTGATGTACGGTTATTTTGATCCTTTCTTCTTCGCTATTGATTGCAGGTTATGATTGACATAGTATTTGAAAAGGATACAGAGCTTATAACTACAGTTGGCCATGGAAGAACGAAACTCAGCAAGCAAAAGTCGAAATTTAAGACATGAAGAGGAAATTGAGAACTTATGGAAACGGTTAGTTGATCGAAAGGGAAAAGGGTCATCATGAATTCATGATCAAAGAATTATAAGGCTTGTAACTTGTGGTTGAAGTGGAGATATCTCAAACCTCCCTTCCTTATTTTCCGTTAATTCTATCTTTATAAAAAGAAATTTGTCCCCTCTATTGAGAACACATTCTACTAATAGCGCAACGCAAGGGGCCCACAACTCCCACTCCCCTTGCCCCACTTATTCCTGCTGCTTCTCCCACATTTGCCCCCCTCTCGATGTTCCGGACACTAAGTCCTTGCCAAGGCCTTTTGACACACGGGATCAGCCAGATCTCATCTGAGAACTCTTGTTCATTGGAGCGCCGGAGTGCAGAGGTTGTTCCCATCATTGAAGTCAGAGTGTGGGACTGAGCCTTCCAAGG